>VWZZ01000918.1:923376-972180 GCA_013399095.1 Psophia crepitans | reverse complement strand
GGAAAAAAAGAAAAAAGATAAAAGAAAATTAAAACCAAAATTAAACAAAAAATAGAAAAGAATAAGAAAAAGAGGAGAAGGACAAAAAGAAAGAGAGCAAAAGAAAGATACAAGAAGAAAAAGAAAGAAAAACAAAAAAAGGAAAAGGAAAAAGGGAAAAAGGGAAGGGGAAAGGGAAAGGGAAAGCAAAAGGTAAAGGAAAAGGGAAAAAAGAAAGAAAGGAAGAGAAAAAGCAAGAAATCAACCAAGAAAAAAAAGAAGATAAAAGGGAGAAAAAGAAAGGGAAGTAAGAGAAAAATCTCTTCCGGTTTCAATTTACACGTTTTAAGGCTCCTAAAGCGTCTGGGTTTAAGAAATCACACATTTGAAGTAGAGCTGTTTTCCTACCTATAGTGAAAACCATAAGGGAATGATATGACTAACAAATTGCAGTCAGGTAGTTAATTCTCAGCTCCTGTTAGGTGGCATTGATGCTTCAATTTCCTAGACTAGCTTGAATTACTTCATTTCCTAGCTTTCACTGTTGTAAGTGATATTTCTTATAATGATAATGCAGGAGCAGTCGGGTTGGTTTTTTTTTCATATATTTTATGTATGTAAAATTTTTAATTAATGTTTATTTAGGGATAAAAAGAAGAGATTTTGCATCACGAGAATGGCCAAATTTATCGCACATGTTAATCTACTAGTGTCAGCAAAGTTACCCTGGGGATACATTTGGCTCTGCGTTCTACACTATCATATATAATTCCAATAACGGGCATCTCCTGGGGAATAAGAGATAGAAACCAGAAAGAGAACCAGAAGTTCAGGGTGGGATGCTGGGAGACGCTTTGACAGCGCCTGGCACTGGACAGCTTCACCAGCGCTGGTGTGGAAAGGGCAGTAACCCTGGTGCGGGACAGAGACCCCAGCCAGGCCTGAGGCTGCAGCACTGCTCACAGTCCAGGGCTCTGCACACAGCGGTGCAAACCGGCTTTTTGCTTTTTTCTGGGAGGCCATCCATGAAGGTGCCCACTGTGATTATCACACATCCAGAGGGATTCTGCAAAGCTGGTTCAGAACCACCAAAACCTTTGGCTAAGTAGGGCTGAGAAGGTCAGGTGGAAAGACTCCCTTGCTAGGTACAATCAGAGAGCATAGATCAGATTCCTAATTAGGATTCTACTAATTATTTTGAAAGGATGGATATGCTTAACAAGAAACTTCTGCTGAGTGTCCTTGTACACTCCACATTTCCTGTGCTATCAGTGTTTGTGCACCCACACTTAGAGGTTTTCAAGGAAGACTCAAAATAGATTCATTTTAATAGAAGTCACTAAATAACTCTCCAAATTTGTTTTGAAAATTTCAACAACAGTGTCAAGGAACCCATCTAGTCAGTCTGTACACTTCCAAGAGAAAGGATTATAGCTTTACTTATATTTTGGACAACCTTGAGCAACTGTTCATACTTAGCAAATACAAACACATTCAAATAGGACTGACTGGTCTCACAATCTCAAATGTGCGCACGCACCCAACAGGCAGGCAGTTCTGCTCAGGAATAGCACTGAAATTATTATAACCAACTCACCACTTGATTTTTTTAAGCCTTTTCCTGTGCCAGTTGCACCTTTTCACTGAGTGGATTTACTTCGGTCTTTAAACTGTATTTTCCTCATTGAATTTCCTCATTGCATGCTCCTTTGCATGTGTCATTGCTCAGCATTATCATTCACTAATGTTTCAGCTGCTTTCTTTTGTCTGCTGCCCTTCTTCTGTTAACATAAGTTTCTTTGCCAGTCAAATAAGTTATCCCACTCTCTTTATAATGCCTTGGTTTCAGCTTCAAAAAAAAAAAATAAAATAAAAGCAGGAGGATACAAAATCTTAAATGGCTGATTAGAATTCAGTATGACTGGCAAGTGTCATTTAAAAAAGAGATACTGCACCTTTAATAAATTTAATCCACGTCTGATTACAGAGGAAGAAAGCTCTTTTTTAATCTTACAGGGCTGGAATATTGCAATAACTGTTCCATCTGATTTTAAAAATAAGATTTGCTAAAGGTCAACGTATCTCCTGGCCACATATGCAGCAACATTGAAATTTCCTTGGCCAGGGAATAAAAAGATTCTATCATTAAAAATAAAAGCGCAAGGACATCTTGCAAGCCCATAGGGTTTTTAGAAAGAGAAGGAGACATTTCGTTATCAACTAGCAATCATAAGATTTTTAAGCAATATCTCTAATCTGCTTCTCTTCCACCCACCCCCGCTCCCCATAACCCCCCTTTCCTTTTCACATCAAGGTCTTTTTATCTTCCAATTTTGCATCTAAAGATGAGGTGAATGCCATTAGCTCAATTCAACCTCAAGTGTAGTCAGATGTGCCTGTGATTTCTGAAAAGCACTGTCTAAGGTCACATTAAAATGTATAAGAGCTTTTCTATTCCTGAGAAGGGGGCTTATTATCCATCCATGGTGTAAGGGAGTAATGTCAGTGGCCATAGACTAGGGTGAAAACAAAAGAGATACCAGGGTTTCAGGCTTTTGTCAGGGAACCTCTCTGCCTCCCTTTTATTGCTGTCTGAAGCCCTACAGATACTGCCACAGACTGTAAACTTGGGCAGCTCTGGGGGAGAGAAAAACAAGTTCAACAGGCTCAGACTCTCCTTCCCTGAACCCTCGACTTTAAACGCTTAACTCTTTCCACAAAACCAACATCGGAGAGCACCGCTCCGCACCCACCGAAGGGTTTTGCTCCACGACTTTCCCAGCTGAGAACGCCACTGTGGCCGTGGCCGCCGGAGTGCCGAGCCTGCGGAGACAGCGGCTCCTGCTTGGCTCTGAGCGCACCAGTGTCCTCGGAAAGGAAACCTGGTAAATGCTCCTTGGGCTTAGAGTCAGGACAAGATCAGAGCTGCCAAAATTGGCAGCAACTCGGAGAGCAATTTTTTTTTTTCTTTAATTTAGAAAGGGCTGTCAAGAAAAGTTAATGAGTGTTTACCTGGGCGTGATGTCCGTATTTTCCTGCAATTGAATTAAGGAACTGTCACTCAGGGATAATGCGAGTCATCAGTAAAAAATATTACAGTATCAACAGTTTTCTGGTTTGCTGCTTCTTAAAAAAATGTGTAAGGGTCAAAAGGAAAATTCAGTCACAGGGGGTTTCCAAAAACAGGTATTGATGGCTCGTTTTAAAACACATCTCAAATGTAATTGTATATTTTAGACTCAACTCCCATTTCAGACCTTTGCGAGTGATGTTATAGCTTTAAGTACCTTGTAGATATCCCTTCAGGGACACGTGCACGGCTGACTTACAGCAGTCTAACATCTTTAAGAGACTGCAGGCATGCTCTTTCTACTGTACAACTCTGCGCTGAACTCCCATGACCTGGCACAGAAGATAGACTCTCTTGGTGATCTCCTGCTGAAGCTGCAGGTAGGCCCTTTCTGGAAAAACAAGGGACTATTTCCACAACTTCAACAGCCTTTGCCTTAAGGAATGGGCAAACTAAAAGCATAAGACAGGGTTTTTCTTCTTCTTCTTTTTTTTTTTTTTCAAACAGCAGGTCTGATTCATCTCCTTTAAACACAATCTAATTTATAGAGGGTGGGCCAAATGTATTCAGGGCATAATACTTCTGAATGTTGCACTAGGAGTTAATCTGACCCATAATTTTCCAGCTTGGTAAATTTTCCCATCTTGCAACAGTGATGCCAGTTAAGTGACTCACTGTGATGAGATAATGTAGTGACTTAATTACCATTGTGAACAATGAACTTACCGTGCAGTTTGTGTACCTTAAAATGGCACGCAAGCTAGTAAAGGTAATTCCTGGCTTTAATGTGTACCAACGAGCTTATTACAAGGAATAATAGATTGATATTTCTCTTTCTTTGTGAGCAGGGCTGATAGCTTCTGCAATATTTTTTCATGGTACCGCATATTTTCAAACCTTGCCTCTGAACTCATTAGCTTTTTCCCATGCAAGCGACTGCCTGTGAAAAGGGAGCTAAGGCATGTTTGCAAACTCCAGGCAGCAGCACAGATCTGTAATGCAGCCTGCACAATCGTTGTGGCATACAAAGACAATTGCTCGTGCAAAGGAAGTTATGATGTCTCTGAGATGTTTTTTTGCCTGGTAGACAACATGAGCTTGAGTAGAAATTGCTCTGTTTCTATGTGCTAACGGTGCAGTTGACATGTATGGGTGGTCCCAGTATAGGGTTAATCTACCTATATTTGCCACTACAAACAGTAACGAATATTCAGGATCCCAGGCACCTACCAGGCAAGGCAAAAACCCTCCTCAAGTTGCCCTGCTCAGGGTGATATTCAAAGCCAGACCAGCTCTAAGCACGGCAGAGACAAAGCAAGCTCTTCTAATCCTTGTGGAACAATACCCGTGTGTTGCCGTTGTCCCTTCTTGAGAAAAATTTGCCATCAGTTGGCCAACACCCATTTCTGGCCTCATGTGGCAATAGATATAAAAAATTAGCTCTTAGTTACGTCACTGTATTTACCCTTTTTGTCATTTGGTCACATCAGTGTTGTCACTTTCCATCAGCCCCATGGAGCATGGGCAGCAGATGGCCCAGCTCTTCAGCCTTTACCCTGGCCTCACTAATGTCTAGAGGCCATCACTTGACCTCACTACAAAGCACACCTGATGCCTCTCACAGGACTGAAAATGCTTCCTCTACAGACTCCAGCCAGCCTGGGATCAGAAGGATGAGTTAAATACATAACTTCAAATATAGTCAAAGTTGCAGTAGGCTACTTGGTTAGTTTCCACACCCCACATGCCAAATACATCCTCTAAATTACTTCCTTATTTGTCATTTATGTACTTTTGAATTTTAATGAATAGTTCTCTCGTTCTTTGCCAAACTCCTATATTCATAGAAAGCTGGCATTTCACAAATATCAAAGAGTGCTGCTAAGTGAACCAACCTCAGAGAAACTCAGGAATCATCATTCAAATTCCCAGTTAAAACAGGAAAACAGCTATACTGACATTTATCTGTTAAAATACAAATAATATTTCTGTTTATCCCTTCAGTGATCCTGCACAGCCCAGGAACATCTCCAGGAGTGCTGGGGCTGCAATTTTGTTATGACGCCTTAAGCTCAGCCTTCAAAATCTGCAGCAATATGAATCAGATTGGACTTTCAGTTTTCTGCTGTTCTTTTTAATAGGAAGGCTCATAAAGAAATTGACCCTTTTTTTCTTTTTTTGGCAGCTATTTGACAGTAGATCATCTTTCTTTTAGTAACCCACATCACTGTTTCCACAGTAATACCGCAGTATTTCCACAGTAATACTGCAGAGCATGGACATTAGCATACTGATAACTGCAGAAATGTGAAACATTTGTTTCATATTCATCTAGTTTTATTCTATTTATTTATTTATTTAGAAGGAGGGGGTTTTTCTGATAAGCAATCTCTGACTTAAGGAAGAGCTATAATTTTGTTTAGGGAAGATGAAAGACCTCCTCAGAGATCAAGGAAAAGAAACAGGGAAAGAAACAAAGCTGAAATCAACCCAGGTGATTTTTTTATTTTTTTTTCTCAGAGCCTTCCAATACAATGCATTGGCAAAGAAAAGCAAAGACAGATATGAGACACCGATTACTATATCCTCCCACAGCTCGGGGAAAAAGATTTTAGAATCAAAGAGCATTCGGCTATCTTCTGTGACAAGAGATGGCTGCTTTGCTTAGATGGTCTCCACTAAAACAGAGAGAGTGACAACTTCTCAGGTACAGAACTGGCTTGTTATGTGGGCTTTAAAATAAGCTGAAAGGAGAAGCTTTTACTTAATCCACAGAATCAAGTGTGTGCTTTTAACACACAAAATAAGACAGAAGTTGAGACTCTGAAATAGAAGATGAATAATAAAAGTACTAAAGTCATAAAGCGTCTATGTGAATGGAAATTCTGTATGGGAAACAAGCAAGAATAACTAGAAGTATCACTAAATAATGGAAAGTATGAGTGCAAGTGAAACCTTGTAAAATTATTCTCATAACCAGAATATCAGTACGGACAGGTTCAATTTATATAGAAGAGGTACAATGGGAAGAGGCAGAGGAGGGATGGTTTTGTATGTGAAAAACATCTCCAATGCCAGCAGACGACAATATGAAAATGGAGACTAGGGTAGTGAAATTCTTGGATAAAGACAAAAGGAATGAAAATCAAAGGGGAATCTACAGGAGGTAAATGCTATAGATCACCAAGACTGGAGGAAAGCAAGAATAATAATTCTTGGACCAACTCTCAAGATACTTATAACCACAGGATACCCTCCCCATTGGAGAGTTTAATTTCCCAGATATTTGCTGTGCAGCTAGAGCAAGATACAGGCTACATCAAAGAGATTTTTTAAATTGTGTGGGAGACAGCTTCATAATCCTGACAGGAGAGATTCCAACCAGTGGAAAAGTCAACCTGGAAGTAATTCTTCCTCAGAGGCTTGAATTAATCATGTAAAAGCAACCAGTAAAGAAACTTAGAACCAGTTAACTACCACCTTCTCACCCTGAGAGGAAGGGATTCATGGCAGGGTATACATTTTAAGAGGCCATATTCTGGGTAGCAATGTTAATTTAAACCCAATTCTCTTGCCTTCAAATCAGTGACAAAGCAACCATTGATTTAGTTCTTTGATGCTGGCTTCATCTTCATCTTCATGTTGGTTCACTTTGAGGTAAGAATCTGCAGCACACTGGCAATCCTGCACGAAGAGGAGGGATTCACCTATAAGATGTTACAGAGACACCATCTGAGACACCAAACCCGAGTGCCAAATCACACTGCCTAATCAAGAGAGAGACATCTCCCCAAGGTGTTTCAACCCACCTAAGATCTGATTGCCCTCTGGATAGGACTAGGCTTCTATGTGAAACACCTTAGGCACCTACAGTTAGGGAGAATTGAGCTCCTGTTCGATCCTCGTGTGGACGCTGTTATGTTCCTACTAAGAATATCTTTATGCGAAGCAGCTTACTCTGACGGTATCCATATGGAGAGCGGGTAGGAAATAGTTTCAGCATTGCATACGGTATGCTACTTTTCCTACCTAAAGAAGACTGACGGATGTATTAAAATTCATCTGTGAGAAAGCAAGCTGTGAATTCTCAAAGGAGATCAGAAGCGATTGTTTTTAGGGTCTACATGTAGCACTCAGCCACAGTTTGGCCACACTATGGTCTGGGTGATACTGATACTGATACCATTTTGGCTTTGTGAAGTTAGAAATAATGCTCTCAGGAAGGAGGGCTGAGGCAGGACAGTGGCTTCTCTTGCCGAGCTCTTTCCACCTCTTTACCTGTGACAGGCTACTTCACTGTCTTCTTCCTATTAGATTCATTTATACATTTTCCTTCTGTTTAAATTAATCTTTGCTCAGTAAGAGTGAACAGAAATGCATTGTACACCCTATTCCAGAGATCCTTCTTGTGCCATATGCAGTATCATTAATATTTTGCTATTTCTGACATGTATGTCCTACCTGGGATTTCATTTGCCTTTTTCACAGCCACATCGTTGTCAATGGCTTAGGCACATCTCTGTGTCTTAGTCTGCAATGTTGGAGAAGCAGACATCTGTCTTCTGTCTAAATGAGTTTCCTTTCTCTAGCAGAAATTCTTGTTATTGTTTCCTAAGTGAAGTGCTTTGCACTTTGTACTACTAAATTTAAACCAATTTCTTGTACTAATATTCTCCAGACCATTTGTATTTATCCTCCAGACCATTCGTATTTCTCCTTCTCCTAGTTTTGGGAGCATAGAGCCAGTTATACAGTGATGAAGGAAACTCTCATGGTTTCTTGTAGCATGAAATCTGGGGCTAGCAGCAAAGCCCAAAACACAGAGAAAAATCTTCAGACAAATCAACAAAACTCCTTTGATTCAGTTTTCACAAGGATGTGGCTCCAAATCTCTAGCATGTGTTCAAAAAATGTAGTCCAGTTAATGTGGAAGAAAATCCAAGTGCTATTGTTATTTTGAAGATTTAAAATTATTATTCATGAAATGCACTGGGACAAGAGAAATCTCATAAAGAAAAAAAGAAAAAGAAAAAAAAAACAAACCAAAACCAAATATGTAACGTGTAAAATTAACTTGAAGATTTTTATCTTAGATGGAAAATAACTTTTTCTACCATAGATTTGGGATGTTAATAAGTTTTCCCTTATGCAGACTAACTTGAAAAGAATACAAATGTCATAATCTGGATTAAAATCATTCCTACTCTATTTGAGATATACATCTCGTAATCAAGAACATCCAGGTCCCCCTTTCACAGGCAATGCTATATTCCCCAGGGGTTTTCCATGCTGAAGTTAACTTATGCAGGTAGAAAATTTAGACACAGTGAGACCTGGAGCACCAACATGCAGGGCAGGAATCTGTATACCTGAAAAATGGATGAACTCATTTTAAAACTGATTTTGCTAGATGCACGCTGTCTCTTAAGGGCTGTCTCTTGCCTCTCCTGGGTTCTCAGAGCTCTCTGTGAGTTCAGAGTTGCAGCTCCTCACTGGATAATCACCAAGGCAGCTTGTGATAAGTATCACGCACAGTGATGGAAGCAGTTCAGAGTTTCTGAAGGTAAGGTAAATAGACTTCCATTAATTGGAAAGAGCACTCTTTAATTACTTTTCTAGCCTGGACTAGCCTATTCTAATATATATCATAATTCAGAATACAATATACTAACTAATGTCTACAGAACTTTCATTACAAAGGGTGAAGAGCTAACTCTTTTGGAGCCAAAGGTAGTTATGCCATTGATTTTAGCAAGGTCAAGAATTCACCACAGATAGATAAAGTTATTCTTGAGTAGCACTCTGTGCTTGTGTGAGCAAAAGCAAGTCACTTCACCAGGCTCCTGTGGTCTCTCCCACAGCTTGTTTTTATATTCAAGCCCATTAGCACAGGGACTGTCTCCCAGATTTATTTGCCTGGACCTGAGAGGGTGGGAAAAGCACCAAATAGATGGCAAAAAAAAAAAAAAATCTGATACAAATAATAAAATAAATCTAGTTTAAGATAAGATTTCTAAGGACCGGACACATAAGAACATAAAATCCATCCTGGATCAGACGGCAATGTGCCCAGTGATGGATGCTTGAGGAAGTGGCAGAGACAGAGGTTCAGGCTGGGCCGTGTCTCCAGTTTACCTTCCCAGCTTCCCTCAATCTGTTTTAAAGATCCTGTGAAGCAAAGTTTACTTCTGAAACATACGGTTTAACACATCCACTGGACGTCAATAAATATGTCTAATTTTTTTTTTAACTCATATTTACCTTTCACTTCCACTATCTCCTACTCTCCATTTTGATTATGCACTGTACAAAAAAAAAGGAAGGATTTTGCTTGGTTTAACCCTAATAATTTCACTAGACTGTGAAAAACAGATCCCAATCCTTCCCTAATCACATTCTCTGCCATATTAGTTGTATCACAGACTTCTGTCATATCCCCTCAGAAGTTCTTTCCCAAGCTAAAAAGCCCGACTCTTTCCAGTCAACAGTGTATCGAAGACATTCCTGCGTCTGGTAAAACACTTCACTTTTCTCTGTACTGTTTTCAGTTACCTTTGTCTCTTTTGAGATAGGATAACCATAACTGCATTCAGTATTTAAGTCTTGGTAATACCATGAACATGCATAATAACATAATGATGGTTTCAATTTTTTCCTCTATTCTTTACCTAATTGTTCCTAATATTCCCTTTGCCTTTCTTGAGCTGATCCTTTTGAACAATTCTCCCAGATGATTTCCACGTGTCTGGGTACTTATACCATCCTGTCCATAGATACATAGACACAAACACACAAGAATTTCCAGAGGGATGCCTCCTTCTATGCAACTGCTCAGCAGATACTACCACTGAATTTCATTTGCTGTCTTAAAACACAGTCTCTCTGGATCATGGGATACCTCAATCAAAGCTACTAACTGAACACTAGTCAAAAGTTTAGCAAAAGTTTGGCAGATGGCACTTTTAATAATTATAATAATTGATACTATCGTAACCAACTCAACTGCAAGTTAATCAGGAGTCTGACAAGGTTGCAGTCTCACTAGAGGTGCCATTTGTCATGGTTTAACCCCAGCTGGCAACTAAGCACCATGCAGCCGCTCACTCACTCCCCCCTGGTGGGATGGCAAAGAGAATCAGAAGTGAGAAAATTCATGAGTTGAAATAAAAACATTTTAATAGGTAAAGCAAAAGCTGCTCATGCAAGCGAAGCAAAACCAGGAATTCATTCCCCACTTCCCATCGGCAGGCAGCTGTTCCGCTATCACCAGGAAAGCAGAGATCCATCTCGTGTAATGGTGACTTGGGAAGACAAACCCCATCACCCCAAACATCCCCCTCTTTCTTCTTCTTCCCCCAGCTTTATATGCTGAGCATGACACCATATGGTATGGAGTATCTCTTTGGTCAGTTGGGGTCAGCTGTCCTGACTGTGTCTCCTGCTGACCCCTTGTGCACCCCCAGCCTACTCGCTGGTGGGGTGGGGTGAGGAGCAGAACAGCCCTCAGCTCTGTGTAAGTACTGCTCAGCAGTAACAAAAACGTCCCTGTGTTACCAACACCGTCTTCAACACAAATCCAAACCACAGCCCTACTAGCTACTCTGAAGAAAATTAACTCTGTCCCAGCCAAAACCAGCACACCATTCAAGATGAAAAGTAATATTGATGGCACAACAGATCATACTGATGCAATCTTACAGAACCAGACAGCATACAAGCAGACACAGTTGATGCTCCATGTGGCAATTACAGAATTTAGCTGTAGTACTTCGGTTGAGTACTTGTACCATCTCCTAATTAAATTATTCCACTTCACAGGACAGCCATATAGTCCTCTGATTAAATAAATAAAGGACTGTACAAACTTCCATCATCTTAGCAAAGTCTTTTCATTTTCCTCTTTTCCTTTTGGTCTTAGATGATCCCTCTGCTCCTACACCTAACATAAGGTAGGACATATACTCGGCATCCATGTGGCACATATTTTCAAAAATAGCACCCCAAGAAATCCTTACTTAATTATATGTTCAATTTCTCCTGTTTCTGATTAAATAAAACTTCAATTCTTTATAGATATATATATATACACACACATAATATCTAGGATATACTGAAGTAGAATATTCTCCCAGCACTGAGCCAAGGAGGGAATCATTCCGTAAGTAATGGCAGGAGCCTGATGCCATCCCTCCACTACACAGGCTACCAGCCAAAGAGAACCACACAGCTACAGTTTTACAGAAGGATTTTTGGAGTTCTGTGGCAATACTAAAAAACCCTGGTTTCCACTTGTACTTTCAAGACAGCAATACTGTCATTTTATTTATAAAGATATATTCTAAATTAACATCTAAACACATTATTTTTACAAATACAGATATAATATTATACATATATGTGGTTATGTTTTTATATATATACGAATACATTTATAGGTATTCTATAGGGTCTATATAAATATATAGGGAAATTATCTACTGTAATGTCAGGGACTAAAGGAGTTATGCTCATGATGTCCTGTTATTTAATAATTTTATATATCAAATATACAGCTAGTGGAAAAGCATGAAGAGATCATAGCTCTTAACTTATCTGGAAACTATCAACATATATGACATCCCGTAAGACTGTTACTTTAGCATGAAAGAAGAGTGAGCCAAATTCACCTCTTCTGGAATATCACTGAACTGGATGATGGGTGAGTTGCCATAGCTTTTCCTATGCTTACACATCACACAAGGTTCAGAGCTTACTCACAATTTTATTTTAAAACATGCCTCATGTTCTATTTAGGACGCATCAGTAATTGCAACTTCTGGTGCATAGCCTAGGACTGGCTTTTGCAAATCTCCAAATTTACCTTGTAAATCTGGAGAACCCCAAAATGAGGTTCTCCTCCTCTGTTTACAGAAAAGAAACAACACATGTGGTTTACAAAATGTTTCCCCAGAAGGAGAATGCTAAGCATCTGAGTAATGCATGAGATTTACAAACTAAAGCCTTCGAAAGTGGTTTTCCAAGAGTAGCAATGATTAACACAACCCGTCAGAGCTTTATTTATTAGTTGGGCTCTCTGTGCCAACTCCAACCACAGAGTTGGAGGCATGAGCATGCGTGCACTCAAACACACGCGTGCACATGCACACAAAATGCACTTGTTGTTGCAACATGCTGTTAAGATATTTCCTTCCTTTCCTATAGAAAGCATATAGAAGATTAACCCGCTCTCCCTTTTCTTCCCAGCACACTATGATTCTTCAGAGTCAGAATTTGTGTGATTCTAAAATTCAAACTGGAGGAGATTTTCTTCATTCTATGCAGATCAAAGGCAAACGGGGAAAAAAAAACCAAAATTATGCCTCATATACAATGCAAGGGCCTCTTCATTTCTAAGTTATGCAGATGACCCCTCTGCAAAAATAACAATCTCTAGGAACTTGGAAGAAGAAACTGTAGTCCCAGTTGCTTTGACCTAAATAAAGTGTCTGTGTAATTATCTTCAACAGGGCTTGCCAAAACATCATTTTATACTGTTCAAATGCATATTCTAAGAGGGGATGGAAATTTGAGGGACAGGATGGCAAGCAAAGTACATTTTATTTCTCTGAACAATTAGAAAGATTATAATAATACAGCAAATACTGTGCATCCTGCCACTATGTGCCATCTTCCATCCCAAAGGATCTCAAAGGGACTTGTCACTAATTCCATTTTTCTCGTTCCAAAAAATAACATGTCAACCTTTAACTATTTTGTTCCATACAGTACAATACATACTTACATTTCCTACCTCCTTTTCCATTCCCATGAAACTGCCAACGTGCATTTGTTTGGGGTTTTTTTTCCCAGTGACTTGGGAATCCATGCAGCCTTGATAAACAGGCATCTTTGCTCAAATACAAGCTAAATTTTGCTCATAAAGCATACTTTCCTTCTTCATTGCAGACATTTTGCAAACATTTTACTCAAATATTGGAGATGATTGGGCAATTTTAGTTATACAATAAGAAAACTTATAAAATCTTATTTTGAAAGGATTTGCATGGAAACAATATCTCAGTTCAGTCAGTGAAAACTGAGGAAATGAGAAGTGAGATTTTTTTTGATGAATACTTTTTTTAAAAAAATTGAACTTTTGATCAAAATGTCTTTTAAATAAAAAAGCTATTTTACATTGATAATTCATTACACTGGAAAACGTGTTTTTCAGGATGATGTAAGAGTTCAATACCATAACATCTTTTTCGTGATAGAAGTACAGATTGATTTGTGAGACACACACCCCAACAGCTGCCTGAAACAGAGGATATGTCAAAAAATAGGAGAAACACACTCAACGTTCAAAAATGCTTTGTGGATTTTTAATAAAAACTCAAGTTCCATTTCCTCAAAAAAAAAAAAAAAAAGAATAAACATCTCAGGCTTTCTCCTCATTATCTTAAGCTGACATTTCCTTAACCTGACAAATTAAATTCAAGAGTCTTTAGGACTTGACTGTTTGTAACTTCAAGAGGGATTTTTATAGACAGAAAATTGTTCCCTGACTTGGAATCTGGCCAGGGCACTGCAGAGAGCAGCATCTTGAGAAAAAGCGATCTGGTCAAAACAAGGATATGCTCATGTTAAACCGTTTAATATAAAACCCTCCTCCTGGAAACTAGATGAACTGTCAGACACTACCACAGTGACCATCCCAAACAAAGCAGTAAAGCATTTCATCACGAATGTTATCCCACACTGTGTAATTTCAGACAATAGACACTAGTTTGTTTGCAATGAGTTTGAGCAATTTAGCAGGAAATGTGAAAGCTGGTCAAGTAGAGAAAGGAAAAAATTTCCAGCCTATTACAGAAAACCTCAATGAGAAAAAAAAATAAAGGGAAAGGATCTCTCCCACACAAGACCTTACTAGGTTGATATCTAGATGCATACCAGTAGTCCCTATGTTGTTAGAGCTTTATTAGAGCCAACAGTGAAAGGACAAGTTAGACAAAACCTGAGACTTTCAGAGTTCAAAGCATACAATAGCTGATTAACTAGTGACATCTCAAAACTACCATCAGGAGGCCCTGTTGGGATCAAATGTAATCTCAGGAGAAATAATATATTTGTGAGGAAGATACGTGTGTTGATCAGATAAAGCTTCAATCATGTAACACAGCAGTGTCTGAGCATATTATTCACAAATATCACAGATACACACTTATTACAAACTCAGGACATTAACATGAAGGTGGCACTGAGACTCAGTCAGCAGCATGTGGAAAGGAACATAGCAGACAACCAACAAGTAAACATCAGAACAGACTTTCAAAACACTCTGGTAACAGAAGTACCAAGTACAAGCCAGCCTCTTATCATCACAAGAATAAATTGCATTGGCACCAACATCAAGATGCCTGCAAGGTAAACACAAGACTTTGTACAATATTGGCATGAAAAAAGTAACTCTCTTAAACCCAGAAGAAAACACCTTAATTCTCTGAGTGAGTTGAAGCTCACAAAAACTGAAAGCAAGCCCTTGGTGTGAAACAGTGTTAAGTTATATAATTGATGAGAATTTTAAGTGTATAAGAAAGCTCTGCTAACCACACTCAACGTTGGTACTTTAAGTGTGCTAAAAAGCACATTAGGAAAGGTGGCTTCCCAAGAAGGAATATTGTGTTTTTAAAGGCTGCTTATAGGATACATTTAAGTCTAATAGCTTAAAAAACTCTGCTTTCAAGAAGTGCCTCATGAGAGAGGACACTATACATGTAGTAAGGACCAAAACCTGAACTATGCACTGCTTTGGCTCTCTCTCTTTTTGTGTTTGAACATCAAACACCAAGGACATCACTTCACTTTTAATTCACCTTTTTAGCTTACCCGATAACCCTTAACACTTCCTTTCAGGGAAGTATAACTTCTAGGTGCTGCCTCTTCTCCTTTCTTCCCACGAGTGCTGTAAAGATGAAGCTACTAATGTCCTTCAAATGAAATGACAACAGCTGTAAAAGAGAAGGCATTGTCTGGGGTTCTGAAGAGACATGTTACTTGTCACCTTCTGTGTTACCTGTTAGTGCTGTGCTGACTTATTGCTTTTTTTCTCTTTAAAGTGGATTTCACATTTTTCTCTAGCAGCTCCTTTGGCTTCTGCAGGCCTTTGGTTGTTTATTTTGTTTTTATCTGCAGGAACAATGCATGCTGGTTTTCCCATGGCATTTTTGTACACTGTGACCCAAAATCTAACACTTCCATTTCTTACTATCTAGAACAGAAAATTCCAATATTTTGAATTAACTTTGCTGTTGAGACCAACCTCTTCGCATCATAGGAACAATCACGTAGCATGTCTATATGCTGCATTGTGCGTAGATAGGAACACTGCCGGTGTGCTAAGCCGGCTGCACTCCACTCAGCCACAGTTAGCAAAGCATTAAACCTGACATAACAAGCCCAGCTGACAATGAATCCAAACATGCCGACTGCAAGGAGGCAGACGACTATCCCACTGCTTATGGTGTCCCATTTTTTGCAGCTTAGGTTATGTCCTCCTACATGTCAAAGGAGCGTGCAGCTCACTCACCATAGCAAGGCACCCACTTCTGAGAGCAAGCCAAGCCCATGGATTCATTTCATGTATCTACAGCCACTAAATATTTGCAGTGAGCTAAAACACACATTCAGATTACAGCTTTCCCCTGCTAAGACGCATGTTTAAATGATTTTCAACTTCCTTTTTAATTATGTGCTTTAGAGTCCGCTTTCCAGATTGAATCTTTACCCTAGGCAGACTGGATCTATGCTGGAACAGCACGTCTTGTTTCAGCAGGTATCTGGTTGGAGATGTCACCCAGAAAGCCAGCTGTCTTCTGCCGGGCAGGATGAAACACAAAAGAACAAAACTTTGTACAAGCAAGCACGGTGAGTAGATCTGGGTACACACGCCATGCCTGGCCAGCAGTGTACCGTGAGCAGAGGCTCTGATTCTCAGTCCCACGCAGCAAGGACAGCTTGCAACAGGAGGGCAGCTAGAGCCAGGCTCAGCCTTCTCAGGCGAGAATTTGCCCCATCTCAAATCAAACTCAGAAAGAGAAGCAAGGAAGCTGCTGCAGATGTCCTGAATTGTTGGCCTGTCCTTTTAGAACAATGTAAATCATGTGAGAGGGATCAGCTAAGGAAGTGAAGGAGACAGGCGGCTCCTGTGCTAACCAATAACCCTGTCAGGCCTTTCCATTACACATCTCCCCAAGCCCCACCAACTGAGGCAATGCTCAGAGGGACAAAGAAATCCGTTCATTGTTTTCCCCAGAATATGTCACAAACATCTCTTGCCCGGTGAACTGTTCTCTCCTGTACACCCTGAAAAATCACAAAGTCAGATTATCAGAACTTGTAAAAAGCATCACATTCAACTGTCTCTACAGCACTACAATGGCTGAAGATCGGATCTGATATGTCTGGTGGTTATAGGCAGCAAATTCCAAAACCCTTCATCGTTTTGGTTCTCCCTGTGTGATTTATGTAAGAGTGTATTAAATGATGGCTGTTGGTTGTCTGAAGTTTAATTTCCAGAAGGATTCTCTTCAAAGCTCCACTTCCAAAAAGCAACTAAGAAATTTGTTTTCCCCACTGAAAAGGGCTCCTGATTTTGAGAAGTATTGAAATTGGTTATTATTAATCCTTCTGTGTGAAAATTATCTCCCACAGGCAAGTAGTCACAGCAGGTACCAACAATATGCACCTACAGACTTCCAGTCACTCAACATGGGAGCAGAACCGAAGAATTTCTTCCTTTGGTCACAATTATTTTTTTCTCTCTGCCTATCTATAGTTTTCTCTGTAGGGAAAGTGATGTTTGCTGTCATAGCTTCAGCCTCACTATGTAAGTTAAAAACATGCCCTGTCTCCATTACATGATTACAGGCAGACTTTCAGCTCTGATAGTCTATGAGCTAAAGTCAAGGAACGTGCGCCAGCTGTTACAAAACAGTTTTCCTGGAAAATAGCCACCGGACCAGCAGTCAAACTAGGACATTCTACATACAAGGAAGAATAAAATTAAAAAAAAAAAAAAAGCACAGCAGTACAACACATGATTTTAATAAAGTCAGGAATGCCATGAAATGTCCAGAAGAAAACATGTCTATACTAACCACTAAATTTGATGATCCATGAGCATTCACTGCAAGAAGAGTACTGTGGCACTGAAACACTCACCCCCAGCATCTTCACTTTCCATCGAAATCTGTTGCAGAAATTCAGGTGTCTTTTTGTCTTGTCAAAACTTGGATACTTGATCATCTGAGTATCTGAGGACATCACATTATGTGATGTGTCTCACATCCATCACATGTTCTTTGTTCTCTCATCATCTCCCCATGGAGGAGGAGTATGTGGCGCCAGGTCTCTTGTTTTCCTAGGGATTTTTTTTTTTCTGGTTTTGTCTGCACATGTTGCTGCATACTGGATAAAGCAAGGTCACAAAGCATGTCTCACACTTGGAGTGGAAGACTGCGAGGCTTCTGATGGTCCTTAGCTTCTTAGGCTTTTGTTTTAACTGACAGAGAGCTTTCCCAAAGCTGTGTTTCCTTCACAAAGTTTACTCAAATGGAAGAGTGCTCTCTTGGGCCAGAAGAGCAAAACTATCAGTGTCCACCACCAGAATGCCATTTTCGTAGCTTTCTACAAATGTCAGTGGATAAATCCCAGGTACACCTAGAGAATTCAAGTGAGGAGTTGTGGCTTAGGCCCATTTCCGATCAGAAAGGACTAAGCCTAAATGATCCTCATAATATGAACCATGACAACAAGAGAAAATACAGGTCCTGTAGCTTTATTTAACACTTGAAGCAACTTCTGCAACAAAAGTTCACACCATTTAACTTCAGGAGAGAGCTTTGGTGACTAAGACTCAATTCCTGTGTGTTCAGAGGCTGGGGGTTCAGAGCTAGGAGCCTACTCATCCTCCTAGGTGCTCAGGCTCTTACACCAGTTTCCTCACGCCAGCATGAACACAAATCACACCAACATAGACCTACTCATAAATAAGAATGAACTTAAGGACTCAGCTCCCTCCAGACCATAATGTTATGTAAAATCCAGGAGAAGCAGTCGCAAGATGTAACAACGCAGCATGGCCATGATTGCTGGCATATATCATGAGAGGAAGGAGGATGTTTAGTCAGCTTGTCCAGGATGTATTGAGAGCTGTTGGCAGCTGGGAAGGACAGTTTTGGGCAGTCGTCAGGGAAATTGCAGATGGATTAAACATTTTGGAGGGTCCTGGTATCTGAGTTACAGGAGAATGAACAGCTGGGAGGAGAAGGGGCCTGTGAGCACTCTCATCGTGGCTGGGAGGTGCTTCTGTGGGACTGTCTCCGATTGACCCTGAGTGTTTCGATGGCAAAGCAAAGCCATACTGCCATGCAGAACTGATGGTACAGAAGCCAAGGTGCAGAAGAGGGCATTGCTACATGTCTGGGTTTAGCATTTTGGTTCTTCTGCTGCAAATTACCCAAAGGAACTGCTGTTCCTGGGGGTTGAGGTTCACAGTGTGGGACTGAAAACCTAAGTCAAGGAGAAGGGAGAGTGTGTGTGTCTGTGTATAAATACACATATTCACATATTAGCTATCCTGAAGATTCAAAATAGAATTAATTGTTCTAGAAGCAAGAAAGCTTACATTTAACACAATGAAAACAATGTCAGGCCACCAAGAAAAAACAGAGAATCACATGTTCAGCATATGCATATCAAGGTTTTTAATGTTATCAGAAGGGAAGTTCTTTCAAGAAATGCAAAGTATCTTGATTTGGCTTGAACACAAGTATTCCCTTAGAAATGCTAATCAGTTAGGTAAAAAATCTACAGAAGAATATTTTGTACAGATCTTTTGTCCTAGATATCTCATAATGAAATTATTCCTATTTCACCTATATCTACTGTGTTCCCCAAACACTGCTCAGTACAGCATCAGTTTCTACCTTCATCCATTAAAACACCTCGTCACAATTTTTTTTTATTAATGCAGGCATGAGCATTTTACTGCACATTTCAAGCATCGTTTCAAAGAATCATAGTCATGGTGTGCTTCTAAACATGCACAGATATGTTTGGACAGGGCAATACGGGTTAATTGTAACTTTACCAGTTATAGATTGCAAACAAAACACTGACAATAAAACAAGAGACAGAAAATCAATCTAGTGTCAGACAAATTAATTATCAATGGTATATGGAGTTTAAAATAATGGAATGAGATCATCCACTTAGTTATTTTAAATGGTCAGCCTCTCTGTACTCCTCTTCTGAGTACAGAAAATTCTCCATAGGTCTGCACAAGCAGAATAATTACCTGTTCAATCAAGTTCCTTTCTGCACCTGTTTCTGCAATGAAAACTCAAACTGCCTTCACCAGGCTCACTAGTAGCCCTTTGCCTAAGATCACACCACTTTCCACCTTTCCAGGACCTCCTGGTGCTCTTGTGCCTTATTATCCCAAGCGGGCAATGAGCGCTTCCATTTCCAAATCTTTCCCCCTTCTCTCGCTTCCCACTCAGGTACCCAGCACCAAAACCAACCCAACTACAAAGCCTGGCTCCTTCTCACCGCCCTCCCATTTCTCCAGCCTGGATTTTGTTCCCATGCATTTCTCGTTCTCTTCTTGTTTATTTTGATCTATACCCTATTTTGCATCTTCCACATCACTCAGGCTTTCTGAATCTTTTCTTCAAACCTGTTTGAAGGGCTTCAGCAGCTCCATCCCACCTGCAGCTCCTACAGTCTCCTGCGCTTCACGCCTTTAAGGTCAGATTTCCAACTTGAATGATACAGTTACAGACATTGCTCAAGACAAAAACAAGTGTCTTTGGGCCAAATCCTGAACTGATATGCATCACCTTGGCTCCCCTGATTTCAGAGGAAGGGTGCAGGCTCAGAGTAGCTGAGCAGCCGATACGCAGCTTTGCCCTAGGGGATGACTGCAGCACATCACATTGAGCTGAGGAGTTCTCATTACCCCAGTAATGGCTACAGTTAGTCCTGCCTAAAAGCCAAAGACGGGAGCTGGTATATTGTGTTTTTATAGTTGTGGGTCATTCACAGTTCTGTCAGATACATAATAATCACAGCAGACTTTGTTTGGCTGTTTTCAAAAACTTGGAATTGCCTGGGGGGAAAGGGGTGAAAAGCAACAAAAGGACTTAATTAAAGCATATTCACTGAGGTCACCGAGTTATGACACATACATTTGGTTAAACAATTACATTTTTGTTCATTGTCGCAAAAACTGGCAGTTCAGACTTACAAGGCCCGTTTCTGTCTGTTAGCTCCGCTGCTCTGTCTGGAGTCTCCCCTAGCATCACCACGTGAAAACAGTGTCCTCTAACAACCGACATTTACATAAGACAAAATATGATTTTTCGGGTCCTCCTCCCTCCTGGATTACCACCCTTCAATTAACAGGACTCAGAGGTCAGTAACTCAGACTTTCTGCATTATGAGACCCTTCCACCAACAAATTATGGCTCACATCACGCCTCCAGATGCAGCCCCAGGACAGCAGTAGGTGATGGCGGCGAGCCAGCCCAGGAGCAGCGCTGGGAGGCTGAGCAGCCCAGAGACAGCCCCGGCGGCACACAGTTCTCCTCCTGCCCCTTCCTCAGGGCAGAAAGCACTACCTACCACCAGCCTTCGCCCAGCAGCAGCCCATCGCCCTCCCGCGCCAGCCCAGCCGTCCCACTGAGCCACTGCCCACACGCCTGCCCGTGGAAAAGGGGAGCAGTGAGGAGCTCACTGGGCACAGGCAGGTTCACAATACCCTTACTCCTCTACGAGGACACATAAATCTGCCCCAACAGGTTTCTCTCCCCAGCTGCAAAATGACTGAAATATTCTGCAGATGATAGGTCTCCGAGCAAGATAAATTAATTAACAGCCAGGGCCAAACCCTCAGCTGGGCAGATTTGGAGCTGCACTGATTTGATGCAGGTTTGCTTCCCCTTCTGCCCCCCACCCGTATTTTCCTGCAAATCAAAGCCGTTGCCCAGCAGATTCTTCTTGCAGCAAACTTTGACTAGAAATTGTTCCATTACTTTGACCATCCTACCTTTTCCACTTCTTTTTTTTTTTAACCCATTTTAACTTGATAGCTTTTAAATAAAAAATTTCTGTGCTTACATAACTTCCAGTGTGCCATCCTGACTGATGAAAGCCAGCAAATTTCAGAGTGAAACGTGCCTGAATAATGGTGCTACAAACGAAGAAATAGAAGACATTTAGCAGAAAGTTGCCAAGAGAGGCTGTGAGATGCCAAATAAAAGCTAGGGATGTATCTGAGGAAATGAGGCAACTGCAAGAGATATGAATGCAGATACAGAAATTTAAGCTCACGAAATAAAGCAAATTTTTGTAAATCAGGACAATGATATAAAGACAAAGATAAGAGAGGAAACTAGGAAGAACAATATTGAATATATCAAGACAACATTGAACAAACAAAGCAAAACTTGAAAGTACGGTAGTAGGAAGAAAGCACAAGAGAGGGAAATATATTTTATTGCAGTGCTGGGAAAAAGACAGAACTCCGTAAGTGACAGGGCACAAATCATTAAAGGACTGGAGTATTCTACAGAGACTGAGAGTCCTGTGTTTAGAGCAACTAGCTGAGAAAAGAGTTTTTGCCTTCAAAAAGCACCTCTGAAATCACAAATGAATGAAATGCGTGGCCTGACCAAAGCATACAGTAGGTCAAGGCACTGGCAGGCAGTTGCCTTTGATAATCCATGAAACAGCCTGTCAGACAGCGGTGTGCCCTTTCTGATGTCTGTTTGGTGTCCTGTATAAAAAGAGCTGTTGGTTCCCCTTGCAGGAGATGTTTGCCTCTCACAAAAAACACCAGGACAGTTGGCACAACTGATTCTCTGAGCAGAGATGCTGAGAGCTGACTGGACATAGAGGAATAATAATAATAATAATAATAATAATAATAATAATAATAATAATAATAATAATAATAATAATAATAATGTCATTGTCATTATTATCGCTGCCACAGAAACAGAGATATTCTGAACGAACAAATGCAGCATCACAGTTGCAAACATACAAGACAGCCCCAACTAGGAGGGTTTTTGAAGATTCTTTCAGAAAATTTTAGAAAGGTGCCATGAAGTGCATAGACAAGCCTTAAACATCAGCCATACAGATTTGACGATCAGCCTCCAAGTATGACCATAGCAGCAATGTGTGGGATCAGAATAAAAGTCTGCATCTTCTTTCTCCAAGAGTGTCCAAATATAGGTGCATATGAAACATCTAAGATCAAGGCAACATGTACAACGTTTCTCTAAATTGTTTTCCAGTCTCCAGCCCCTTGTGCATCAGCAGCTTCCTAGGCCAGAGATGGTTTCTGTGTATTCAGGAATCCTCAGAAGGTTTGTCTTGTGCGAGCTTACAAAGCCTCCCATTTAAGGCATGTAAACCTTCAGAAACATACAGCAAGGAGTTCTGCAGTTTACCTGCACATGGGGTGAAAAACCTCTTCTGACCTTCCCCAGCCATCATCATTTCATCCATCCCTGTCCACCCACATGATATCTCTGATATCCACCCTCAGATATCTCTTTCACAGTCTGAAGAGAACTTTTCTTAATTGTCCTCTTTCCATATCTTGAATCTTCTCTGTGGACCTTCTCTGAATAAGAACCTCGCTGAACCACTTAAAAAAGCAAGCACCACCAACGGTCTTTGTAGCTGATCTGTAGACCAATGGAAGGCAGTTTCATACCAGGATTAACGGGGGTTTTTTAAGGACATAAAGGAGCAGGATGAAAAACGTTGCTTCTTTAAGAAAAAGAAGGCAGGGGAGCGTAACAAGTAAGCTGGGCCCAAAACATGTGTAGATATGCAATGCAGATGTAATATAGCATTTCTGTAACAGAAGCGGACACATGGCTTCAGAGTAGACAGAAGGTGCCAGATCTCATACCAGACCGTCTTCCCTTCTGTCTTACCACTCTGGTCCAGGTTGCCACTGCACCAAAAGCTGAAGCCCTTTAAGGATGGCAGCAAAATATGCCTTCCTCTTAATGAGCAGGAGGGCACTCCTGAGCCAATGGGACTGCTTCATTTCACCCCTTACTCTAAGCCTAAATTATTCTCAGAGGAGGTGATTTTACACTGCCCTTGTCTCGACCTCCATTAAACCATCTTTAACCCTATAGTATTTTCATGGTTTAACCCCGGTCAGCAGCTAATCCCCGCATAGCCACTCGCTCAGTGCCTCCCGGCAGGATGGGGGAGAGAATCAGAAGAGTAAACATGAGAAAACTTGTGGGTTGGGTGCACCCCCAGCCTACTCACTGGTGGGGTGGGGTGAGGAGCAGAACAGCCCTTGGCTCTGTGTGAGCACTGCTCAGCAGTAACGAAAACATCCCTGTGTTACCAACACTGTTTTCAGCACAAACCCAAAGCAGAGCCACATACCAGCTACTCTGAGGAAAATTTACTCTATCCCAGCCAGAAGAAGCACAAGTACCCCTTACTTTTGGTGACTAAGACACTGTTCAGTGCAGGAGTGACCCTACCTTCCATTTTTGTCTCTAAGAATCAAAGTCTGGAAACATTTCACAGCTGATACCTGTTTCCTCCCCTTCAGAGATATTTAAGTGGCCAGTCTATTTGTTTATAATATTCATTTGTCCTAGCCTAAGCAATCAAATGCTGTCCTGCATGGGGAGCACAGTAACACTGGCAGAGCACTAATGGACAAACACAGAGAGAAATAAGAAAAAAAACAAGGCAAAATGCTCGCAAATCCTTAAACCTTCCTTAACATCACCTACAACCCTCTCCCACAAATGCCAGGGTAATTGCTAACACTGGGTATGGGCTCCAGCTAGGCAATCTGCAGAGGGTAAACACTTGGGCCAGATCTTGGACTTTCTGCTGATTTTTAGCAGCTACAGATCTGGCCTGGGATCTGCTGTTTACCCGTGACAAAGGCGAGAAAGAGTATGTCTTATACGTCCTGTTAGCATTCGAGCAAACATCGTGTTTAATATTAGAAGCCGGTATGCATGTGGTTGCTTAGGAATGAGAAACATCCCTTCGATATGCCCTCCGATATGCTCCGGGTTGCTGTGGGATGTTTTTGTGCATTCTACTTGAGCAGTTAGCAGGGTCTGGAGTCCACAGGAACATGACATTGTAATCTTGGTCATGTTTTATTTATGGGGAGTAGTGCAGCAGATAGGGTGTGTTAACAAACAAAGATGATTGCTTCAGGGGCACTCTCTCGTCCTGAGGTAATTAAGACAAAGTAGTTTCACTGGTTGGGGGATTCATACTGCAGACAACCTTTCCCTTGCTAAAATGATCTGCAGCAACCAGGCCAAAAAGGCTAAATCAGAAGCAACATGGGTAGTGGTTTATCTTTGGTTAAAGGTGCATCATTAAATGGCACTGGCATAAATTATACTTCTTAAAAATCCATATCACATTAGAAACTACTGAGAAGAAAATGTCAGGCTCAGAGATGTGCAGATTTTCAGCTGGAGAAATATCCGAAGAATTGCTGCTGCAGCCCAGCGTCTCTTTCAGGGCCTGAGCTGAAAACAGGGACTGTCACCAAGGCCACCCTAACCACAAACCCTCAGAGAGGCTGGCCTGACAAAACATGTAAACTCGGAGTCAGGCTCAGCTGTCAAAGAATCTCAGCATCACGAGGGAAATCTTTTCCACCATCAAAGGTCACAACTCAGAGACTTACGGATGCTCACATTTGTTGGTTATTTGCAAAGTGTACGGCTGTGATCACAGCCCTGCGGTACTTGCTCCAGAGGAACTCACAGAAATACACACAAGGCACAGCACAGGTTTCGCCAGGAAATACACTAAGACCTTCCTCCTTGCCCATCGCCCCTTCTACCTTATTTTGCCTCTAGCCCCATCCCTTCCACTGCACCAAGTCCAGCAGGAAAACTCTCCCCAGCTCTTTCTCACCCTCCATTGCAGGTCAGGCTCTCCCAGGGATGGGCAGGTGCATTGGCTGGTTGAGGTCAGGCTGATTGTGATCCAACACAGTCACGCTGTGCTCCCTCAGAACGAGGAGGATGGCCTTGCCCCTGACAGTTTTTAGCTGACCTGTTGAAACCCATAGGAGATTTTTCACTGACTTGGACAAGCTCTGTGCGAAGCTTGTGTGGAGAAATATCTTTTCTTTCTGATGCCGCTTGCCATAACAACACATCTACCAAAGAACGGTTGTTCCTTTTGGACTGAGAGTTGGACTCAGAAGATCTGCACAAAACTTCTGGTTGCTTCACAGGGTTTTTTTGTATGACTTTGAACAAATAACTTCACCTTTCTGTGCTACAGATCTCCATTCACAGAGCTACTATAATAACATTTTTTTTCTCTTACTGTTTATACATGCTGCCCAGAGATATTAAGTCCCTCACAAAGCCAGAGGTAGCAAGCTCCAGCGTTGCTTTTCTGTGACAGTTATAGACATATCGGGTATTTCAGGGGCACCAACAATAAAGTATTTCATTTGCAGGATTCCCCATCTTTCACTAATAGGCTACACTTGCTGTGTAGAATGCTTACAGCAGTGCTGCTGTCTTCTGTCACCATTAACCCAGAAGAGTGGTCTGCTCAAATGAGAGACAATTTGAACGGAAAGAATAAATACACTTAATGAAACCTGACAGGTACCTTTCACACCTTTCCAGGGAAAGACATTAATTGCCCCCTTTGCTTTTAACTGTCCTACGTTGATATTTTAAAATAGATCAATATAGTATAAACCCAGTATCTTGATTGCTTGAACTGTAAGTTTAATTAGGCTAATTTGCATTTTTCTCTGAGTTAAATTAAGGGCTAAATTCATATCTGGTGGAAGAAGGAGCAATTCTTTCAAAGGTTATGTTGCACTAGCTTACACCAGGTCTGAATCTGGTCCACAGGTCTCTACTTATGTTTGATAAATCCTGGGTGAAGCAAGTGTTGTCATTGAACTCTCTTGTTTACTAAACATTTTAAAACATCTTTGTTCTTTCAGGATGCTAATCAAGGGAGCCATGACCACTGATTTGTGAGGAAATGGAAGGCTTGCCAAGGAAAGTATTTGAGAGTTGCATAAGGTGAAATTCCTTGTGAAGGTGCAGTGGTTATGTTTCTTCTTCAAGGCACCATGGAGGCATATGAAATGATGGAAAGCGAGAACATTTTTACTACATTTTTTTCTACTTGAGAAGACTTATCTCCCTCCTTCACTTTGGCTTCTTCTTCTGCTCTTTTTTTGGATAAACAAGCCAAATTATTTCAATATTTCCTCATCAAACATACACTGTAGACTTCTGATCATTTCATTTGCTCCCTTCAGGACACCCCTCCAAATGGCTTGCATCTTTCTTGAGCTGTAAGAACTGAACCCACACCTGGATGTCCAAACTCCTCACCAATGCTGGCCAGAGTGAGCAGAGTACACTCTGTCATTTGCAGGCTACTCTTTTGTTGATACATCCCATGGTGGTATTTGCCTTTTTTTGCAACAGCATGTTATTGTCTCCCTGTCACTTGTGATCCTTCATACCCTTTTTTTCTGACCGACGGCTGTTTAGCAAACTTAGTGGGGCATTAAAATCACTTTGAACAGCAACAACAATCTTCAACACACTTTTGATCTCTCTTGACTTGGTTTGGTGTGCAAGTATTGTTAAGTGTTGCCTCCAGCCCAAGATTTAAGGTTTTAATGAAGCATTGCACAGAACTGCTCCCAGTACTGACCCCTTAGAACCTTCTCTGTCTTGAGAGTGGCTCCTCCAAGATGGCTTTGTTCCCCTCCAGCAGTATGTCTCTCTCTCCCAGAACAGAAGAGGTACCCTGAAGAGAAAATCAGGAGCATGTAGGAATTCAAACAAACTCAAGTATGATGTGTGTCTGGTAGACACAGAGACAGGCCAAACAACACTTTACTTGTAGGTATGCAGATTGTTACTAGTGTCCTTTGTGCTCAGAGGATCTGAATTCATTTTTGCTTAAGCTCCTATTTTGCTTATGCAGCTATCATGTGGGAGAACTGCAGATCACCAGTCCTATGGGCCAGGAGTGTTTCGCAGGAACCAAGAAACTTTCCTTGAGGCACAATTGCCTGTACAAATTAATTCACTTTAACAGTTTAGGGAGAAGTCAATGTCTGGTCTTGCCTGGCCAGAGAAAGAATGACCAGAGCCTCATCTGTGGGAAAACAGCATGGTGAAGAGGAACATACTGTTTTTACATTGAGGAATCACTCATCACCAGGATTAAAGTGGTAACATGAAATCACGTCTGAATAACAGCAAACAAAAGAAACAGTCTCTGAGTATGGAAAATCATATGAACTCTGTGGCTAGAGTTTCTGCATATCAAGACAAGTACATACTTCTGGGAAAAATTGCTTGAGAGATTACGTCAGACTGAAATGACAAAAAAGCTACTTAATTCTGCTGGCTGATCATTCACAGACATCACAGAAGTTCCTACTGACATGCACAGTCTATTTAATTTACCAAGAGCTACTGCTTCCTACTACTCTTTTTGAGGACTGACTTACTGGGGAAGTCACACTCAGTATCACAAAGCAATCTAGGTAATTTCGTTTAAAATGTGCCTTGCTTTAAAAACCTGAAGAACATTTTAGTCTTTTTGAAAAATACATCAGATATTAAAATCATTTACCAAGCTGGTTTGGACAGCACAAGTTTGAAAATAACTCTCAGGTGATAAGTAAGCAAGCCTAGCCCAGCTGCCTCGGCACAACAGAGCGATGCTGACTTACGCACGGCAATGTCCCATTTTGGTTTGCTCCCCCACAGAGCAGAATTAGAAAATGCATTTCTCTGACTTGCTACTAAAAAAGAAAATGTTTCAGATCCACTTCTGGGAAGAGAATCCATCTTCATAGACATATCCCCATCTCTGTTGGTTATTACCCCTGTTCTGTATACATCTGCTGTGGAGTATCATAGCATCATGGGTGGACAAGACATTCTACAGCCATGGTCAAACACCCATTGCAGAACAAGATGTGCCAATTGAAATTGTACTGCTCCTCTCCTCTTCTCAGACTAACTTGGTCTGTCAGTGGAGAACTGCTTAATCTACCTGACATTCACTGAATGAATGAGGAGCACCCGTGCGATCCATCCTGCAGCTCTTTTATAGAAAGGATAAACTATGGCAGAGGAGAGAACTGCAAATACTTTACATATCAAACTTCAGAACTAGCACATACACAGAAACATTTTCATCAGTGAACATTTTTCATGCAGAAACATGACTTTTGACTCCAAATGTTTTCCTCAACAAGAAAGTTCATGTTGTTATTTGCTGGAATTTTAAATAGCTACGGTTTCATACTATTACTTCAAGAGTATTTGCAACGAGCCAAATCGCAGATCCAAATTTGAACTTCCTGAGGGTAGAGAGGTTTCCACCAGGATGTCATTCCAAGAGTTTCTCCACAGGACTACTGGAACACTTATGAGCCGTATTGATCTGGAAATGACTCTCCAGTCTTTCATATCTAGTGAAACTTTTAACTGTTCTGGTCTTGCACTGTTTACCCTAAATTTGTATTACCTTTTGGGTACAGTGATGGGTTTCTAGACCTAAAATATGGGGAGTTAGGAGTTATGTCTCTCTTTAGTAAAGATGACGCTAAGCCACAAACAGACAGGATGAGTTTGGCATGGCAATTGCTCTATGTTCAAAAATGTTCAGACATTAAAAGTAATAATTTAAGCCATTGGAATATGAGCAGAATAATATCTAAGAAATGAGATTTTTTTTCTAAAATAACTTTGGACCACTGCCTTATTTTCAAAAGTCATTTGGAAATGCAAGGCTTGTTAAAACTCAGTGGGTCTTAGAACTCAAGTTACCTCTAAAATGGGATTTAAACTCCCATTTCACTTAGGTATTTTGAAATGTCTAACAGGCTTGATTCATCAATGATCCTCCAACACATTCCTTTCATCTGAACATTATTACCATGTGAAACATGATTTTCTGCCTTGTTTGTACCTCTTAACATCTTCTTCCCTCTCCTCTTCTAATTCTGTAATTGTATCATTTCATTCTGTCAGTCATTTGGGGGTATTTTGCAGGAATGGTGCTTTTCTCAGTGCATTATGTTACATCATTGCTAAGAATTCAAAGTATTCTGTGATAAGTGCCTGGTTTCTGATTAGATTGCTGCAGCCACATCCTGAATAGAAACTACTATTGCTATCAATATCAATTTTCCCTGGTTTTGCTAAGGTTCACATTGGGAATATATATCATATGAAGACTTTACTCCTTTGGCCTCCATCTTCACTCCAAAATTTCTTCTCACCATCAGATCATGCAGAGTTAAATGATGAGAGTTTCTCTGGAGTGTTTCCATGTCTGCTCAGCTTTTCTGTTTTTTCTTAGTTTCGCTGCCCCTCCACATCTCACAGCAGTGGAAAGACGCGTGTACCATGATAAGTGAAACCCCACATACCCCCAGTGTTTTGTCACTGTCCATTTCCCCTTGGGTTTAACCACAGGGTATAACAATATGGTACCACATCTACTGAAAGTGGACACAAGCTTCAGGCCTCGGTTGTGCTGTAGACATACATTCTTCACGTTTAAAACTTTTCTGAAGATCAATGTATATTTTTTGCATTATTGTAATTCCTAGCCAGTTTATAGGAATCATTAAGACATGATTGTTTTCCTTCACATTTTCATTACCTTTGATACTCTCTGATGATGTCTATGACTTCTATGATAACCAGCACTGGCACTTGCCAACTCTACATGAAAACGTTTTAATGGGTTTTACTGGCACAGACAGTATTTCACAGGTATCCTGAAAGAATAAGAAATAAATAAAAAGAAACACATAAAAAGAAACCTACGTCTAACTGCTGTGCAGAGAAAGTAATCTGTAAATCAGTACATTGTCTGTATCACGCAGCGGGCTCCTGATTAGTACGGGAAACAGAAGAATTGAAACATCTTCTGGAACAAGCTTCCCCCTCAAACTACACTGCATCCAAGCCCTGAAGCATGAGTCCGCTCCCAATAAATGCAGTATCACACTGCTCTATCCTGTGATTAAAACCATGGGGAAAGGGACAGTGACAAAAATGGATGAAGAATCTTTTCTTACCAGCCGGAATTTATTTGATGGGTAGGTATAAAATTGTATTTGAGTCTGTTCTGCATAACGTCCTGTTTAGGAAACGTACTGAAAGAAATAATCTTGCACTCGTAGTGGATGGGCTAAAGGAGTGAATAGGTCATTTCCATCTCTAACGTGTGATTCCAGAGAAAGGTCTGTCATCTGTCAGACAGTGAAATGCATGTTGTCATCGAGTAGATCAAGGTCAGTGTTTAGCTGAGCTAGGAGAATAATTCAGAGCAAATCAACTATTAGGCAAATGTTACCGCTTTTTTGCTTACAAGTTGTCTGTGAAAAGATCACAATTTTCTCAAATACATTCATTATTCAGAATTATTTCCTGAATGATTTTGGTGTGTAATTATTGGTCTGTTCGCAAGCCTTTCATTTTGAATGCTCAGTTTTCAGGCTGTTTTAATTGAACGTACAGATCATGTGGTATCTTTCTGGCCTTTGATAGGGTAAATGGAACTCTGACTCCACTTTCTGGCGGAAACATCTCAATTATGGAGTTACAGTTCAGTGGTCACTGCTATTCTGTTATATATTCTTATCATTAATGTCAATTTTTTGTAAGTAAAACCATTAAGCCAGAGTCAATCCCATGGAATATTTATGCAAATCAGGAGTAAATCTATTGAATCCAAAGAAGTAGTGTGATGTAGAATCAGTGTGAGGAATAAGGCCCTTGAGAAATTAAATCACCTTTATAAGACATTTCTTCATTATAATAATTACAGTGCTGACTCATAGTGATAGCACAAGGGGTAACGGGTTTAAACTGAAAGAAGGGAGTTTTAGATCAGATGCAAGGAAGAAATTTTTCCCTGTGAGGGTGGTGAGGCACTGGAACAGGTTGTCCAGAGAAGCTGTGGATGCCCCATCCCTGCAAGTGTTCAAGGCCAGGTTGGATGAAGCAACCTGATCCAGTGGAGGGTGTCCCTGCCCATGGCAGGGAGATGATCTTGAAAGTTCCTTCCAACCCAAACCATTCTGCGATTCTATGACTTAAAGGACCTCTCATTTCATGCCAGTTTGAACTCCATTGTTCTCATTTGGATTTCACAAAGATTTTTCTAAACCTTTTTCCCTTACTGATTATAATAGAGTTCTTAGGTTGCACAAGCATGTGTGACACAGGAGTATCCAACCCCAGGATGCTGCAGAGACACTCATTTGGATTTAGTTGTCTGCAGTCTTGTTTGTGTGATTTCTCACGTTTCTGCTGTCAAAAGGGCCTAATCCTGCTTTTTCCTTCATGCCAACATGGGTAATCAGGGCTCTGACAGACAAGTTCTAGCGGATCCAACAGTGACGAGTTAAGGCGTTACCACTTCCGGGAGGTCCATGCTTCTCCTTGCCGGGCAGACACCACCTCCCCTAGCAGAAGCAGTGGGCAGAAGGAAAGGCCCCTCGCACCTCTGAACCCTCCCACCCACAGGCCAGGACGCACAGCAGCCGCTGCTGCCACTAAATCTTCAAGCACCACATCAACATCTTCAAGGCCTGCAACGCCCTTAAAGCTGAAGAAATGACACAGTGGTGCAAAGCTCCACTAGAGTGAAGTCATGTTTACGGGGTGTCAAAAACACCCCATTCAAATGCAAACTGTACAAAATAAAGCAGCAAAATCTAACCGCCTTTACAGCTCGCTGCAGAAGGCATTCAAAATGAACGTGGCATTACAGCATGAACTATTGCCCAATGTAATTGTCAGCATTGGGTTCTGATTTCATTTTCACTGTTTTTTCATAAGTGCAACTTTTCAAAGCCCATAACTTTTATTCCGCTCTGAAGCCTTGATCCAGCAAAGCACTTACACATATGCCTAAATTTAGATTGTAGATTCAGGGAGCCTGAGATCAGGAAAGGACCATCTGTAGGAGCTCTTCTGTAGCACAAACCACTTAGCTTCCCCTCCTGCCTTCTGAGTTGAGCCAAATACCTTAAAGTCCAGGAGCAGTTCCTTTGAAATGAATTTCAATTCCCCACCTGCTTTGAATCACAAGCCTGTTACATGGTTTGTTGGACCAAGGCCTCCAGGAAATCAGAATCTGGTCTCCACACTCCAAATCTTCCCTGAGCTTTCCAATAATGGTTTAAATAACAATTCTCTCATTTAAGATTTCCATGCATTTGCTAACAGGTTGGCTTGATAAGGAGTATCAGGACAGTGAACTGCTTGTAGCTGTCAGCTCTTATCCTCAAACTGCAAATTGTGCAAAATTCTGCCTTTATCTGTGCATGTCTTTGTCCCTAACTAAGGAGGAGGAGGAGCAGATGTTCAGTTGCAGTTACGTTTTGGTGCTTCTCACATAATAGTACACAGTCTGTGGCCCAAATTCAGCTCCTGGTTAAACTGGTAAGTGTTCTCCCTGTTTGCATTGGCATCCAAGAAGCAAAACACACTAACAAACTTAGGTGCGTACAGCACGTAGCTAAGTTTATGGGGATGGAAAGAAACACAAGAGCAAAGCTCTTCTCACTGTTTTCAGAAAACCGTGCTAATTGCCCCAAACATAGCATAATTTCATATAAGAAATTTGGCTGTTTCATGCATTGTTCCACCCTTTTCTCTCAAGACCCCTACTCAGGAAATACTTTATATTTAAGTCCAAGGAGTGTAAGCAGGACTTGAACATCTGCTTAGCATCATGCAGGTGCTCACGTGTCTTCCCCAAACAAGAATTCTCTCCTGACTGACTCCCACGAGAACCGATGGAAAATACAGCACAAGCTCTACCATCTCTACTGAAGGTTCAACCCCTCACTCCCTTCTTTGTTCCCCTTCCCACTCCTCAATTTCAAAAAAAACAGGAAAGACAAGATTTGGAGATCAAGTCAAATGTCCAATTTATTTTTATAACTTGAAACTGGAACAAACGTTGTTTTGAACGAGCGTACAAATGAAATGGTAGACACATGCTGAACTCAACATTGTGACAATAAGGGAAAAAAAAGAGGCCAAAAATCTTGTACAGAGAATAAAAGGAACAATAAATATTTCACTAAGCCATATTGAAATGACCTCCAGCCATCTCAACATTTTATCCATAATAAAAAAAAAAAGTGCTCTCGTTTTTTAAACAGAGCACAAATACCAAGCAATAATAAATAGTTCCAAACTTGTAGTAAAAGACAAAACCTCCAAGTAAACAACAAAAGCTCATACAATAAGTAATAGAAAAAGGTAATAAAAATATTTTGCCTTGCCGGTACAAATGCAAACAACTTAAATCAACGTTACTTTGCTTTGCAGTTCTAAAATACAAAGAGCACCATAAAAATGAGTTTGCCTGTGATAAACAAAACCTTGGACTGTCTTTTACATAGGACTGGGATGAAATGCTGATGGTTTTGACCCTTCCCTTAAAAACTGGTATTTTTCAATTCTAAAACCAGGTTCTCAGACCTGTCCTGTTGCCAAGGGAGTTGACTGGAGTTTTGCTCTGGACTTCAAAGGCAGCAGGACTAGACACAATGGAAGTCATATACTCAACTTTAAAATAATAATAAAAAACTATTTAAATTGTGAAGAAAACTATGGCAGCGTTCTAGCTATTTTATGTCTATGTTATATTGTGCTTATGGCCTAGTAAACTACAGTTCTTCTAAGCAAGAAGAAAAGGAGGGCCATTTCATTATCACTACAGTCTGCAGAAACACAACCCTTGTGCTTTTGGGTGACTTACTATTAGTTTCAGTGATTCAAGTCACAAAATTAGACAACTGCTGGTGTTAGCTATCCTGGATAATTAAAAACAACAGGGAGACCAGAGCTCCTAAGCAAATTACACTAAAATGAAAGGTAAAAGTCTTTCTTAAATCAATGAATTGTGGACTGAAAACGCGTGGTTAACTTCTGATCTTCCTTACACCGATGCATGTCCAAGGGATTCTGCTGAGTTCTGTGATGTGACTCTGGATTTATCTGAATGCCAGAGACCTCACTTTTCACCAAAAAGTGAAAATGTGCCTTTAAGGGACCACATTCCAGCCTCAGCTATGCTGGAGGAATCCAGGACTAAGAGCGATGAATAATTCCTGATTTGTATCAGTTTAACTGAAATCCAGAATTTGTCCAGAAGTTTTAAGGGTACATTGTTCAAGCCAGGAAGACATATATCTATCTGCTAGGTACCTGGACCAAATTCTCCCTGCTGTCACACCCATGCCTCTCCAATTGCTCCAGCACTTCTGCACCCATGAAAGCAGCAGAAGAATTTGGCATGGCAAAATTTTTTTGTTATTGTTTATGTTTTAGTTTTACCGTCATTTCCTGCAAGAGCGGTGAGCATTGTCTCCTTCTCCCCTTCACTAGAGCATCTTCTGCCACCTGTCTTCCCCTCGACCCAAAAGGGAGAGAACATGAGAGAGAGAGAGAGAAAGAACAGCAAAGAAGAGAGAAATCAAAAGGCGCAGGATTTCATCCCAGTCCCTCAAACATTCAGAAATTTATGGAATGTACAATTAGGAGTGAACAGCAGCAAAGCAGCTAATAACATGGACTGGCAAGACCTGTACATGGAGTAGGTCCTGTTCTGACAGGGAAGAGGAGGGCAGTGCCTGGACCAATTTTACTTCAACCCGGTTACAGCTGTACCAACAGCAGTCCATTTTACCATTTGACGTCAAAGTGGATGCAACAGCTCTCACTGTTTGCTATGAAACGACTTTCTTCCAGAGGGCGGTGGCAGGGTGCAGGGAGCAGTGAGCAGGGGGTGGCCAGGAGAGGGAAGATGTGTTGGACATCTTCTTGTTTGGAGGAGGGGGAGGGGGGAGGGGAAGGGAAATCTCCTCTCTCTCTCTCAAATCTGCGGGGAAGCTGTGGGATGTCACCCCAGACACCTTTATGGGAACGGAATTTCATTTCACACGAACAGGCAATAACCATCCAGCCTGGTTCAACCATACCTGGTAAAACCTTGATGCAAGGGGTCCAGGCAACTTTGAAGTTATTTAGAGCCCTGTGGGAACAGCACTTTTTTGTAGGCCATTTCTGACAAAAAAAATATATATACAACTAAAATTATTTGTGAACAACAACAACAAAAAATTAAAAATAAAAAAGCACTTAATTACTTTGTTTTGTTTCTTTTACTCAAAGGTCGTCTAACAACCCCCTTTTTTTCTGTACAATAAGGACTTCACATACAAATTTTTTTTTATTTTTGCAATATTTTATCCTGCCAAATTAAAAAAATATATTATGGCAGCCTGTTTGTTTGTTTTTATTTTTATTTCCAAATTCACTAACAAAAAGGTACATTAAATCCCTTTAAAAGGACAAGCGTACAGTTAAAAAATTACAAGCTTCAGTAAAAATACAGCAAGTGCCTACATCATATGAATCAACCAATATCAATATCCATTCCAGAAGGGGAAGGAAAGGGGAGAAGGGGAGAAAAAAAGAGAAAAATAGGTACAGGTCAGAAACGTGATTTTTTTTTCTGCAAAGCAATAACAATATTGAGCACTTTTTTCTACGTACTTTTTCTACGTGGTGTAGCAATCACCTTTTAATCCCCAAATACAAGATTCTATACATTTTTGAAATAAAAATTCAACACCCAAGGCAGAAAAAAATTTACTAAAACTCAAGACTTTACAGTTACAGTGACAAGAACAAATTTATAGACCCACCATTTAAATTTTACTGCAACATTTTCAAGGAAAAAAGAAAAGGGTTTTTTTTTTTTTCTTTCTGGTTTTGTAAAATGCCCAGGCATTCTCCATTATTACAAATACTGGTCCACTTTTACAGTAATCAAGAAATTTTAATATATATAATATATACTAAAACCCCGTCACCAAAAGAAAACAATATACACATGGCCATTATGGCATTTTTTTAATAACCTATTAAGCAAACTTTGAAAAAAAAAAAGATTGCTCAAACACACATACACACAATTTCTTTTTTACCCTTGTATGTATTCAATACTGTAAACGTATTTTAAGACAGAGTGCACTAAATTTAAATTTTAAAAAAAATTAGCCGTTGTTCCTGAATTGTTTTGTCTCATTCAATGATAACAACTTGTAATTTGTGTCATTTGAGTTTTAATTCAGCAGTAAATCATTTCCATTCCATTTCCTAAGCAGCGTTGTCCTGAAAAAAAAAAAAAGGCTGAGAATAATTCAGCTAATGGATGTCCGAAGTTGTGCTGGGTATACATCTTCATTTGATTGGGTCTTATGGCATTTTCATGTCCACTATCTTCAACCAGTAATTTTTTTTTTAAGTAAATGTGGCTCTTTTTTTTCTAAAGAATGTACTTTTCTTGTTTTACTTTTTTTTTTTAAAAGTCTTTTCATTTCACAAAAACGTTTTGCATTTGTCTCAAGAGACTCAAATAGGAAGATCAGTTTTCAAGGCACTCACGTCAAATTGAATGGCAGTAGAAAAACTGTCCAATAAATTATTTTTATTTATTTTTCTTTATAGTGCCAGTATTGTGAATGCCATGCTTAGCAACACTGACACTTAATCTCAGCTGTTCCCTTACAGTTTAACCCACCTTTGGGCCAAGTAGAAGAATATGATGTAATTTCTTGTTGAGAAGCCATTTTTCTCTTAACCACAAACAAAAGCTTTAAAGTGCGGGTCAACATAATTAAAATCTCTAGCCATAATTGTCCACTGTTTGCTTAATACTAGTCGTAAAAGGCTTTAAAAAATTTGGAATTTGAAAGTAGAGCAGGTGTGTTTTTCTTTACTTTTTTTCTGTTGTAATGCTTGTATCTGAATATAATTCCATTCTGTTCCTAATTCAGTCAAGGTGAAAACTCTTACCGACTTCAGTAGGAGCAGAATCTTGCCAAGACAGGTAAATCAACTAAATTTTATTTTTCCGTTCCTTATAACAACATCATTGTACATCATATAAGATAGTTCTAATACTTCCATTCATAAACCAGATGCCTGTTAAGCTGAGGCTTTTCTTTGAGAAATTCACACTTTCCCATCCTCTAGCAATTATCTTAACTACAGCAAATCTGGACTACAGTAGATGCCCTGAACTCAAATTCATGATTTTGCAGTTTAAAAAGAAAAAAAAAAATAACAATAATTTGGCTGCTCCAAGGTTTGAAAAGAATATTACAATATTCCAGATGTACTTTTACCGTCTCTGGGAAGAATGGCGGGAGGGAAAGAGGGCGGGAAAGACACCCCAAAAAGTGACAAAATGGCACCATTATGTTGCCATAGCTTTTAATAATCAGAAGTAACTATCCGATAGTAATGCACAATTAAGACTCTTTCTGGGGTTTTAATGTAGCTGCCTTTTGCACGTTTTTTTTGTTGGCATAACTTTAGTGATTAAATCCATCTAGAAAAGGCCTCTATCGTCAGCGACATTGTCAGTGCTACATATTTCATCCAATTCCAAAAGAAAGTGCTAATTTTATAGATTGTTATTCGCTGTATAATTTTGTTTTCCCTAAACTTCAAGGTTATTTAAGAAGAGGAAAGGAAAAAAAAAGAGGAGAAAAAAAAGAGAAAGATTTCTGTTCAAACGCTGGCTTCTTCACAAGAAATTACACATGCTTAGCTTAAATTTCAACAAAGCAGCGGCCCAAAAATTATAATTTAAAAAGATATGTTTCTCCCCTACAATGCAAGTAATCTCAGGCTACGACTGGGTAAAATTAAAAAGGGATACCCAACAAAATTTTCAAAGAAATTTAAACAGAAAGAATAAAAAAAAGTACCTGCACATGCCAAAAAATTACAAAAACCCAATAAATACAGAAATTATTGCACAGTTAAAAGGCTCCACAATTTTTACTGCCTTAATCAACCCTCGGGTTTAATAGAACTTTGTAGACACAGGTTATATTTTAAGTGCCAAAGTCTGGCACCTACCATAGTTATGCTAAGTTATGTTTACGGAGGCAAGTTAGGTCATCTTTTCTCAGTTGGCAATAGTTAAACTGTACAAATAAAATGTTACCTAGACCCCTGAAATTTAACCTAGCGGGGGTGGGGAGGGATGGGGGGGGCCTTAGCTTCTTTCTGCCTGCTCAATTTTGACGTCATTTGTCAGCAAATGTTCTCCATGCCACTTTTTCATGTGTTTCTCCAGGGTGCTGTAAACACTGAAGGGCATCTGGCAAATGTCGCAGCGGTAGACCTCCTTCCCTATCTGGCCATGCGTTTTCATATGGCGCGTCAGCTTACTGCTCTGGGCACATGCATAGTTGCAGAGCTCGCATTTGTAAGGCCGCTCTCCAGTGTGGCTCCGACGGTGCACCGTCAAATTGCTGCAGTTCTTAAAGACCTTGCCACAGTACTCACATGTATCGCTCCTGCGCCCTTCCTTCGAACTCGGTCGCCCGGGGCCGGGACCGCTGATGTGGGGGGTGCTGCCTCCGCTCGCCGTGCCGCTGCGCCCTGAGAGCCCCCCGTCCAACATGTCCCCCGGCGGGGTGGAGAAACGCAGGCTCCCATTCTCCGACGAGTGCTCAGAAGAGGTCGCGAAGGGGGATTGTCGGGAGTCTGTGAATCCAAGGAACGGATCCTTCATGAAGTGCCGCGATGCCGCGTACCCTACCAGCCACTGGGAGTAAACGTTTTCGGAAGGTATTATTGTTGCTGGTGGCAAGTCCAAATCTTTCTCAACCTTTATTCTTTTAGAGGAGTTGTTTAAACTGGGGCTCGTGATAGGCGTTGGCTTGCGGGGGAACAAGTTTGGGAAGGGTTCACCTGGGCCAAAGTTTCTTCCGTTGACCGTCCCTTCCTCAGTGCGGTCCAGCTCTCCTACCACTGAGTCTTCGTCACCTGGATCTCTCTGACAGAGGTCTCGAGGACACAAGTCTCGCTGGTCAGAAGACCTTTTCATGAAGCTACTCCTCTTCTGTTTTTCAGCTAACATGTCATTATATTGCTGGATGGCACCTAGACTTACATTCTCGATGACTTTTCCCAGGACGAGGGATTTCTCGTCCGGCAGTGACTTGGAGCCATTTTCTCGGTTACGACTCAGCTCCGAGTCCATACTGAAGCTCGACTCTGGTCGGCTCTCATTTTCGAGCTCCTCTTCCTCCTCCTCCTCCTCTTCCTCTTCTTCATTGTCATGGCCCAGGGAAGGATCACTCTCATTCCTGAAATCTGCCTCACTGGATTTCAGTCCCTCTCCAGTGAGCTCGCTTGTGCCCGGCTCAGGGGAACTAGTGGTGGACAGTCCATCGTCTGACCTGCCCGTCATGGAGCCAGCTTTATGCATATGCGTTTTCATGTGGCGTTTTAGCTTGCTGGCCTGGGAGCAAGCGTGGTCACAGAGCTGACACTTGTAGGGCTTTTCTCCTGTGTGACTGCGCCGGTGCACGATAAGGTTACTCTGGAACTTGAACGTTTTCCCACAAAATTCACAGGACTTGCTCTTGGCCTGAGGCTGGGGAGGCGTAGTGCTGCTGGGGGGCATGGGGGGCAGTGGTGGGGTGCTCAGAAAAGGTGATTTAGGACTCGGCTGGAAAGGATTCAACAGGCGATGCATAGGGTTGGTGCGACTGGGTGAGACTGGCGGAGGGGTGGAACTGTTTCCTGCCAGCTCTCGAAGCCTTCTGGAGAAATCCATCGCTGGGGACTCAATTGCCATGGGGTTTAAACGCATAACTCTGTCAAAGGCACTGGGATGCTGGGCAACTAACCCCATTTCTTCGGCACTAAGGCGATGTGGATCCAGATGATGACGAGGCGGTGGGCTGAACAGCGGAGGTGTGTTTGGGAGCCGACCCTCACCAAAGCCAGGGTGTTCACGCAAGATGGGTCCTGTCATCCGCAAAAGATTGAAAGGGTTGTTGTCTCCAAGGAAATTCATCAGCGGGGACTGTGCAACAGTCTCCGGTCCCAGAGGAGGAGGGATGGTGATGCGTGGAGTAAGGGAACTGTTTGAAGGGCTTGTTTCCAGGTAGATGCGGAATCCATGTGTGTTCTGGGCATGCTGAAGCAAGAACCAAGCGCTATTAAAAGGCTGCTTGCATGTTGTGCAAATATAGCTTGAAGGCTCATCTTTACCTATAAAAGAAAAACAGAAAGAACACTCAAAAAATAATACAGCGGAGAACATTTAAATACAGTTGGCATGCGCTTTATTTTGCTAACACACTTCCTCCTTGGCATTTCTGAAAGAAGGACTTAATTGCAATGTATTGACTGATATAAATTGTTGAACAGCACATTTACTCACCACACTTATTCACTTAACATGTATGACAAATATCACACATACGCATCGGTGCTCTGTACGTTTATATCCTCTAACTTGCAAGTAAAAGCTTCCTTTATGACGCATAAGGATCCAAATCCTTTCACGTGTTTATTCCACAAAAAGGAATTTGTTTCAAGGGATTTACGGTTACAGACAAAAATAAGGAAAATGCGGTGTGGTAGGTTTTACAAGGCACCTGCGAGGAGCTTCAGTGTCATTTTCACTCTTTCATTTTATGTTTTTATATACTTCATGCAGCAGTCCCCTGAGATCTTGCTGAATTTAATTTATACATGCTTCAGTCATGCCAGCACTTCCATTTTGAAAATACTATGTAGGTATTTAGCTGCACAAGTCCTATTCAAGTCAACAGGAGCCTGGAAAACATACCCTTGCATAAACCACTTTGACATTCTTTTTGCCAAAACACCAAGAAGCCGCTCAAATGAAACATCCGGTAATCAAAGCCGACAGCACAGTTGCAATTAACAGTAACAAATGTCGGGCCGTGCTTGAACTGGGTCCCAAGAATTTCTGAGCCTGAGCCTGCCCTCCAACGCAGAAATGCTCACCGGAGCCAAAAACATTGTTCTGTTTGCCTTTCCAGTCTCTTTGAACGACTGCATAAAGGTGGAAAGCATTCCTTTAACCTTAATTCAGCTTTACATAAAGGACAGGTGTGGACAAGTCTGCACTACAGTCATAATTTTGCTAGCTAGAAAATTCCAGTCCTGGGCACAATATAAACTATGTGCTATCTTCAAAAAGCACTTTCTCCCCCTTTCCTTTTTTCAGTGCCTCTGCAAGACTCTGATAAATTCATAAATATGTGTCAACTTGAAAATCATGATCCAGGATTTGGTTTTTTGTTGTGTTTTGTTGGTTTGTGTTGTTTTTTTTTTAAATGAGGGGGAGGTTTCCTGAAAAACCCCAACTACCCAGTTTGGAAAATCTAAAATTAATTTCTTGCTTGTTTGTTTGTTTATGAAAGCACATATTTTGGCTAGCGATGGCCACCGCTGCACCTAAAGGCACTAAACTTCCTCAAAGTTCAAAGCCTGAACCAAGCTTCCCATCCGACCCGTATCTGCACAACCACCCGACCAAAGTCGGATCCCAGCCCTTCTTGCGCAGGGGCTGGGATCCCAAGCCGAACTACACAGCCCCTTTCTGGACGGGGCCCTGCAATTCACAAAAGCCTGTTGCGTGAGCTTGAAAATGAAAGACTTTATAAGGTGAACAGGACCGTCCTATCGAAACTACCTTTGTAAAGAGAAATGACTCATAGCAGTGGGGGAAAAAAAAAAAAAAAGAAAAAAATGCAAAAATTAAACTCGGGCACTCCAGGCGCAGCAGGATTGCTGCTGACTGAATTCCCCTCTTCTGGCTGTTGCAGGAATGGCTGCTGCTAACAAAACCTGCAAATCCTTAGACAAGGAGGCTAGAAGATTATCTGCCTACCTATCAGCCTTTCAGTCTGTCTAATCTTATCACCCGATGAACATCCATAAAAGCGTAAAGGAAAAAGCATCTATCTGATTGAGACTTATTTACAAAGGTGGGTGATAAACGTGGTGCAGCTCCTCACACTCCTATTGATTTAGTGGGGCTGTTGCTGTGGATAGCAGCTTCAGACCCTGATTTCGTAGAAACTGGCTCTCCACAGCAAAAAAAAAACACCATACGCAACACGACGGGTGTTTCTGCCAGGCTGACACGGCCCCCGTGCCCCGGCACTGCGTGCTGTGTCGTACGGGACAGACACGGTTGCTTTGATTAATCTCTAACAACCGCTATTGGAAAAAACACAAGTTTGGGAACTGTACTCAGCTTGGAAAAAGTGTCTGTAACGGCTACTGACATTAAGGGAGGCCACATACATGCACGGAAGGGAGCTGATACATTACCCCTTAAAAATCTGCTCGGCACTGAGGCAGTTAGGGAGTTTTATATCAGCTCTGTGGCCAAAGCAACAGTAAATGCTCCCATTATTACCACAAATATTTAAATTTCTATTTCTTACAGAAATATGATGAAAATGTCTAGAGCTTTAACTTTTTTTGCACGACAACATGTGTAGTATAAAAAGTGACAGAAATCACTGAAGCAGACTAAAGTGTATAACATACTCTGTCAAAAGCTTTTTTTAACAATATGTTTTACCTCAGCTCACCCTAGAATAGATTTTAATAAAGCCCCTTCTGAAGTGTGATCTAATAGCAAATGAAGTGCAGCATCTTACAAGGTCATATATCTTCAAATTAAAGAGTGCTCTGCACCCTTCACCTTCATTTTATCCACTCTAATTAATCGATTTATTACCCACAGCTGTTCAATTCTTTCATTTTTAAAGTCGCAGCCTGCGTTCTTTTCTGTTGTGGGGTTTTTTCTTTAAAAAAATAAAGTGTGCGAGTGTGTGAGAGTGTTTGTGTGTGTGTGTGCGCGTGTGCGCGTGCATTCTCCTTGCTTAGCTCAAGAGCTGACAGGAGGAAGAAAGCAGCTGTGTATTAGATGACGACGACGACGACGACGACAGCAACACGTTTACTTCAGCAAAGGCATATACGAAAGGAGAAAAATTCCTGAGCGTGCTGAGGATCAAGGCCAATCTAAAACCGAAATGGCTGATTAAAAAAATTACCCTCAAAATGGCAGCTGGCTGGATGCTTGCTACTACATGTTACATGGAACTGAGATTGTTTTGTTTTGTTCTCCAAAACTTCAGCTCTGTGAAATTCAAGTGAGAAAAGTAAATCCCCCTCCTTTTCAGTTTTCTTTCAAACAGAGCAAATTAGTGCTATTAGCGATCTGAGATTTACAAGCTAGCAGTCATAAAACAGTCTTCTCCTCCTTTTTGTTTTGTTTAGCTTTTATGCTCCTTAACACTCCTCTTCAGGAGACCCCGACACAACGGCAAAATTGACTGCAGGCCACCTAGCTACCAATCACTGGCTGCTTCACGAGTGTTCGTGTGTGCATGCCTGTGTGTATATATATATTTTTTTAACTTTCACAACCCTCAAAGACTCTCCCCAGACTCCCCGTTTTAAAAAAAATGAAAAAAATAAAATAAAATGTTCATTTCCATATTATCACTTCATGGTTATCTTGCCTAGAAGTTGCCCTGAGCAGTGTAGATGCTCACTTTTAAGAACAGAACAATGTCAAAAAGTCTTTGAAGATCCACTCCGAACATTTTTATATTCAAAAACTTGCTAAATATTTTAAACATGCCCAGAAACAGCCACGTATTGCTCAAGAATGATCCTCATATTTAATAATGCAGTGCACCTACACTATAAAACTCTTTGTTATAAGGCTACTTTTGATATACGGCTATCTTAATCCCTTGCCACCTGCACTGAAGTCTGTCTAAATACCCACTTTATGACAACTAGCTATATAGGCTTTGCCATATGCAGTCTTTATCACTTTAGCATGTGCTTGACTTTGAGCATGTGAGTAATCAACATCAGTGAAACTTAAGCATAGGCTGAAGTGCTCTGTTGGATAGTGATGAAATTATTCATGTGCTTAGAGTTAAGCACAAGCCAAGACTTCATTAATACTCTTCAATGAATTGCACATGCATTCAACCCTACAGTCTGTAACTAGGTATGATTTCAAGGACTGATGGCTCAAGTATAATTTTTTATCTTTATATTAGTTGGTAGACACAGTGTACGTACTGAGATGAGACATTCAGGCCACAAGTCCTGAGCAGTCAGTAGTAGCTTCAAGGCTGCACTGAAGCCAAACAAACACTGCCACTGGAGTTCAGGCACGAGACAGGTTTGTAGGTCTGGATCCTACTGAAATCCTGGTGTACAGGTTCAGAATTATTGATTTGAAGGCTAGGGAGGACCATGAAATCAAAGAATGAGAAGACTGGGATAAATGTTAAGGGTTGCCCTTGTCCAATTCCTGACACAGGGGATATCCACCTCTATGCATCTGTTCATATCTATGGCACATGCCCCATCATCCCACTTCAAAGGCCATGTGGATGGGGAGTCTACAACATTCCCAAAGTCCACTTCATTCCTTCTCTCCTTTACCATCATGAAGGTTGCCCAGATGCCTAATCTAAATCTTTCTTGTGCAATTTTATATCACACCTACATGTACATGAAAAACATAAGAAACAATTTACTCTGCACCTCACATACGTATATCATCCAGCCCAGTGATTTGTGGTTGAACCACTTAATGTCTTTTAGCACCCTCTTCTCCCGACTTGATTTGGAAATGCCAAGTGAGAGAGAATTCACTATGTATCAGAGCAGTCGGTGGCAATGGTTGACTATCTTCACTATTAAAAGACCTGTCTTCTTCCTGACTTGAACTGCTGAGTTCAGCTGCCAGCCATGAGATCTTGTTATGCTTTTATCTGGTAGATTAAAAATCTATTTAGCATCTTCTCCCTAAGCAGGTAATTATAAACTATGAACTTAGTGAACACTCTTGCCTTTTCTGCATATTATGACAAAAGATGGTCTTTTCCAGAAATATTAAAATGCGTTCCCTCCATTACTGCATGACAGATTATGTTCCGTTCAAAATGTCAAAGCAATAATGAGCTTTTCTCTCTTTCATGAACAGCACAAAACAAAGCCAAATTCAGATCCTGCTTCCCAAATTCTGCCGTTACAGGGGGCAGTGAGAAAAGACAGGTCGGTTTGCCCAGCCCAGAACAGGAGTAGCCTCGGTCTGGGGACGTTCATCCCACTGCACCAGGCAGCCTGAATCCCCTGACTTATCTGTTCTCTGCAGTCTGACTCATATCATTACTGATACACAGATCTTCCTTGCCCAGTTGGAACATGACTTTCTATACACCCTGAATTCTGAGCGCCTTTGCCCTGGAGATAAATTTCCCGCAAAATATCCTCAGTTATTCTGGATACCATCAAACAATAATCAGTGTGAGATAAGAACTGTTTAGAATTCATTATTTTCTGCTGGGCTACAGTGACATCCAGTGCCTTACGAATCCTCCCCTCAGCATGCCTGAATAATTCCATTAGCTGTAACAGAGAATTAACTCCCCCCCACACTTTTTAATCACCCACCCATAACCACAGCCAGGACTGCGGTGAGGACCTGCAGTCAGGTCCACATAACCACTGCCATTCTTTACCTCTAGCAATACTTTCCAGATAATGTTTCTGGTTCCCTTTAAAAAGTTACAACAGCAGCAATAAAAATGTTAAGGAATTTTAATGCTGCTTTACTGCACCTTTAGAAGTTCAGGAAAAGTAGAAACTTGCAAGCTTTAAAGAAAGGACACTTTTTATTGCAGCACTCAGGAACAGACATGTATCAGGTTCCTACAATCTTTCCACCAACATTATTCTCTTCTTCACCACTCAATTTTTAATGGTGATTTAAATAATTACTCCTTGTTATTATGATGGTTACTCTAATAATACCAATAAAGGTAGCGTGGATGCTCCATAAAAAACACACCTTTAATTGAATTATTATTAAATTAAAATGCCATAATTGAGAACACTAGTTTAACAAGTCTCCTTATAAGACCAGCTGACAATAAAGAGAAGGGCATTAAATACTGGAAAGATTTAGTGTTTCATAGTGAAGAAAATATATGGTTATACATGGTTTGACAGGTCACCTAGACAAGGGCCAAATACTTTCCAGGTGTCTGCAGTGTGGATCTGCAGTGTGACCTGTACCAGCTCATCCCCATGCTTGATTGGGTACGCAAAAATATCTCTAATATGGGTATTTCTGCTGAAGAGGGTATATAAGTCATATTGCCACTCTAAATTATCCAAGTTAGCAAGAACTCTTACTTGCTTATGTTTATGATTGAATCAATATATGCTGAACACATCCAATATTGAGAGTTTTACCCTCCCTGCACTCCCTGGGGTGTTTGGAAGTGCTGCTACCTCCATTTCAGAGGGACTGACAGTCTCAATAAAGAAGACAGAAGTGCAAAGCAGGGTCCAAGCCTGGGTGAGGATCACCACTGCCGGTCCAATGCCAGTCACTAGTTTTAAACACTAAACACAAAGGAACGATATATACCTCTTTATACCTCTCTATATTTTAATTTTGTTTTGATGGTAACATGAGCTGAAGATGCAAAACGAGCACAACTCCTCTATCCATCCCCAGAGCTAACATAGTGCATCCATCCCTAGACTGCCTTGTCTAAAGAAAGGGCTCGAAAGAGTCTTGCAGCACATCCTGCTGAGGGTGACAGGGACTATCACCAACAATTCATGAAGTAAGCATCAACTGGCAAGTAAAGTTGGTGTTTTACGCCTTAGCAAGACGCCTGCAGTCTCACAACCTAAGCACCTCCAATTCTCCACTTAGATAAAACAGCCACACTCTCTTGTAAAGCTCAGCCGACCTGAAGTGCATCTCAGTCAAGAAGAGGAGATGAAGGTTTAGGTGCAAGAGCCCAAGCATGAGGGGCCACAGAGCCTGTCATCATCTGGAAATGGGGAATCTCAGGATGAGGTCAGTGAAAGGATAGAATGTGGCAGGGAAACAAAAATGAAGTGGATGGAAAAATAAGGGTGTCTGAAGAAAGGAGAGGAAGTAACTGAGAAATGTTACTTCTCGATAACAGAATTCTGTTTTCCTCCCATACTAGGCCCTGTTCTCTTTTCCTGCCTTGCCTCTTGAATAGCCTATCTCCTCCAGTGCCGTCTTGAAACAGAAGAAAATTCACAAATGCAACATCCTTCTCCCACACCCACTGCCTGCATGTTTTACAGCTTTCCCCATCCTGTTTCTACCTTGACTAGTGAGACTGTGAGTTCTCTACAGAGATTATGCAAGAAGCTTTATGCCAAGAGAACCTACAAAGCCCACAAGACGGCCTCATTCCCAGCACTGATTTTAATTAGCGATAGGAATATTCTCGAGAGCATTTTCCACCTGTTGAAAAAGATCTACAATAGCACCGGTTGACACCAATATTAAAATATATTAGCATTACACTACTATTAATTCTTTCTATGCTAAAGCCAACCACCAAACTCTGTCTTTGTTAGATTAAATGCTCCCCCACTTTTGGTAACCTATTTTATTTTCTGAAGCTATTTGTGCTTTGCTATAAAGCAGAACTAAAAATTGTCTGTTTATCATTTTTTAATAATAAATATCTTTTTTGTCAAATGAACTATTTTATCAAACAAGTGGAAAACCAAAGAGGTTAATTACCAATCACATAGTTGAGAAGTCAGACTGTCATGCTGTCTGTCTACAGCCAATCCTTTCGTAATTCCAAGAACAAAGAGCATGAATCCTTGAAAGACTTAAGAGATATCAACTTGATGTCTTAAAATCACTCTTAGCCAAATTCTTACTTGAATTACTCCGCTCTGAATTCAAAGTACCTCGGATGACCATCATTGCAGACTTTGAATTTTTCCAGATAAACTATACCAGGTTATCACAAACAAGGAACCAAACTGGGCTCATACGAATGTATCAAGTTGTTATTTTAATTTATTTTTTTTCATGAAACTTTACCCAGAAGCATTTTATACGTCCTCTCTGGCATTTATACTTACCAAAAAAAAAAAAAAAAGGAGACTGTAGGCAGACTACAGCCATGCATAACACAAACAGATGCTTCCTGCTTCTTAATGGACACAGGCGACCTTTGGCTGAAGATGCAGCTTGTGTTCAATAGTCCCATTTTCTGTGAGACTTAATCATACCTCAGATCTGAACTGCAAGATTCACATAAATGAGCCAAATGCACCGCTCTGTTTAATTTCGAGTGCATTACAAAATGGCAATATTATATTTTTAGGTATAAAACGTCAATAGTCATTTTGGGCAACTTCCTTCTGGACGTCCAATTTCTCATTCCTTAAAAGAGCCTGTGGCTTACTGGAAGTTAATGTTCAGCCTACAGAAGTGTAAGAAATGCTTTTACTTAGTGCAGAAAAAGAAAGAAAAATGCATAGGAAAAATTGGAACTCACAACACAGGGATTTTGACCCAGAAGCATGATTAAAATGGAAGATAAAAAACATGTTTGTCATCTCTGAACACCTTCTTCTAATTGGTGTTAAATTCTAAAATACAAAGGCAATTTATAGAGCAGAGAAAGGGAGAAGTGTGAAAAGTAAGGAGCAAACAAGAAAATCAATATTAAAAGATCAATAGCGAATGAGTTAACTTTTAAATTAGCCCTTTGTGATACAACAGTTTCAATTGACTCCACCTTTAGCATCTAAACAGCTTTGTGTCTTTTAGATAGTTTCTCTGAACCTAAGACATCAGCTAGCAGACTGAAAGGATGCTTTACAAACCTGCTGTATAAAATAGTGAAAACTATCAGTGATAGGGAATGTGATGGG
>VWZZ01000918.1:848967-923370 GCA_013399095.1 Psophia crepitans | reverse complement strand
AATGGGGGGGGGAGGGGGGGGGGGGGGGGAAATGCCACCACTCGTCAGATGAAAAGACCATAGGACTACCCATGGCTGGTGGTTTAATATATAGGATCCCATTTACAGCATTCATGAAAACCCCTTGTACTGCTCAAGGACACTTTTAGGCCTTTTCTTTGCATAAGGTATTCAAATGCATTTGAAATAATGTCAGTCTTTTCTACAACATATGAAATATGCCAGCAGCTTCCCTTTAAATCGGTTTCCTGTAAGTAGTTTTGTTTGAAAACCGGCAAGTGCTGGGATTTTTTTTTTTCCACAGACTTTTCTAAGGTGCCATTTTCTCATCTTACAAGCAAGAATTCTCAGTAATCCGAATGGGAACTTAAAGGAGGATACATAAAGGAAATTGTCCATGTCATATAATGGAAAAATGAAGAGTAAATTAGGAAACAATAAAAAAAGCCAAAGGGTGAAAACAAATTTTCCTGTGTTTTTTTCCCAGGAGTCCTTCAGTCTGTCTTACTACAACTATTTCTTAAGGGTATTAGGTGCCTATTCATAGTTAGTAAATGAAATAGCATTTTTGTTTTAATTCATTGCTTCTTTAACAAATGCTAACTCCCATCTCTGCTTCTTTAAATCCACAAAATCTCCACGTTCAATCCTAAGAAGTATTATAAAGGCTGTAAATCTTGTTTTAATGGAATGTACATTTAGCTATGAGGAGATAATTGACGTTATGGAGGGCCTAGATGCTGAATTATATAGGTTATCTAATACAAAGGGGACTCATTACCGAAGCACTACAAACAAGTAGTAATATATGTATATTGTTCTGAGTGGCGTTATAGCAAAAGTGTTCGGGTCTGCAGGGATTTATAAAACACAAGAAAACAGCAGACATGCACTTGTAAATTTGTCTCATTTGTCTCTGAAGTTAAAGGTTATTCCCTTGATCTGAATTTGTAATAAAAACATGCTAGACTAAGGTTTGTAGAGAATGTTTGAATATGTAAATTGTGTATAATGATAGGCAATTATAGGGTAAAAACTGGACCTTATGAATGTTACAGAATTGCATGGAGCATCAAAGTATTTTCCTTCAGATGAAATATTTATCTTTTATGCATGTTATAAGCACTTTTTCAAAGGTATTCAGCAACCTATTTGAGTGGAGAGTTGACAAAAATCAAACCATTACAACCGACTAAGACTGTGGGCTTATGCACAGGAGAAGCCACAGCTTTTTACAAAATATACATAATAAATCTCTTGAACTAATGGTTCCGGAGATGGATCCTCAAGGACAAGTTCCACTGATTTTCACTGCCTTAGATGAAAGCTGGTCAGATGTTTCTGGATTTTTTTTTAAAGATCTGGGGGTGGAAGTGTGGGGAGGGAGGCTGAGGAAAATAACTAGGTAAGAATGTGAATTTTCTTGGACTGATTCAATGAAGCCCCATTTCCCCGTCAGTTCGTTGGCTGCTGTTTTCAGGGAATAATATTAAAAAAAAAAAAAAAGATGCTGCATGGAGATAGAAAGGAGTAAAGCTGGGAGATGATACTGTAGTTTATGCTGCTGAAGATAAGGTTTTCTCCTTCTCTGAGCACGACAGTCTGTTCAGGTTAACCAACTGCAGTGTTAGAATAACTCCAGCCGACTTGTCACAGAGTACAAAAGTCATCAGCAACTGAATGTTCTTTTCTGCACCGCAATTAAGACGAATCAATACGACGTGCCACAAATGGTATTTTACTCTCAATAAGAACTCGGGCTGAGTTTATTCAGAATATTTTAGCGCTTCCCCAGGGGATTTTGGTCCGACGCAGATGGCAAATAAAGTACTCAGCCTAGGGCTAGAGCACATTATGCTAATTCTAATGTCAGATGTACTTTAATATACAGCTCTATTTAATCACCCCATTATTTCACATTTCCATATGAAAAACCTGCGGCACTTCTGCAGAGCTTTCACTCTGCGACAATGCCAGCTTCCTTCAACTAGCTCACTGCGAAAGAGAAAGGAAGACTGGTCATTCTCGCCAGTCAAAATGTTACAGTTTCAAAGTTTCAGTATTCCTGAATTTAAAGTGGGTCTTCCAGTGCAATTAGCAAATCGCTCGGCTAGAATGCTGATATGCACAAAATGCTAAGGAGGTGCGACGGGGGAAAAAAAATAAATATAAAAATAACAGCCTCCCCTCTCTACCTTATCCGCTCGCGCACGCAGACGTACACAGACACGCATCTCAAATCTGCCTGCAGAATAGTAATAATAAAAATAATGAAAATGTTTTCATACTGCAGTTCAACCAATATTCTCAACACTTGTCACCAAAACGCCGCTATTCCCTGCTGCATGCCTTCCGTTACTCAGAAGAGCAGGCATGGCTGGCACAGCTGCCAAACTACGGATGTCTCCGAATAAAACCCTCCTCGTGTATCAATAATTTTTGCCTCCTACAAACTATACTTCTAATTAGGTTTAGAAACCATACACCTTCAACACAGGCCACTATCCAAATTATCTGCAAATTTACCTTGATATCACATCTCTGGTGACCACAGAATTTGAACGTATGGACTCGAAGGCAAAATGATTCAAAACTGGATTTATATTGAAAGGAACGAAGGAAAAAACTTTGCTGTGAAACTGTTTTTCAAGCCACATAGGCTCTCAGTGTGCAGACAGGGAAAGCCGAAGCAATCCATGGAGCACCTCTTCAGCATCCAAGCGTTCCCTTCAGACTAATTCTGTGAAGGACTCTTAATTCAGCACTAGCATACAGTCACCAGTGCAATGAGTTTCATGGTCTCAACAAAATCTTCCCCCAGTTTGGCATAACTGGGGCTCCATGACAACTACCGTTGCACATCAGGGGGAGCCAGGTCAGCGCTGGATTATACCGAGCTGCTATTAGGGCAATGTACAAAGATTAAGTCAATCATTTTTTTTAATCATTACAGTAAACTTACAACATATTTCGCCAAACAAACAAACAAAAAAATCTATTTAGGAAAAGACCTACTTTTTCCTCCTCCAACCACCCAATCTGCATCCTTTAAAAATTGTTCAGCAATGCATGCAGCAGCCAGCACCTGGGGCCACATCTCACCTGGTTTCGCTGTTGTGCATGAACATTTAAAGGTACAGAACTGCGCTGCGGCGCCTTGGCACAGCATATGCCACAACTTCCGTGTCCTAATTTGAACACACTGGACGATATCCCTCACATTCAAGGCAGAAATGCTTGTATTTTCAAACTTGCTTTTATTTTTTATATAAATATATATACACACACACACACACACACACACACATACATGTGTGTGTGTGTATGTATATGATGTATACGTGCACAATTTGCCCTCTGTAAGACTGGCTATGAATACAGCACTACACACAAAGGAGAAAGGGGGCTGAGTGCAGGGCAGAGGGCCATCCTTCCCCAGCTGTTCCAACTAGACCTTCAAAACCACAGTCTGATCTTGGGAGAAGCGTATACAACAGTTTCACCCTGCTGGAAGTTTTGCCTGAATGGTAAATACAGCACAAGTTAATTTAATAAATTAGGGCAACTTTAAGATTTGTTTAAGGTTGAGAGTATCTCTCCCTGAAAATGAGTAGTTAAATTCCAAAGAACAAGAAGAAATGAATGTTTAATATCCCAGTGCAAAGCCCACCAAAGTCAATATAAATCTTTCCACTAGCTTGAACGGGCTCTGGATGAGGGTCTTCTTCCACCCTGGGATTTGTTAGTCTCAAGACACTGTCTTCAGTGTAGGGATAAATCTGGTTTAAAAGAAGAGTACTGAGTTCACAGCAGCTATAAGCCTAAAGAACTCAGCTGTAAATATTTTAGAGGAATAAATGGAGACATATATAGTAAAGTATCTTTTGTATCTTTAGTTAAAACAGTTGAAATAGGAGAAATACATGAACTGAAATTAATCCTTGACAATTTTGTTGGTTTGTCTTATGCTGATATTATGCTGGTTTTTGGAAGTAAAAAAGGATAATAATAAATCTGCATAGACCTATCCCATTTTTTTAACTTACTTTAGATAAACTGACTGCATTCTTACAGTCCGTTATTAAGAGTTCTTTGAAAAAATTGTATCTGAGAGTAGCAAAACAATTTTTTTAAATAACATATTTACTCTTGGCAATAAACAAATTTGTGGAATCCCATTCCATTTCCATCATCACAGAAATTTTTTGAATGCCTGAATGTCTGCAGACACATCTTACACTAAAGGGTTCCTACAGGACTCAAAAGTCCTGTAAAGGAAAATCCCAGACTGGCTGAACAAAGGAGCAAAAAGAGCAGAAACATTAAAAGTCTAAATACAGGGGGCAAGGGAGGGGCAAGGGAAGGAGGCAGGTATCATACATTTCAGATGAAAAATAAAACCCATCAGTTAAAGAAGCAGGGATCCTGGGCATTGCTCTAGATTAAGCAGTTAAATTGCAATCTATGACTGTGAAGTTGCAAAAGATGAATCTCCAATCATACTTCCTGAAGTGCAAAGATAAAAATACAATTTTTGCTCCTTAAATAGGTGCTGCTTTATGCCACTATAACACCGTGGAAAATAATGCCAGTGTTGGCTTAAAAGAAGATCCTGAAAACTTCCTGGTTTATTTCTATACAATCCAGACTGATCACCTAAGAGAAGCGTAATTAAACAATGCTAAGCATCCCAACCCCTTTGAGAATGTGCTGCCGAAAAAAATATTTTTAGAACAATCACTGTAGTAATTCTTCTTAGTTGTAGAAACACTCCAAATCAGAAAGTCAATTTTTCCTCTATTTGCAGAAGTGTGCTGGTTTTCACTGGAAAGGCGCCTGTGTTTTGTTTGGCTGCTGTTCATATACTGCCTTGGCAGGATTTCCTTGGATTGCTTACAGTGAACATTGCTCTTGCATACAGTAGCACTCCCATTTTAACCGTCCCAGCCACACGTTTTCTAATAACACACGGAGAGCTGCAAAATCCCTATAAGCACAGCTCTTTAAAGCAGCAACAGAAGGGGGTGGGGGCGGAGGACCGGAGCGGGGGGAGGATCTGCCCGTTCAAAATCCAGCGCTGCGAACAGAGGATAGTCCTTTTTAAAAAACAACCAATGTGAATTGTGTTTAAGGAGCAGCTTTCCAGGAAAAGAAAAAAAAACATCTCCGAGAAGAGGGCCTGATTCAGCTGATTCACCGAATCCGATCTGCGCTGGCTGAGCTCCGAGCGTCGCTGAATTGGGTCCTAAGTACCGTTTATTTTCTGTTTTGTTTTTAATTTTTCCTCCCTTTTTGAGGGGCGTGCAGCTCACTTACTAAGTCCTGGTGTTACCTTGCATGTTTGAGACCCCGCACCTGAGCCTGTGTTTCTCGCGCATCCAGCTTTTCCGCCCCGTCAGGGGGAGGCTGGGGTGCACAGGGAACACAGGACCCCACTGTGGGAATCAAACGGGCAGGCGAGATGAAAGAGGAGAACATCTATCTCACTGAAATAGTCGTAGGAAACAAATGCAGCATTTCTACCTAGGGCTGAGAGAGAGAAAGCCAATAACAAAACCGTTATTCAGCTCCGTGCCCTTTACAAATAGGACTGACTTGTTAGTGGACAGCTGCGGCTCAGCCCCCCTCCACACCATTCCAACTTGCTGCCTTTGCCACCCTGCTTTTGGAGACCGACAGCAATTTGCATCTCCATGCATCTCATTTCTCGTTAAGTAAGTTGATTAATTTGGGCGAGGGAAGTTGTCATTCAAAAAACCAGAAATGTCCACTGGCATTATTTCTGCCTTTCAAAATTTGCCGTCCTCCCCCCCTCCGGTCCGGCCCCCACTTCACACCTCTCTTTCTCCCTGTCCCTTTCTCCCCCCTTCCCACTCCCTCCCTCCCTTTCCCTCTTTCTCCCTGTTGTTTACAAAGGTTTCATTATGTTTTCAACTAATCAGAAAGGCCCACTAATACACAATTAACATGTGACTATAAAAAAATAGCTTCCAGAAGAAGGAAAAGTAATTAAGTAGAGAATGCTTTTCAGTAAGTGCTCGCTTTAACCCATCGTCAGAGAACACAGTCTAGGTTAGTCCACAATGGATGGAACAGATGCCAAGGGCGAAATGTTAAAAGCAAATAAAAAAGGACATTATTTTCTTTGGGAATAATAACTATCAGCGCCACAAAAACGAACATCAGACTGCAGTTGTTTTTATCTGACCTCCTCTTTCCTCCACTTTTCTAAAGTGCCTTTTATGTGTGTTTTATTAAAATAAATACAAAAATAAAGGTATCGTTTATTGCATCTTTGCTTCCAAGGTGACAGGAAACCAAGTAATCAGCATCACCATCAAAATGGCACAATGCTGTAGGTTATTAAAAAGATTTTACTTTAAAATATTTTAGGCCTGGACGTACACATAAACTAAGCTCCCAGAAAAGTCAGTAGGAATTCTGCCCAAGCAATTACAAGGGACATTGAACCCTCTGCAAGTTGTGCTGTGTTGTCACAACATATAGGAACTATAGGAGAGATTTTTAAAGGTTGTAGTGTCTGCAGCACTTCAGTTATTAACTTTGAATCTGCCTGCTGACACCGTCCTCAGCCTGAGAGGTGTCACACAGGTTGGCAGCCTGAGGACGCTAGCATATATATAACATACACCATATACGTGTTCGTGTATTGGGAGGGGAAGTGTAAATTAAAATGTTATCTAACTAGATTCAGCCTTTTTTTTTTTTTAAATCCAGGGATAGTCAAAATACATCCAAATGCTCCCTGTGTTCTTGACGCATTCAGCCAACCTCCACAGCAAAAATGGTTCCCTTTGGAAAAATATATAGTCCTGCAGATGTCTGGCCTTGGAGTGGAGCATTTGGGATATTTTTTTTATTTCTGTTGCCCTCCCCCAAATGAATTCTAAAACAAACAGACACTTACTTGCATATTTTGAAAACCAAATTCTGCAAGGAGCTCAGTGTTTTCAGCAAGATGCTAAATACCACTTTGGTCCCACTGAAATCAAGGGGGAGCTGAGGGGTGTTGGGATGAACGGGTCCTCTGAAGTCACAAAGGATCACATGCAATAACGGCTCCTTTTCCTTATGTGCCCCCCCCCATGAATTTATATTCCAAACTATGTATCACATACAGAGTATTTTTTACTATCCAAAATCCCATTAGTTTCATTGGCACTTTAGGTAATAAGATTTGCATGGTAAAAATTCCATTTCTATTAGATTGGGTCCATAGGACTCACCAGCCTGATATGATTGTCAGAGGAAAGGGAGGATGTGTGGGTTTGTTACAATATGAGGATTTGTCCACACAGAATTTGGCACCAGTTTAATCAAAAAGACTCACTTTAACCAGTGCAAACCCCAGTATAGCCTCTATTTCTGTCAGCTTAAAACTAGCTATATCAGGAAAATTCTCACTGTAAATTTAAATAGGTTTGCTAAAACAGGTCAGCTAAACTGAAGTGGCAATCAGCTAAAACAATCTATACCCTGAAGTATTCTGGTTTATCTGTCGGAAAGACCCCTTCAGTTAAACCAGTGGAAGAGGGTGTTCAGGCCAGACCCAAACTGGCTTCACACAGGAAGCCTGTAAGAGAAATGACAACGTCCTGGGCTGGAACCTTGAGGTCTCTTTTGAGACAGGGTGAAATCTTTGAGATCCCATCAGCCAGACGCTACTGGGTCATGCCCACAGGCAGGACCCCATTTTTAACCACGGCCACCAGCAGAAGCTTAGGGAAAGAGCGTGTGAACCAAAGTAGGAAAAAATTCACGACTAGACCCTATCCAGGCCTCCCAGCTCCTACCAGTCAATGATTTAGAGTCTTTCAGTGCCAGAGGTTGATCCAGACCAGATCACCATTTCTATTAACCACACTCCTGATTTTGCCTAGTCCTTTTCTGAACCCGTTTGTTATTTTTAACCCCAGTGACATCCTGCAGCAATGAGTTCCACAGCTCCCTTCAGTGTGAGCAAAAAACTGCACCAGCTTCAGGTCTGGTGCCTGTCTCAGGGCGTTTAACAGGGACTCTCACACTGCCAAGTGCAACCTGAGTGTGTCACGGTAGCAGACCGTCGCAAAATGCTCCCTAGTGATACAGACAGCAAAATCACAGGCTCTGTTCTTACACAACTCTTACTTCAGTCAAATCCTTAGTGATTCCACAGGAGACGGACTTCTAACTAACAGCAGATGGAAAACTTCAGGATTGAGCACCAGTCAGATATGGCAGCTCCTTCTCAAGCCATCCTTCCTTTAGTCTGCTCTTGATTTCTGATCAACTGAATAGTTTTTTGTTCTGTTCCTACTCTAGGTTTAACATCTAATCTAGGTTTAAATGCCTCAAACAAAGGAGATGTATTCACCAAATGCTAGGAGATATGTTTATAAGTGCTTTGCTGAGACTTGGCTTTTTTCCACTTCTTAAGAACACTCTACAACCTGAAAATCAGTCATGGTCTGGAAGCTTTTCCTAATGCTCATTTAACACGTCGTTCAGTTTACCTATCATTCATAACTGTAGCTCTCATTCCAAAAATGCACCTGCTGCGTAGCATCAGGCAGATACTGAAGCCCCATTGGCTTCATGAACTTCATAACCTCACTCCAAACCTTCTGGAAATGGGGGGGAAGGGGGTGTGACTACTGTGATCACCCCAATGCTCCTTGTTACTTCCCTCTACCTGCTTCTTATTTAATTTGCTCATATATTTTTAGTTCTTTTCATCTTTCCCTATGAAACAATCCTGCCAACGTTTTAATCACTTTTGTTGTTCTCTGTATTACCTCCAATTTGACAACACCCTCCAATTAGCAATGTGCACAGAATTATACACAGTCTTGGGTCGTCGTTCTGTGGAAAAACAGTTTCCCATTTAGTCTTGCTGTGGATCCGATTCGGACTTCAAGAACACCCTGGGATGGTGAAGCTGAGGTCTGAATTTGGCCCATGTGCATAACGAAGGCTGACTGAAGTGTATAAAATGAGAAGGGTGTTTTCCACACCTCAGTGTCATCATCCCTGGATCAAGAGCCTTCTGTCCTCTACAATCCCTGAGACCAGCAGACTGAGCTGGGTGACATAGGGATTAATTGACAGCCTTCAGTCTGGACTTGTTTTGCCTTTATCAATCTCACACAGATGCTTAACTCTACTGAGAAGTTATTTTCTAACCAAAACATCATGGCACGCCAGATTCACAAAAAAATGCTGATTGAGGGACATGGGATGCAAAGCAGCAAGAAGGGCCCCAGACACGCACAGAGCAGACAGCCATCAGGCTGACTTACAGCCAGAGTTTGGCGGGAGGCTCCAGATAAGCATCCAGGAGTGTCTGAGAGGGGACAGATAGTGAGGATGCCAAGGAATTGTTTGGGGGATCCCACTGGGATATAACAAGAAGTAACGGGATTTAATTGGGCCAGTGATGGTGTAGGCTGATTATCAGGAAAACGTTTCCTAACTCTGAGGCTGGCAAATCCTTAAGAGAAGCCCCAAGCCGGCAGCATCTCAGAAGAAGATGAGCATTTGAGAGTACATGACAAAAATAATGTCGCATTGCCAGAGTCAGGGCAGCATTATGAAACAGGTATTTTCTGCTTTCTAAATTTACAGCCGTGATTCACAAAAATGAATCAGGTTGCTCAAAGTATCCCATTTAGAAATACTGGACTCAGCGTGAGCTGCACACACCCCCTCCAGCCTCAACGGAGGCTGTGCCGTATGGGAGCCCCGGCGAGCTCTAGAAATGAGTGTTATCAATATCAGTCACCGAGAGATCAGGTCAAAACTGTTAATATCTCATCAGTCACGCGAACTGCATCTTTTTCCCAACATACACCTACAGATTTATTATTAGGGTACTTCAGCTTTTTTGTATTTTTAAATCAAGCTGATTCACTTACTTTAATGTTCATTATACGTTTAAAAATATATGACGATAAAAAGTTTTTTCCTAACTTGTTAGGAAATACACAGGATATATATTTATAAACGGCATGTGAGCATCTTTTGAGACCTAATGATGAGTGCTTTCTCAAGCAAGATGACCTGTTACTCTGACTAATTGATTACATTTCATATCTACAAGCACAAGGTATTTTTATCTAAGCTTGGTCATTTGGCTCTGTACATATAACATGTTCTTTCAGTTTTGATGAGGGTGGGGGTGGGAAGGAAACAAGGTTGAACACTTGAGTCAATATTTATTCCTTTGTCAAGAAATGGATAAATCTTGTGTATATGCTTTGTCTGCTGAACTTGGCAACATGGACTCTGCTCAGCAGACCCATCAAAGTCAACAAATACTCTCCCAATTAACGAAGAGTGAATGCTAGGTACCAGACATACAGAGAGAAGTCCCGATTGCTTTGGTGAATAACACGAACTTTCATGATGACAAAATGAGCAGCCCTATCCAATCCCCCAAAAGGTAAGATAAATGCTCAAGGACATCGAAGTTTTGGGAGAAATAATAACAAAATTTTTGAGGTATGAATTCAAAAATGCCTCTTTCTAGACCCACTTCATCTGCTGAGGAAGATCCCCTACATTTAGTGGCTTTCAATTCTTCCAACCCCCAATGCACACATAATTGTTCTCAACTGCACTCCTGTGTTTGAAAAAAGAAATTGGAGTAACGCATAAACCTTGCTTTCCTGGAGACTAAAATGGGACAGAGGCATGAAAGCTCCCCTAATTCTCTAGTCCTCAAAGCATGAAAAGGGACTTGCATCTTTTTATTCTTCAAATCAAAGAGGACTTAAATCAAAGTGGTCACTCCTGCTTCAGCCTCTGGGTCTGACCTTCCTCAGAGATTTGGAGCGATTTGTCACATCTCCTTCACAGTGTGGGGTGCTCTGAAAACACAAAGCACCGACCAGCAAAGGCTGGAGCCGTATTTCACATGGCTCCGCACTGCCAGTTTTCCCTCCCTTGGGTACCAATGTGTTTGTGTCAGGTTTCGGAGCTGGACCCTGATGGAACGCAGACCAAGTTCCTCTGCACCTTGGCCATGTGCTGCCCACCTTACAGCCTTTGCCAGCTCTGCAAGGAGTGAAGGCTGTGACCGTGGCGTGCACAGTTTCAGCAGGATGGGGCAGCGCTGGGAAGAAACATGAGGACTGTGAAAGGTAACCAGAGGTACTGCCTTCGACGAAGCCACTGGGTTCTGACAAGGGAATCCAAATGGCAGCAAGGGTGACATCTGAAAGCTGTCCGCAGAAAAGGGCCATGAAGCTCCATTGAAACTACAGGGAACTAGAGATCTAAATTTCCCCCTTCAAATCACACTCTGTGATAAACACACTCCATTCCTATCTTTTCCTCACTAATTATCCTTCCCTCCTTTGCCAACTTCCCCTTTGTTTTATCTCCTATCATCAAGCTCTCTTCTCGTGGCTTCTGTTTAATTTTTCCACTGCTGAAGTACCAGTTGGAAACTAAGCAGACCAAATTTTGCCCTATTGTAAATCCACCAGAGCCTTTTACCAGAGATAAATGTAGTCCTGCAAACACAATGGGATGCAACAGGGTGGCATGCAGGGAGATCTGATTTTCATTACTATAAGGATACAGACAATGCAGTTACGTGGTGATTATTACATAACCCACACCTCTCTAATAGACAAACAGGAGTCAAACTTGTGCGTTTAAGTAATAAAAGGTTTACAAATGGGCTTCTTCTATTAATGTAAATAGTCGTCTTTATTTTATTAAGATCCATCTATTGTATGGTGCACTGAGCTAACGCGCAATCTTCAGTTGCCACCTCGCGTGTCTGCATTGCACAGTACAATCCCTCCTAGATAGATATCTCGAGAGAAGCAGGAAAACAATTAAAACTAGAAGGTAATAAATGATGAAGAAGCCTATGAACAGCATGCTGGCCCTCTTCCCAGTCTTCATTCATGCATCAAAAAATCCCATAGCTGTAAGTCTTTGAGAGGGCAGCTGGGCAGTAGGGATGTCCACAGTAATATAAATGGGAATTAGATATGATCGAATGTGCTCATTGCATTTTCAACAGCACATGTAATCTTCTCCCCCCTTCCTCCAGTTCCCCCACCTCTCACCCTGCTACCAGGATAGATGACAAATGATCCTGTAACCAAGCAACTGGGCAATTGAAGAGTTTCAAAGTTCCAGTACATGATAGTTTAGCTATGATCATTTGGGTGATCAGGCTCTGACTGGAGATGCCATCCCTATTTTCTGAGTTAAATACCTTTGCTCTCTCCAAGTAGTTTTACCCTGGCAAGAGTTTGCAAGGGTAGGAGGAGGCAGAATTTTGTCCTCGGAGCTTAGCAGCTCTGTCCTTTACTTCTGCTGCTCCCTGACACACGCAAGAGGATGACAACCACAGAGGAAATGAAGATGCATCTACTTGACAGTCACCTGCATGGCAGCAGTGAAGGCAGCCCAATTAACACAGCCTTGGTGATACTCCATCAGTGATACCCCAATGAGATTTCATCCCCCGTTAGTGAGTGCTCACAGAGTCCATCAGCAGGTACGCATAGCACAGTTTATTCCACCACCATTATTCTACTTCTTTGCATAATGCAATAATATTATTTATAAGAATTAAGTCACAGAAAACATTTTAAAATATCTAAATCTTTTTGATGGGCCTATTTTAACTGCAGTCACCCTTTCTGTTGGGGGATGGATTGTGAGATAATTGATTTTGATGCCACCACGTGTGCCCTTGCTTTAGACTCAGGACACATAACTCACATGGAGGTCAATTATCTCATAGTACAGTCCCAAGTGGCAGAGTCTATGGCTTAAAAAGATCCTATGCTAGAGAAGTATACCATTATCACAGGCTGGCATTTGTTTCCAAATAAAAATGTAATGATAAAATTCTGTTTATTGCCTATCCACACATACATGTGGATACATGGATATGTGGGTGTGTAAAATATATATATAGAATATAAAAGGAATATGTTGAATGTATGTTTATTTGTACAGGTATCTGTAACTCATGACTACAGTACCTTTGATATAGATGTACAAAAATATACAGCATGGATTTTTAACTCTTGCACGGCAGAGAGAATATCTACAGTAAGAACATTCATTTCTACCCATTTGAATAAGCAAGGCAAATAAATGTCTTTAAAAGAAATGCAGCCCAGAATCTGGTAATTGTTTTTAAACTCTGAGCTGTATTAAGCCTTCACAAATCCGTGGCACTACTGAGTCAGCATTCACATATCATTTGCAATTGCTAACTGGCCAGCACAGATGAAAACGACCAGTAATAAAACTCGACCCTATTAGGTTGACCCAAGATAAAGTTTTCTGGCTGGTCACTGAACAGGGGTGGTCAGACACACATTTGTACGTCTCCATTTAGCAACAGGGACTCAGAAGAATGTGGCAGTGTTCTAAAAAGAACTAGTCATAGGTAACTAAACCCCCCACAAAAGATTTCACAAGCCACCCTGAGATCACGCTGCCAAATTCCAAAGAGGGATGAATGCTTTCCAATCACCAGCAAGCATTCAGGTTAGGCTCTTTGGTGAGGCAGGGGTTAAATCAGTATCAGGTAGAGAAAATTTGTGCAAACAGTGGCATCTTTACCAGCCTGGGATTGTAGGCTGTGCAATAAGAGGTAGCTTGCAGGTAAGGGGACATGGCAGGAGAATCAGTCAAATGGAAAATATCACATGCCCTTTCTTCAACCCAGCTCCTTGATGCTTCTCCGTAAGCACACTCTGCCAGTCTCAGTTTTTACATTATGTCCAGTCTCTGACCCCAGGTGAATGTAGAAAGTATTCACACCTTACCACTTACAACTCCCATTTCTTTTTTTCCATCTTAAAAGCACAGAATATAGCCTCAGCCATCTGAATACCAAGTCTCAAGTCGATGTCAGTCCCAGTGAGATTTGCCAGTGGGACCGAGATGTGCCTCAAAGTGAAGCCAGTGAAAGAAATTAGGAAAACTGTCTTGGGAGTGTGCATCACTGGGACTCTTTAAAGCTAAATGAGACCTATGTTCGTGTTCAAAGTCAGGCTGAAAATCAAAGAGCTCCAAGTAAGAAAACACACACTTCGGGAAATTAAGAGGTTAGTGCAGCTGGAGTTTTTCATCACTGTTGTTTATGGGCCACTTTTAAGTGGGGAAAAGAATGTCTAACAAAGATCATCTCCAGCTTGCACAGCTTCAAACCTGGAACTATTAGCATCCTCTTCAGGGTGAATAATTACAATCAATAAATTCACCCTTATCATCCATGTTAGAATTACTGTGGCCATGGATAGTGCAGATACGCTGGAGGGATTTGGGGAGTTAGTCTCCCCATTGCTCTCACTAAATTTACATCTCATTGTACTGGGCAGTAATTAACAAAAAGACTTAAAAAAAAAATCTATTTTTAAAAAAGACCACAAAACCAAAAGAAAAGCCCCTCCAGATCTTGTGAACTATAGGAGTGCAGGAGGCCAGGTCCCTGTAGAGTCTGGCTGGTTTAATAACACTAGTAAGAAAACAAGAGTGGTAAAAAGAACGATCAGAGTGTTCAAGAGCAGCAAACAGAATATCAATCACAGCGCAACTGCCAAAACGCTGCCCGTTCTCCTCCTTGCCGAGACACTAACCCCAAACAATTTGCTGCAGCAAAGGAGCAGATTTAATGAAACAACATGGCCGGAAGGGTTGTGGTGGCAGGACGCCCGGCAGACCGTGTGCTGCAGCACACAGGCACTAGTGCAAGGCAGCACATGGGCCCCCACCTCCTCGCAGGGCGCTGATCCCCTCCCCTGCTCCCCAGCGGAGTCCCCGAGCAGCCATGCAAGGGGCAGAGCCACGAGTCCACCCACTCCGGCTCCCTCCACTCTTTCTTCTGTGGAGCAAAACCCAGGGATGCAGCTCGTGAGCTCCAGAGCTAAGCTGGCGTTGGAAATGCTAATGCGAGCTGAAGCTGGAGAGGAATGGAGGACGCTCTACAGCTCGCACAGTGGTGTTTGGAGACACCTTGCTCTTTCCTTATGAAAACCATTTGGAAACTTCCCCAGATGCTGACTTTGCTCCCCAAAACAGCTCCCCGACACCAGGAAGACAGATTTGCAAACAAACTGTCCCTTGGCAGGGTGAAAGGACTCAAGCTCAAAGGGCCCAGCATGACCAACTTGAAACTTTCAGTACCTCGGCTTTTGTCCCAGAATGTGCCCTCCTAAATTTGAACACGGGTGACCAGCATGTCCTATGTCTGCTGTTATGACTCCTGCTCGATTTACAAACTGCTCGGTCTCCCTGAGCGTGCCCCACAGCCCTGTGTGCTGCATGCGGAGCACTGTGGGCCCATCAGTTCGGCGTGACACGAATACTCACAGTGGAATGATGTTTTGCACCCAGCTACTGTCCACAAACCATTATTTGTCAAAAAACAAACAAAAGGAGAACACTGGAGATACTTTTACATGATACTTCTCTGGTTCCTGAAAATGTGAGATAATGAATAAAAATGTTCATTACAGAATTATTCACTTTTCTCCATGATTCACGTCCCAGTAATTACCGTGACCAGCCTAATAAAAACTGCTACAAAACGAAGGTCAACTAGCAGTTAGAAGTGTTCATTTTCATTTCAATGTATTCATCTCTGGCTCCTAATGGCCTCATTTTCTCCTATGCTCTTTAATAAATACCACTGAATTACAGGTTAAATAGCTAAATTAAATTATTGCAATTACAGCGTGCGGAGCACTGAAACTGGTTTACCTTTCCCAGTTCAATTAGAGGGGAAGTTTCAACAGCCTGAGACTCCTGATTGCTGTCGATATTCTGAATCACTAGGAATCCGCACTAAAGGCCAGGTTATCTGGTTACAGACTGGGTAGTTTCTACACCCCTCTTCCCTCCTGTTTAAAGAGGAACGACTTGAGCGCTCTCAGCTAAAACAAAATGAGGCAATCAAAGTATTTTGGGGGAAAGCAACCACAACACATAATTGATTCTTTTTGACTGAAGAGAAGGTAGCCTTGAAGTGGCTCAGGCTGAGGGAGAGTATAGGAAACGACAACCTTCTTCCTCTAAAGCAGAGGCAAGTACATTTTAATAAATATAAATGCTTAACCTGCCATCGGCCCACAATTATTTTACATGTACAAATTAAAGATGTTCTTCATTATTTAAATATATTCCAGCATTTGTTGATGTTGCCCCTTCCACAGGCTTAATTATTTAACATCCTTTTATAAGAATGAATATCTTAATAATAAGGACTGTTGGAAGATAAATTTTTTAAAAAAAAAAGGTTTGTTTCCAAAAGATCCCAGAGTATGCAGCGATATTTGTTGTGGAAGAGCTCCCCCTTACTTCTTCACTCTCATGTTTGCAAAAAGCACCAAAAAAGCTACCAAGGATGGGGGATTCTTTCCTGCAACGATAACACAGGCACGCTTAACTACAGTTAGAACGAGAGACAGAAATATTTTGACTGTTCAGTGCTATTACTATTTCTAGCATCAAGGGGAGAGGGAATCTGTTTGTCTTTCACTAAAATCCACATGTTCAAAGCCACATGTTCTATACTGCACTTAAATGGAGATATTATACTGTCACTGTCAGAAAAGTGAGGTGGACCATGCAGCTAAATCACTCACAGGCTTGGATTATTCCTTTTTAGGACACCTAGGGGAATTAGCAAAAAAGGGAGTTACTTTGTGCCAAATTGAGGAGCCACATTAAAACATCTCTACAGCCAAAGTAAAAATATATATACTCATTAAGGTAATTAGGACCGTACACAAAATTCTGCTCTTTTATTATCTCATCTTTAATACATTTTGCCACTACAAGTATTTAATTCCTGGTAATCAGCTGGGTGTAAGCAAGAACAGAATAGGGCCAACACACTGAAATGGATTTGGGATTAATATGGATATTCAAGAAGAGGTCACTGCTAGGGACACAACTGGAAATTAAAATGCCACCAAGTTCTTGCTTGTGTCACATCAAGGCTGTGGAACATAAACATGATTTTGTCTACTGGATTTTGGGTTGTGTTTGTTTGTTGTTTTTTTAATGTGGATCCTGCTAAAATAGCCTTAACAGGGCACAATATTGCACTGGTGATTGTTCTCAGTAGCTTGAGCAGAACTGTATCTCTATCATATTTTCTACAAATTATAATCCACACTTCTCATGAATTTGGACAGAGAGACAGATTCCACATGCTAATTACCAAGAGAAGATCAAACCTGCAACAAGGTAACCTGCAGTCTGGGGCAGATCCTGGAAGTACTTTATAAAAACACAAGAGCTAATTAGTGGCAGCACCTAGAACCCCGAAGGAGAGGAAAGCACTATTCAGGGCTTTGGGTGACTCAGCAGAGAAAGCCAGAAACACAAATAGAGAGAAAGTATTACCAGGATCGTTATGAAGTCCTGAGTAAAAGAGTATTAAAGGGTTCAGTGCATATGGGAGTAGAGGAAGAGGATGAGGAGTTCTGAAGGTGTGGATTTCTCAGACTCATCCCTCTAAGCACACTTGAAAGGTTTGATTCTTCACCCACCCTTCCTCAACCTGAGAGCAGGGTTCAGTTCACATGCAACCTTGTGAACTAAACCCTGCAGGGCCTGAACAATTCTACCCAAAATTGTAGCAATGGAAATGAAATGAGTGTTCTGTGATAGCTGACAAATTAGATTACATCTCTCCAACTGTGAAATGCATCCACTCTACAAGGTATGTTTCTACTGCTTTCCTCCCAGCTCTAAGAGGGCACCCGTTACACCACAGGGCTGAGTGACCCATGCCTGGACTTTCAGATCCTATTTGGAATCTAGCTGGGATACACAGGACATGGAAGAGACAATTGGAAGGCTTTTCTTATGCCTATCACATTAAAAATCCTCTTGGAGAATAACTGTAGCAACCAAGCAACGTAATCAACATATAAATCCCATTCCTCTTCACAGGACACCACAGAGCCTGTCTTACAGATTTGACACACATGATTAAAGCTAAAATAAGTTTGAGGACTGTGGACTACAGGTGCTGAGAACAGTTTTACCAAACATTCATGATATCTAAGATGACCTGCGTTAAGAGCTAGTTTTCAGTGAAGTTTCATCAGAAAGACTGTGCAAGAGAGAGAAAGAGAGTTGCCTAGTGGTCAGGGACCTGGCCTGGTAGTCACGAGACCCCTATTCAACTCCTTTTGTCAGACTGCAAATGATCTGGGAGAAAGATGCTGAAAGGACATTGATACTGACCCAGAAGCCATTGGGTTTGAACTAAAATATCATGGTTTTGCCTAAAAAAAACTGAAAACAAAATTCTGTTTCTCAGAAATCTTTAAGTTTCAGTTTTATTGCAGTAGGAAGAAAAACAGAATTTGAAACTTTAATAATTGATGCAAAGTGAACATTTGCTATTCTTCTCAATTCTTAGGACACAAATTCTTATGAGAAACCTGTCAGAAGTCACCATGAAGATTCTAGCGGTTTGAACAGACCACAGTGTCACACCTATGTCATGCAGGGTATTTTTTCCAGAAAACCAGTGCTAGCACATGAAAAAGTGAAGGAAGTTGATTTTTTCTGGGTAATTTCAAGCTTTTATATCACTGTGAAGTTCAAGTTTCCTCAGCTAGAAGCCCAGTAGGAAGGAATACTAGTGCATTAGTAATAACAGCCAATAAAAGGTAACATGAAATGTACATCTAAATCCCTTGAATTACAGAAACCAATCAAAGGTCAGACAACTTGGAAACACGAGTCAACGCCAACCACTTTTTTACTCTTTGTTTTACCCTGTGAAGCATAGTTTGTACCCTCTAGGGTGAAGCCTTTATTATACTCCCTAGGGAAGAAACACTAGCTTGCTCAAATCACTTATTCTCTTATGGCTGAATTACCACTCCCTTCTTCAAGGTGAAGAGAAAGCGCAATATCACCATAATGCGCTATCAAGATCTCAACAATTTCAAGAGACTCCAAACCAGCCTCTCCGGGCTGGTGACAAACTGCATTGCCTGGGGGAGGGCAGTGATAGAGTCTAGAGACTTCTCCAAGACTGACAACTGTATCACTGCAGTCACATGCAATTATGGAGTGGAGCAGCTAGCAGGAAAGGGGATTGACAGTGACCAAGAGAGCGGAAAGGCCTGAAAGAAAGTGGACCAAACATTAGTAATGCAAAGTCAATGCCTAGATTGCTAAATCTATGCATTACACAAAGGACCTCCTTTGGCAACCGTTACTCAAGATGACTAACATTTGCTCATGCTGACTTCAACGAAAATTAAGTGCCTGAGAAACTGCTACCTAGGGTGAGGAAGGGTATGTCTACATGGTATCTGGCAAGCTGACAAAGGCTTACCCTGCCTGCACTCCAACCTGGCCAGACATAAGCCAGCACCAATGCAGAGGATACGTAGCTGTGGTTAGTACAACCACAAACCTGAGCTAACAAGCCCTGCAGAGAGACAGGGCTGGGGCTCAACCTCCTCACTCACACAGCTGTACAAGCTTCCAGTGCAGGGCTGGCTTGTGTCCTGTTGGCTTGAAGCATGGGCAGAACAAGCTCGTGTCTGCTTGCAAAATACCATGCACACCTACCTTCACACAGCTCTGACTTTTACCCAGAGGTTGAAGAAATGAAGAAATCCCACATAAAGCAGCCATTCTGGATTCTTGGCTTCTTCAAAACCCAGAGATTCACACTGCAGAGCCAACCCTGGTTTGCCTTCCTAGTGGGCTCCAGGTATCAAGTACTTAATCTCAACAAGATAAAATTAGTTGTATTTAAATCTTTCAGGTCCCCTTCTTTTTTATTTTTTTCTGTGTGTTCTCAGTTACAGTAAAAGTTAAAAGCCAAGCAGATCCCATGGTTTGATCAGAAACGCTCCAGTATCATCACACATAAGTTTTAGCCCTCCTAAGTAGGAATTTTAGACATACTTTTGGCATGCATTTAAATTCTGACTCTCTTGGGCCAAAATACTCCTATCTTCTGCAAGATAACTTGATAACTGCTGACCTGGATTATGGGGCTAATCCAAACCCAAAGCAAATAATTTTCAACCGTACATTCATTTTATGCCTGTTGTTCATGTAGCAACGTGACCAGACCAGATTTCTAAAGGCTGGGAACTTACTAACCAAGTCTGTGCCCAAGCCCTTTTTCTTTTTCCTGTCTGTAATATGGTCACACTCACCTGTGAGGGCTGAATAGGAGAAACCACAAAGATGAACTATGCTACACAATCTCAGGCAAGTTGCAGCATTTTTAAGGATTATCACTCCATTTCTAAACCGCCAAAAAGCTACAGTTCAGAGAGCAGAGGAGTTAAGAAGCACTACACTCTCTACATTTTTTATTACACAGCTTGATTTTTTAGGAATCTACATGCCAACATGATGGTCATATTCATAAGTAACAAAGCTGGACACAGTACCCTGGTGCTTTTCAAACAAACCAGATCACTCCACTCATTGCCAAAAGTAATGACTAATGAAATGACTAAGAGGGATGGGTAACTGAAAAGCAGAGGTTGCAGGAGTGACACAATAACGTGAAGTATTAATTCTGTCAGAGAGCCTGGCACTGTCTGAGTATTTTATATCCTTTTCTCTTTGGCAACACAATGCCAATCCAGTCTGGTCATTTTATTACATAGGAGAGGGGAATTCCTCCTTGCAGCAGGAACTTCGTCACTGCAAAGGAAAAAGTAAAGTCATCCAGAGGAACAACAAAATCCTAAAGCTCTGTATTAGAGCTTAAAGTAGGACTCAGAAAGGCAGGAAATGACAACTGAACCAGAATCTTCTCTTGCTCCTTATGATACACAGACATGGGAAGAGTGAAGTGAGACAGGAACATGTAAATGGCAAAAATGAGTGAACTATGCCAAATTTTCTCTTACTGCCCTTGCCAAAATGCCCTGTTGTCTCTTGAAATACAACTTAATGGTAGTCAGGGAGCAAGAAGCCTGATCTAATGCTCACGGAATCAATAGCAATTGATTTTTCTGATAACTCCCATGGACTTCATCTATGTCCTGCCCTGAAAGAGTTCATTTGTTCCCTCACTATTAGACCATATTTCTTCCTAGAGTGGATCTCCAAGGATTGAATTTCTCTGAATATATACATCTATTCACAACAATCCTGTTTAGGTTCTTGCACTGCTTGCTTTATCCACATACCTATTTGCCTGAGATTAAGTCCCACATGTAATTAGCCCTTCCATGTCCCCACTAGAGACATACTGGGGGAGAAACGGAGTTGGCCAGGTACACAAACAGACTGTGTGGTGGGGGAAGCAGCAAGAAACCCCAATTTCACTGGCTTCCCAGTTTGGCATTTGAGCTGTAAAACCATCTGTGCTTTAATTACTCCTATTTTATTGTTTATTGTTTGCTCACTCTTCAAATTAGAAGTGCTCTGGGCTCCTTGGGATGAAAAGTTCTAGCTAAGTACATATTGTTGTTGTTGTTATCATTAAGATTATTCACAAACAGAAGTGTCAAGGTAGATTGAGAACAAGTTCTGCTGAGGCTCATATAACTTCTAGGCATCTATCCATGCTGTTATATAGTCTTAAGGTGTGAACAGGGAAAACCGTGTACCCAGTCAGCACTGTGTTTAAGTGGCCTGCCAATTCCAGCTAATCACCAAGTTATTTACTTCCAGTTTATTAGGCCGAAACTGCCACTAGCTGTTGGCAGCCTCTAATATTTACACCTTACTTTCCTGGGGTCTCTTCAAGCACTGCTGTAATAAAAAAGCCATTTCTTCCAGGTTTAGATGCAAGAATTAACACGTAGAGCACCACGCAAGGCCAAGCCAAATTCTGATCTCAGTTACAAATGTGCAACCCCATTGATTTCCAATGGCTTAATTTGCAATGGTCTTGAGCTGCTGTACCTGAGAGCACAATTTGATCCACCGTTTTCACAGACAGGAGTAACAGCAGTACTGCTTATATACTTGTGAGTGTTTTAAACACAGTAACAGTTGGACAAACATCAATCACCAGCAACCTCAGACTCATTTCCACCACATCCAATAAAACCCAGAACAAGCAATTCCTCAAAAATCAGTCTAAATTCTTCCCATTCATTTCATATATGTCTCTAGCTTTTTCATTATTTTCATATTTAAGCACGCCAGGAACTTCCACATCTTTATCTTCATAACACTCTGATGGGAGTGAAGAATTGGAATTCCTCACTGAATTGGTGGGAGACTTTCCATGGAGAAATTAAGCGCCTTTTCCAAGATCACTGAGAAAATTCAATGGAGGCTTGGATTTAGATTTCCCAAACTGTAGGCAATAGGACACGCAATACAAGAATCTCCTTCTTTTAATAATGCCTTTCACTGAATAACAATAAAAGCATACAGAAAATTCTCAACTCCACTGATAATATTTTCCAACCTGGATTTTCCTTTTTTAGCCAGATACAGGGTCCTTTGATTGATATCGTTTGGGAACCCTGGACAGGAATGCTTTCTCTTCTCCCAGCTGTAAAGGCTGCCTGTTGCTGGTCTCCTAAAGCAGCCTTTTCCACAGAACGCTCCCTGTGTGCTGCTCTCCTTTGATTTTATATGCATGATTAAAACTTACAGCCATGCCCTCTGTTGTGTAAGGCCAGCAGAGTATCTGTCCGTGCAGAACAAACGTGAGGTTCCTCTGATGTGCGTTAAGCTATGTGCTCCACATGAAATTCCCAACCCCTTTAAGCCTCCCTGCTGCCAACACCAGGGAGTTCCACAATTTGCTCAGGGCCAGGCACACCTATATTCACAGGAAAACCTGCTAAGGAGCAGTCAGGGCAAATCAATACTGAGTCATAGCACATGTGTACTTGCTCAAGTGACCACTTCCATAAACAATAAAATACTTCGGACAAGCCCTGTCCTGCAAAAATTACACATTCACAGCTCACTCGGCAGGCTGAGTTCATTGCAATGGGGAAAGCCACCATGTTAGAGGACAGCTTGCTTTACGCGTTTTCTCAAGGATGTTTTCTCCTACCCCAGGTAAGGACGTAGGAACAACCCAGCCAGGACACTGCACCAAGAGAAACTGCAACATACTTTGCTGACTGCACTGTAAGCTGCGCTCTATTTCTTGACTTCAGTCCTGGCTCTCCTCCACAGAAATGAAGTTTACCATACACTACAGACTGACCACTAATGACATCAGCCACATGAGTATCTCACCAGCTTAATTTAGGATAGCCGTGTTTGCATCCGCTACATTTCTTCCCTATAAGAAAAGAAGGTGAAGAAGGGAGTGGAGAAAGAGAATTAAAGGAAGACAAAAAGCAGGTTTTGTTTTTTAGTAACTCAAAAATATGATCTGATAAGAAGAGAGCCAGCATTTATTTGGTTTTGGTCCACTTTCAGATTTCCAGTCACTTTGCGAGGTTTATCAGTTGGGAACTGTTGATATTATAGCACAGTCAGGTAGATACAGGACTGGAAAAATCATCAGAAACAATCCAAAAGGCCAGGTTTTACCCTAGTAAAGTGTAGTTACTTTAACTGAAAAAGTCTTGAAGCTCTGGTCAGTACTGTCTATGACACAAAACCCAAGGATTTTAAGAAATAATTACATTTGAAATTAATGTCTTTATAGTTACACGCCAAATGGAAAAGGCAGCTAAATGTAAAATCAGTCTGTGCTTCAGGTTCTATTCAGGTACCAGGAGAAGTATTCCTTTGCTGTAGTTTTTACATGACTACAGTACAAAAGCTGACATAGGCAGAGCTCTGGGCTGCCAGTACCTATCCTTCTCCATGACTCCAAATCCTTTCTCTGTCCCCTTCACTGTCCATCTCCTCTCCTCTCTCTCTCTCATGCCATACACACATATCCCAAATCAGCCTGATTTACAGACAGCAAGGAAGACTTATCTTGGTCTTTACATCTCCGTCTGTCCATCTGTGAAATAGTTTTCTGGTCTTGGCATTATCTAAAGATGGTTTAATAAAAAATAAAAATGCAAAGGCCATTTCACTAAAAAAAAAAATAATCAAAGCGACTAAATTGGTAAAGCTAACTGTTTTTTCTCCTTTGTTCACAGTTAATACCAGCAAATATTTAAAGAGCCCAGAAAAGGTTTTTAAAAGAGGCTTCAAAAAAGCAAGTGCTCTCTCTTTCTTTGGAAACACTGACAGTCCTACTGCCATTATCAGAAATGCCTGCCCTTGGCCAAAATTTCCTCTCCTCCACTTTGACAGGCACTGGCTGCTAACCTGCTGTTACACACTGGCTGGGAAGGCATACTCCAGCGGCCAAGAGAGCACTGCTTGTGGAAGGACTGTAAAGCATCGTGCATTACTAAACTGGAGAGCCCACGCAAAAAGGTCCTGTTTGTACCCGCTTTTACCTAAAAAGCTGGTGCACTTATTGTGTGCAGGTGTACATCAAAGTTGCTGGACGCTACAAAAACTGATCTTGTGCCCAGGCAATTCAGTCTTTTGCTCCTTTTCCTGTCTGCCCTCCACAGATCTGCACAAGCTCAAATTAGCGACCTCTGAAAAGCAGTTGGCCTGGCTTGCCAGAAATGCTTGAGCACCTAGTCAGTCCACAAACAGAAAAGAGAACAGTATCAGCTTCATATATTTTTTTATGGGTTGAATTAACTTCAGAATCAGCACTGCACATGCAATAGGACTGGACACTGAACTTACCTGCCCTCAAACAACACACCAACGCTACTCCCCGGGTAAAAGCTGAGACACAAAGTCCTGGTCGTAATCAATTCACAGTGCATTCTCCTGAACTGGAGTTTGTCAAGTACTTCTGACAGTTCGAGGATAACACTGTCTTGTGTACAGATATTTCACAAGCAGAGGAAAAAACCTACCTGGGATACATTATTCGTTAACTGTTCACTCAGTTCATGATAGGTGTGTGACTCTGAACTGTATTTGGCATCTAACATCTCTCTTTTGATAGATAGCAATATCTCAGCAGCCTGCTCTCTGAACCAGTGCAGACAAGGAACGGGCAGCACCCGTTCATCAAACTAACATCTGCTTTCAATTCTCATTTATAGATGTGGAATCCTTTCAACTGGACATTAATCATTCTCTACAGCAGCAATTAGATACTTGAGACAGATCAGAACAAATCAAATTAGCCTTATTTATTAAACAAAAAAAATCCTAAGGAGTAAATAAGAAAGACACCAGACCATCCTGTGTGCAGCAACATAAAAAGAAAATTAAGGTACTGACACACAGGAGTCTAAAAGCTTTCAGGTGTTATTTTCAAAGCCTCAACTGTAACCAAATAGCAGAGGGCTCTACTGCAGAATACCTCATGGATTATTTTAGCAATAAGGTATAATTGAAAGGATTAGCATGAATGTAATGTTTCCCTTCCAAAAATTCCAGGAATGCAAAAATGACTCTCATCTGCACTGCGTGACTCATGTTTTTAATGCTGGAACTTCATTTTCACTCGTGAGGAATTCAAGCTCAGGGAAATGTTACCACAGAAATCCTCATTCAGTCGACAAAAGGAAAATCTCCCTCTTTCGCTGCAGTTAAACAAAGCCTAAGAATCATATCTTTGGAGAGCCTGGCTTGGTTCAGCTTCAGGTAAAGAACATCCTGCACGTGAGGAGAGACACTGCTCTCCCCCAGGGATCAAGCAGATCACCCTGAGGAGCTCAAATTCTCCAGACTAGCTCGAATGAAGCAGAGCAGCTTTCTCTTGCTGGGTTTCCCTGGCAGACAGCTTTCCGCAAGCAAGGTGGGGACACTGCCACATTCACGTGGAAATTAGAAGTGAAATACCTGTGGATCGCAAGACAAATCTGGACTGGTCTAGGGGAAGGTGCACAGCTACCTACCAAACACCTGATAGTTGCTTTCTCTGTCTTCCATCACCTGGGGAAAAAATTGCTTTTGTTTTTAAAGAGGAAACAATGTAACATGTTTATTACAGAAAACTGGCAATGCCTAAGTGAAGAAGAACTCTCACTATCTAGATTATATGTATCGGCAGCAGAGTGGGGTTTTTTATGAGGACTAAATATTAAGCAAATGAGAAGTTTCATGAAAGTACGTCTGACAACAAGCAGGGCTGGGCCATCCACATGCAAAATGATCCTCATCTGTCTGAATTATGAAGCCGATCATCTGCTGCCATCCAGAAAGCCCCATCCCAGGCCGGGCTGCTTTCGCTGCTGGAAAGTGCCAGGGTAGGACGAGCAGGTCTAGAGGAAATGTAGTTCTGCTGCACACCATGAAAAAGATGTGCTGCTTTATCACCTCTTCTCTCTGCACCTATTCAGGATGTCCGTGGGTGGGATGGAGGCTTGTGTGGGCAGGAGGAAGATCCTTTTCCCAGTGAACCTATCAGACCTCTCCTCCTCCTTCAATATCCACAGCTTCCCATGCCGATCCTTCCCTCTCCCTTCCCCAGCTCCACATACACCTGACTGTAATAACAGCGGAGATACCATCTGGGGTTAGCTCATTACATGTTTATTACTCCTTTGTTTATTTCTTCATAAATATAAACCGTTGTTACCTGTGCGAGCCTGTGCATCTACCCCAGTTTTGGTGAGCCTTAAAAGCCCCAAATTGAAAATAGCCTAAAGATGTGAAGAATCACAGCCGGCATCGCGGCCCAAAAGCCGAGGTATGGAGAGAACCATTGCAACACGCAGCATGTAAGGATGGGTTTATATTGAAGATTTCCTGGCTCGGAGGTACTTAGTTAGATGTGGTTATAAATAGAAGCGCCTGCTGACATTAATCACGGTAATTTGGCGATGTGGCTACCCATGTGAAATTATGAAAGGGACAGGTACCTTGCAAAGCTAAGCCCAGTTAATCGTTGGCCAGATCGTTTATCAGCCAGGGAAAATAGCTGTTCCTCCATGTTCTGTGATCTCATGCAAACGGCAATCTGAGCAAGAGAGGGAGGAAGGGGCCTTGGGTTTTCATTTGATTTGATTTTTCATTTGGTTCAATGTAACTTTAAGAAATATTAATCTGCTCCTTCGTTTAATTTCATCTGTACCACTGGCCAAGAGAAATGCACTAATTTATAAGTTGAAGCAAGCCTTGAGATAATGTCACCCACCATTCATCCAAATTTGTCACTAGCATCCCATTAAAGCCATAATTATTTTTTAATTAAAACTAAGGAAGCTGGCATGCGTGTGCCTACTTTATACATCTGTTATGGGTTAAAATAGCTTTTAAAAAATGTTTTTTTAGACCGCAGTCTTTTGTGGCCGTGGCCTATGCCAAAGAAAACGCAAACTTGCTTATTTTCTCCATGGGGCGCAACACTGCCTATGTGTGCCTGAACAGATTCGACTGGCCGTGAAAAGAATTCTAAATAAAACACAAACATGGAATTTGGCAACGCCACAGAAGCGAGCTTAAGACTAATTCCAGCATGCGGACGGCTCTCACACAGCAAGTCTGGCTCCACTATAAATGAAACCAGGCTCTGTAAAATCGCCAGTAAAGTTTGAGTTAGGATTTAAAGAGACAGCACTCTTATTCCAAGGTTTAAGGGGAAAAAAACACACGCGCGCTCGTGCGCGCACAGTCGCATACCCCAGCTTATTAAGGAAATTCATGCTGGCCCAATAAGCCTGCACGTTGCAAGCTGTGTTTACTTTCAGCAGTCATTTCCATTAAAAAAAAAAAAGGTGAAGTTAAAAAAAAAACACACCAAAAAAAAGTAAATTCGCTTTGGACTTGGTTTTTAGACAAAAATGCTGTAATTATTACTGCAGGGACCACTGGCAGAGACAGCAGGGAATGACGGACCTACCTGATGGCAAAGTTGAAATGCTATATTAAAAAAAGAAGTATGAAAGCTGGGACAGAACAGGCAAAGGGAATGGTGCAGATGGGGAGAAGGTCCATCACCAGGGTGGCCACGGCCAGAGCAGCCTGTTCCCATCAGATAGCCCAGCAAGCGGGATGATGACTCACTGGACTTGCTGGGAGGGAGCTGTATGCAATAAAGCCCCGTGCTGCCATGGAGAGGGGCAAATCTAACCCCAGGGCAATGTAACCCCCTGGGTAATACCACCCCGGCCATCCCAGCTGGCCCCAGATTAATGACATCTGCAAAGAAAGAGTGAGGAGAAAGTGAGAAACAGCATTCACCCATCTTTACCTATTAAGGAGAAAACAAATTTCAGAATCCCAGCTTATAATCACAAGACACGGCCTGGCAAACTTAACAGGAAAGGGCAAGGAGCAAATTATTTGAGGCAGTGATGATAGTGTCTCCCACACACCCTCATTCTCACTTACAGCTCTGGATGATACCAGACCACTGAATTAAAATTAAACCTCAGGTGCCCACCTCAAATCCAGACCATCATTTTTTTTCCTCGAAACAGGGAGAGCAGAAGGAAAGATTTGCTGTCTAGAGGGCTCTATATTAGGAAGAACTCAGACATTTATGAGTGTGCTCAACTGCACTAATGAACGTTGACAGTGGTGGTGGAGGCAGGGACCAGCACCACCACGGCTTCCACATCACTCCTCATGGAAAAAGAGCAGAGAAAGTATGAAGGAAATCGGGAGGGAGTTAAGAGCAATTTCACAAGGTTTTGTACAACTATTCTACGTATCTACTGACAATGATAATGAAGAGTTTGGCTTCTGTAGACTACACAGTTGTTAAGATTCTACCTCAACTTTACAATGGAGGTAATAGTTCAGTTTAAGAAGAATCCAGAAAATAGAGTATCTTTTCTTTGTCATTATATTTTATAAGGTTTTGCAGAAAGGTAAAGTTACTCACTAATCTTGTCCTCACCGTAGGCAAAACTACAATGTTTCTCTTCCCAGTTTAATCAACAGTTCACACATTTTTATAAAGGATTTGGATTAATCAATCCGTAAACACTCAGACCTAATTTTTGGACAGACTGCATTAAAAGTCTGTCTGTGCCATAATAAATGAACTTACTCTTTCCCTGTTCAACGAGAGGAGGGGAGAAAATAACCCAAATCTCTGTTAGAATATGCAAACTGAAGAGATAGTTCCCCCACAGGGAAAGCGCTCTGCTGCCATGTTGAGGTCTTACTATGTTCCATCGATTTTTGTTTTTCACCCCGAATGCCATGGACAGTTTTAAATGGTACGTATTTCCTAACAAGACTCTGATTCTTACTAAAATCTCTGTACATCCCTGAATGCCATAGACCATGTTTGTAGCTGATATAACAGCACAACACCACTGAAGTCAGAAAACACCTTGCAGAGAAATGCTCAGCTAAGTGTCCCTAGGCAGTCCCTAACCCTCCCTTCAGTGGACGGGTGGCGTGGTACAGCATGCCCTGGAAACACCACGCTTGTCACGCAGCCGTGGAAGAGATGTAAGGATCAGGTTTAGATCTGGGCCTCACATGAAGTAATCTAGGTCAATACAGGACATGTAAAGAGGCAGTCTGACACGCAGAAAGGATAGGATGCTCCCCTTGCACTGCCACGGGACGGACTGAAAATAATACATTTACAATTGACTCCAAATAGCCAAGTGACATTTAAACAAGCATAAAAGCTGCTGGTTTGTTGTGCATACTGGCCTCTTTCTAACCAAGGATTCTTTATGTCAACAGCAAAGACAATAATTTAGCAAGCACTGTTTCATGGCGTGATTCCAGTGCCTGTCTCTCCCCACTGCCTTGCTTAGTGCCTGCATTAACCTCATTCCAGAAGTCCCAGGACCTCTGACTCTTACAGCTGAATTCATAAAAAATGTAAGCCCTCACTATGTGGGCTTTTTGCCTGCTTCCTTCCAAGTGCATGTTTTACTGACTCCTTGAACCTGGCTTTCCCAGCTTGTGCTACGGCAGGTTGCGTTAGCTGGAACAGGGACCCACGGATATGGTTTGATTAAGGCCAAAACAAGAGGGAAATGAAGGTAGTAGAGGCACCTACCATACTCTAGCCCTCCAGATTTTTGTAAGTACTGCAAGAATTCTTGGAAAAAGTCTGTCCAAAAGAAAGCGAACAGTATAAAAACGTATGTTGCTAACAGTTGCTCAGCTGTTTACTGCTCAGCAGAACGAAGGACCAACAAGCAGCACACAGGAGCCCAGTGGGGCACACGCGAGGTGCATCAGCATGGCTTCTTTGACTCAAATTCCTTTCTGAACATAAAGCATCCCATCTGAGCACAGAACACTTCCTTTCATCTATTTTTATGAAGCACTCAGAAAAGAAGAAAAGACCGAAGTCCTCTGAATTAGGCAGCTCTGGAGGGACACAGGGTAATTTTTTTGCAGTTCTCTGGTCTAAACCTGAGTCACCCCAGGAATATGTGATCCAATTCCTAAAAAAAAAATTTTAAAAAAAATAAAAAATAAAGCTATTTCACTACAAAACATACAACACCTCACTGTTGCCTCCACCTTTCCACTCTGGTTTGTGATCTAAAGAGTGGTTCTCATCACAAGTACCTACACCATACACCATGGCTTGCCCTACTTCCTCTGATGCTGAGCATTATATTTGTGCACAAGCGATTTATCTCTGTTCTCACAAACTGAACAGCCCCATTCACTTCCTGGCTCAGACACACAAACACATCCGCACGTATCTGACAGAAAGTGAGAAGAAAAGCAGTGACAAAAAATACCAGTGAAGGGGCAGGAGAAAACTCCATCCTGAATACGCCAGGTGAGGCTGTACAAGTGAACTGTTTAGCATATGCTATCTACAAGTGAATGGCAATTTACTGGAAGAAAGAAAGAATAATTGCAAACATTTCTGCCTCGTGCATGTGTATTAAAAAAAAAGTCAGCTCTTAGAAAGCTGGTGCGTTGCCCAACCAAAAGGCAAGGCACCTGACAAACACTACCCCTAATTTTGTTGCTTTGTAGGTGATTGCTTCCTTCCTTCTCTTCCTGCAGTTGATTTCTTCTCTTTTTAGGAAGTGTTCACGAAGAGGCATTCAGCTCCCTGAAAAGGGTGGGAAGGAGGTGGCAGCAGGGAGAGGCTGGTCCTATCCTGCGCACCGTCCCTGGTAGTTACTCCACTGCAGAAACATGAAAGCCATTCCTGCCCCTTTGCTGAATACGAACACGCACCGCACTACAACTTCCAAACCAGGTCTGCTCCTCCTCCAGACAGCCGAGGTGGTTTTGGACATAATGGTTATCTCAAGCTACGGCGGTGCCCAGACCTTGCCTACTGTGCCCCATTAAAGCAGTCTTTATTTACGCTGGTGTCTTCTGGAAAGTACTGCACAAACGCCAAGAAAAGGGAAGACTCTGTGATTTGTTTGGGTCTTCTGTCAGAGCAGCAGGCAACTTGCCATCAGTGGTGCCTCTCTGTAATCAAGCTACTCGCTCCCTTCCGAACTACTGATACTCCCAAATATTTACTGAATCAAGGGGGGGAAATGGGGCTTATTACTAATGGGAACAACAAGGCACAGGAAAGGAGCTCTGTAAAAAAAAACCTGCTCAATGAGATAGAACAGAAATGTCCTTCCCTTGCTTTCCCATAACCTCCCCTTTCACCTCATCTCCCACCTGATACCACCAAAGCCTTTTCATGCTTTAACAAAGATGGATCAGTTGCTGTGCAGTCCCCTGGTGCTTACCTATACTCTGAAGTCACCTACTCCTAACCCAGCCATCGCTCAGCGAACTCTAAAAGGAAATAAATTCGTTCATTCCAATAAGCAAATTATAAAATCACCTTCATCCATCTTGTTCCTATATTTTTAAATTTGATTGTGGCCAGAGAATTGCTGGCTGGGAATTACCCTTCCCCCACTCACACATACACCCTTTAAAAATGCAAAATCTAGCCCTCTATTTCAATATTTCTGATGTCAGTGACCGGTGTCGGCTCTCCCCATACAGTAACTGCTTTAAAGCGCTGCATACAGCACTGCATTAAAAATTAATTACACATGCTATTTTATTGATAGTGCATAATGTAATGAGCACCAGCTGTGCTAAACATCCAAACTCCTTTTTAAGACAGCTATAAAAAAAGAAAGAAACTGCACTTCCAAATGCTTCTCCTGTCAGAGGAGAAAAACAGCAACATCTTGGATGGATTTGAAACAGGATTCTTTGATTTAGCTCTCCATTTGGAGCGTTTGAAGAGTTCAGACTCTCGGGCTCAGAGTAGTGGTATGCGATCGAGTTAACTCTCTCAATGTTGGAGCCATTGTCTTTACTGCCGGCAATGTTGCCTTGAACCCCTTTGTCCCGAGACTACCAGATTCAATTCCACCCGTTAATATTGCAATTAAGGGCTTTTCTTTTTTCCTGGGATGTCTGGAAATGGCAGGCATCCACTTTAAAGCACCTTTAAATATCGCTATTGCTCCTGCTGGTTCTTGACTTGACATAATTAGGACTTACAAAGTTATAGTGATCGGGCGTCTGTCTAGAACAAAGCCTCAGCCACGCTCAAATTGCCAGCGCCGCTGCCCCATGCAGCACCCTAATTTTAGCCACCTCTTTGCCATCTTAAGGTCTCTCTGCTGCCTCTTGATAAACACGCCATTCAGTCAAAAAATCAGTTCATTATTAGATCCATCTATTTTGAGTTTGGATCTGATTTTAATATCTGGTGAGACAGAAAGCTGCATAGACAGACAGGTCACATATGATTTTAATACTTGGATAGATGGATGAACACATAGATTGATAGATAGATGAAAAGATGGATGTATACACTCAGACTGATGCATTACCGTTTTTAGCATACATCTCTCACACATCCCTGCACTCTGTAAGTACTGTCCACAAAGTCAATTCTACTATAGCACGCATTAAATATTTCACTAAAATAAATAAATACATGTAACCATGACGAACAGGGACATCTCTCCTGAATGATAGCCAGTATTTTATGCAAACATCTGCTTTACACAGCAAAATGAAAAGATGCATTTACAAAGGGTCTCGGGGAAATTACAGATCTTTGTTTTCCCTCAGACACGTATACCCAATTCCTCTTCCTCCTCTTGAAAAAGTACACAGTGCTGATCAGAAAGCAAGTTTTAGTGGGCTTTTTTTTTGTTTTGTTTTATATTTCACTCGACAAAAAATTAAGAGTAGAGTATCAGCCATCGTCCTGCGGCTTGATGAGTTAGGAGGTTTTTGCTGGATGAGTCTGCATTCTCTGCTCTGATTACTGTTTTGTTTCCCATTGATCCTCCTGTGTTAATAAAACCCAGTCTGGAGTGAACAAAAGCTTGCTTCTTGTTCTAGTAAGAAATGTGCCGAGCGCATACCATATCATTAACATAAAAGTTTTTGAAATAATACTGCTTTCTAGACAGACTGTATTAATTGCATCAAGCATTTTACAGCAGGGTGGTCTGATTTAGCTCTTCTTATTGGCTAAGTCAAGTCATAAAGTGAACACAAAATGAATACGGTGATATAATAGAAGGAAGGAAAAGTATTCTTTTAAAACCTATTATTTACTTACAGGTACTTCTTTTATCTTTACTGTCACCTCCAGCTTTGCCAAGAAAAAACTAAACTAGTTAAATGATGCAGTAAGTAGAATTTCAGTAGCCAAGTAAATTGATATTAACTTTATGAGATGACTCTGTGATTTTCAGAATGTTCTAATGACTAATACAGCTGATTCTTTGAATTAATAGGAGCTTGTTCCACTCTCCTGAGCTGTGGCCCCATGCCTTGCTCTATTTTAGACCTTAAACTTCACAGTCCTATCCATTAATCACTGCTGTCCATGCCCACTTGCTGTTTTTATATATGCAACTAAGTACCGTAATTGCTTTCCACCTCCTTCCATCAGCCTACGTGTGGGAAGGAAGCAGTTTCACTGGTTAGTTGAATATATGTGTACTGGACAGATTTAATTATCTTTACAGAGGTATATAAAACCCTCACTCGTGGGCCCAGGTCCAAAGATTTTGGATCAGGTATACATCTGAATGCAGGCGTAGGGAATAAATTATTGTCTGTGCCATTACAATCACGTCTGTCTTATGCCGATTATAATTCCATTTCTGGGGCTTTTGCACTGTAGGATCTTCAGGGCAGGGACTTTTTTCTTTGGAGAGCACACTGTAAAGTGCCATGCACTTCTGCGCTGAGATTTTCAAAGCTCATTTCTCGTTAACTTTAATGGGAAATGGGCATCCAAATCTCTTAGGCAGCTTTGACAATTTAAGCCTTAATGTACAATATTAATAAATCAGCATCATAAAAACGAGCCTTATGAAGATGTATTGTGAAAAAAATAGCCTCACAAAAAGCATTGCAGTGTATGTGTGCATGCATACGGGCATATACTTTTCTGTAGATAATTACGTCTCTCAACAATCATTTGCGTGTCTCTGTTATGCAAAAAAACCTGTGTGTGTTTTACAGTTAGTCTGAGCAGTTGCAATTCATTGAAATGAAATAAAAAGCAGGCTCAAAAAAGCACCCTAATCTGGCAAGGGGTAAAGTGAAATGAATGCTTTGCCCATTCATATTTTAGATCCAAGCTACACAACCCTGTGAATTTCATGACTCTATTCCAACTTCTAATTAAATAGGCACTAAAAACATTTAAACGGGAGTACCCAATTCAACAGACAGAAGTCTCTGAGGCAAAAAATAAATAAATAAATAGACTGAGAGATTGTTCCAATGGTAGATTATTTTCTTTTTTTTACATCACATGGAAAAACATAGACCTTTACTCACAAATTCCTCATCCTGTGGTGCCCTAAACACAAAGAATCAAACAAAGACAGAGGGAACCACGACCAGTACTGGCCAAGCGACACAGTGGACACCCCGGAGGACTTCCCAGTGTCATTTACTGTGACTGAAACTACCACCAGCAGCACGTTTTCTAAGGATCACAGACAGCTCTGGATGAGGTAGGACGACTTCTCCTGTGCATGACTGAATGCTGTGCAGCATTCCGGGCAATTGCTGTTATCTAGGTCGGAGATTTCCAAACACAGCTTTTACACTTGCGTACCCCAAATCCCACCGGCAGCCAGAATTTTAGATTCTCCAGCACAAAACTGCTGGGATTCTTGAGGGCCCAATTTGTGAGTGCCCAGCAGAGATTTGGAAGTACCTGCAACTTCAAGCTTTCAGAGTCGCAGCCTGTGTGAGAACTGCACAGAAAAACTCCAGGTCCTGAATTAAATGAATGCTGAAAAACAGGAAAGGTAAGAAATAATGAAGGAGGAGGAGAGGCGGGAACTGTTGACGGCTTTTGTTCAAAGAAGGAAACAATTCCTCAGAAGCAAGAACAGGGCTGACAGAATAAAAGGCTAATCAAGTCGGAGAGACAAGCAGATCTCTAAAGCTGTAGCAAGTGACGGTTGTGAATGTCTATATTAAAAAAGAGGGCACAATGCAGGGATCGTCCCTAGATTATTAGTCAACACAAAGAACTCACTTCTCTTTCGTTTCCACAAAACATTTCAGGGGCTAGAAAGGTCCCATAACCCTCATCACAGAATTTATATCACGCCCAGGCTCATATACAGTGAATACTACGGGAGCTAAGAAAGGGTTAAGTGGACATAATCTCCTTTTTGAAGGGAAGAAAATGTTTCTTTCAAGCAGAACTTGACCAACTACTGTCATAAACATGTAGCACGCACTTTGATATAACCTATTCTCTAAGTGCCGCAGACTGCAGCAGTGATTACAGGAAGCCATGATAACAGGTCTCTCTCTCCACAGAGCTGGCATCGCTCTCCCAGCAAACAGGCAATTCTGAAAACTCACAGCGCACAACTCCGAAGTGAGAACTCGAAGTACGCAAAGTACAAAAGCCTCGCCTTCCCACATTCTTTAATAAGTTATTCCTTCCTTCCTTTTCTATTTTTAGTTGTACTTGCTTCCCTCCCCACTAGCTGCTGGCATCAGAAGCAACAGAGAAGCAGGGCATCCAGTTCACTGTTACAACTACCTGCCTACCAAAGGCACCTGGCGTGCATGCTGCACCAGTGGAGAGAGAGAACGGCAAAATAAGAGATAAGTTCCAGTTTGGCTTACTGGTTATGGGGAGGAGAGAAGGGTGAGGCAGGAGAGTTATCTGACTTTCTGATTCAGCTCTTCCGTTCGGAAAAGCTCATCTCTGTACCTGCTTCAGGCCAGTTGGTCAAACTGCGGAGGTTGATGAAGCAGAGCCAGATTACAACAGCATCCTGCCCGTGCTGTGTACTGCAGCTCAGATAGGACATCTGACCAAATCCCCTGGACGCTGCAACTGCGCCGCACCATGCAGTGCATTGCTGCAAGCCCAGCGCCCGCGCCCCGCGGGGCACACGTAGCTGCGTGCAGGCTGAGCTTCTCCCAGGCAGCACAGGAGCCCTCCTCATGCGCCCTGAGCTTCACCCAGGGTTGAAACAGGACAATGCAGAGGACTTTCAGCCTCCTACCAAGAATATTTTGTCTTTCCGAGCTGCAAATTTAAATTTCTTGCAATACTTTTTCTCTCGCTTTATTTCAACAAGATGTACAGGGACATTCTCGTGAGGCAGAGGGTACTGCAGCCACTGTTTGTGGAAGGAAAAAGCTGAGCACAGCAAAGGTTTGCCAGCTTCAGGGGGACATAAGGACAGATTTTCCAAAGGCTTTACTCCTGACAGTCGTTGCTTTCTCTCTAAATCCTCTGGTCCTCCTGCATTACTTTTCCAGCATCATTCTGGGAACTCCCTATTAAAACTCCGTGCACATTAGCATGAATGAGAGCTGCAGGATTTGGCCCACCACAGTGACACTCCATAAACGCTTGCGGATTTTGCCACAGCTGTATTTTCTTTCAAGCCCTCCCCATTTTCACCTCTCCTGCTTGCAGTTCACCATAGACCCAATCTTGCAACTGAGTCATGCTCAGAAACACCCACTGATTTCAAAGAGCTTGCTGGGTCTGAAATGATGGGGTCTGGCAACAATATGTCCATGTCCTCTTTGGTTAGCCCTGTGCGCCCTCATTTCCACATCACTTTCCCCTCCTCGCAGTGACAAAAGTCAGGCATCCAAAGGGAATAAAGGAGAAGAAAAGCTGACAGTGGAGAGGCAAGGGATGTGTGGCAAGTTACCAAGGAGCATTTTCTCAAAGCAAGGGAGAAAACAGCATGGAGCACATACATCCTGCGTGCACATGGACGCAGAGGAAAGCCTTTAATATGAATGATTGGGGAGGGGGAGAAAAAAAAAAGAGAAAGGGAAAAAAAAAGACCTCAGATGTTAAATGTTATCCAATTAAGCTCAAAATAAACAGCCCAGAGAGATGAAATTTTGATACCAGGGTATCACATTCTGTGGCGAGTCTCAGACATTTGTTCACAACGTGGCACAAAGAGCCGGGCAGCGGCTGCTGGTGACAGCTCAGGGTGGGCAGGCAGGAGGAGAAGGACAGGGAAATGGAGGGACTTGAATGCCCTTTCCCACTCCCTGTCCTCCACCAGGGTGGAGGGGGAAGGAGGAAAGGGAGGAGATGGTTTAGGGCTTTTTTTCTGCCTTCCCCATGCGACCCAGCGAAGGCAGCTCTCCCACAGCAAAGACGACAGCACTACTGACCTTCAGATAGCAACAAAAAAAAAATGTTTCTATTACCTGACAACTGACAATGACATCCAAATGTGCCTGACGTCTCAGTCTGAATCTCAGTCTGAGTCCCGCCAACTGAGACTGCACGTGCACCACAGCAGGGCAGGCTAAGGCAGGGCGGGAGGGAGGCCAGTGCGCGGAGAGGTGACGTGATCACGGATGTGTGAGGGTGGGAGGAGGCAGCTATGGGAGCCCCCGGCAGGTTTGCAGGCCTGGACGGCCCTGGAGAAAAAACAATAGAAAAAACTGTCAGTCGGATCTAAGTTTGAAGGGACAGAGGAGGCATCATCAGGGGAAACAGGCGAGGCGGGGGCTGGCTGCCTAACGCGCGACACGCTTGGTCTGAACACCTCTCTGGGTCCAGCTGAGGCTGGCGGCTAGTGCCGGGCGGGGGAAGAGCAAGAAGAGACCTGGGGGACCCGCAAACCCGGGCTGGGGGCCCGCGGAGGGCATGGAGAGGGGCAGAGTGGGGTGGGACGGCCAGCCCTGGCCTGGAGCAGAGCTGGAGGCAGCGGATGTCACCACCGGCACTTGCTCAGGGACCAAATCAAAAGGGGGATTACTGTTTTACGGCTGTGTTAATGCATTGAGCCGACACAAAACTGGGCAGGCTTTCTGCCGAGCCGCCGCCGAAGCGGGCTCCACACACCAGCCCGGACAAAGTGCTGTGACTTAGAGCTCAAACGGCTTCAGCGAGGTGCCAGGAGCTGAGCTCCCAGACGGAAGCATTGGCGGCCGCTGTGCCGCCCTCCCGCTTGAGCCGCGGCCAGTTGTGCATTTTGCACGCCCCGATTATGCAGGCTGCTTCCCTATCGAGCGTGCGAAGAAGGGAGCAACCTTTTTCCTGGTAGCTAAAAGATGATATTGTAACCTCCAACCGTATTATTTATTTTTAACCCCTCTAGGAATCACCTGCCATTTAAAAGCTGTATTTAAGAGTTTTCTCCTGCTCCGCTGGAAACACTTGCTCCTCCTGGCACTAGTCCAAACTGAGCTCCGTGGCTTTGAAAAACTAAGATACAAGTCTTAAATATCAATATACTGCACAAATACAGATAGGCACAAACATACACACACGCACGCACGGTCAGGTAGGAGACGCATTTTTGGCTGGCGTGAATTAGCAGAGTTTAAAGGGAAGCTGAGCAACTGGTACTGCTTTACATCCACCGAGAATCCCACCCCCTTCATTTCATCAAACTGTGCCTGCCACTTAATTATTAAACATAGGGTAGCTACTAATCAAGGGCAGTTTCTAAATGAAGATATGTGGTGGAGTGGTCACCATTAAAAAGCTGGCATTTGCCAACAGTTACCGCACAATGGTAGATCAGAAACCACAGTTTCCCCCTGTATTTAGATCAGGAAATATGTGAGTTAATTGTGGGGTAACTTCTGGCAAATGCTCTTTTTTTTTTTTACTGGTGGCAATTCTATCTGTGCATGCGTGTGCACCTTGCAGCAGAAACATGCAAACCCTGTGGCAGCAAGGAGGAATATTTATCCATGCTTCCTCCAACCTTAGAAAAGCAACAACTTCTAAGGAAGTCTACACCATGGTAGCAAGGAGGAATATTTATCCATGCTCTTTCCACCCCTAAAAAAACAACTTCTAAGGAAGACTCTCCACCTCACGAGTCCCGATTTGGAAACTAGGCCTGCATGTTGATCTGACAGCTACACATGTGAGGCAAACGGAGATACTTCATCCTTGGCACAGCATCCAGCGCTCCAGTCTGCAAGGACTGCATTTGATTTTGTCGTTTATCTTAAATGGCTAAGAGACCACCAGTGCAAAACATTTGTGTGAAGCTTTTGCCAAAACCACAAGTGAAGAGTCTAAATTCCCTGTGTAAATACTTGAGCTTCAAGCATCAAGGATAAAATTTGTGCTCTTTTGTGAGGACTGGTTTTAAATAGAAGCCATCTCTGTGGTTCATGGGACGAGTAAGGATTTTTTATTTTGGGGGCTCAGTTGCTTGGCTTTTGTAACTGTTTGATCTCCCTGGAAGTACTACAGAAGCAGGTAATGATAACTACTATCCAGATTGTACCTACGTTGCATTTTGAGGAGGACTGTGCACCAGGCATGTGGAAACTGATGTCAGACATGGATTTCTATGTGTATATGAATGACTCTACTGCCACCGTAAATTATATGAGTAACAAGTTTGGGTTTTTTCATGGGACAAGCAAAAAGTAACAAAGATTCCATCCAATGACTTACCAATTGTACTTTACATTCCTGATGCTATAAAAACAACGAGGCTAGCATAGGCTGCCCGGGCATTCATCCTTGCAGGGAAAGTTGTGAGCTTGAAATTGGGATTTAGAGTAGGGCCAGAGGGCAGCTACATCTGAGGTTACAACTAGACATGTCTGTGGCCCCACCATGACAGGGTGGGTGGGGCACAGGTCCTTCAGTCACTCAGTTCTCTGCACCAACGTGGTGGCATACTGCAGGTTTTTAAGGAGTTCATCACACAGAAGCCCACCAAGCATACCATCAACCACAACTACACTGGGTTTTAATGTGGAAGTGCACGGGTCCTTGCACACAGCACTACCCTGAGAGCAACAGCCTCTCCCTCTAATCCTGGTGAGTCCCACCTTTCCACTGGCAATGAATTCAATACAATCAGCACAGCCCTGAGGCGTTGGAGAAGATGCTAAGACCTCACTGAGTGGTTACAGGGAGGCCCTCCCTGCTCTTATCCAATACATCTCCTCTATGGTAGAAAGGAAATTAAGGTTCCAAACAGGGGGTTTCTAACCATGTGGGCAAAGGGATCCTGTAAGAGCATTCCAACAGATGCACCAGGGCAAGCCAGCAATCCACTTTAACAAGGTGCCTAAAAAATTTATGGAAAGGTCTAAATAAACCAGTTGCCAGTGAATGGATGGAACTGAACGTGTCACTCAGAAGGTCTTTCTCTGTCATTTGAGGAAACCTAAAAAGTGCTAACCTCGTGTCAGAAAGGAAAGGGTTGGTAAGGGAGAAGAAGGATGGACAAAGAGAGACTCTGGCAGATGCTCAGGGAGTCCCACCACCACTGCCAAGTCCAGCGCTAAGAGTCAAAGATCACGGGGCTGCCAAACCAGGAGGCTGAGTCTGTCCCTACAAGCCAGGTCATTCCTTCTCTTTGCTACCACTTTAGGGTTTGCTTCTTTGTCACAAATATCAGGACAGTCTTATAGAGTCACATCAACTGGCAAATCATGGAGAGTGAAATCATATCCACTAATCTCAAGGAAATGATAAATGACAAAAAGGAGTGCTCCCCTATTAGGTATGTGATACCTCTTCATAGCTATACAAAGAATAACAGTGGATCTCAGAAACACTCAGCTTGTCTTTGGTGGGAACATGCTCATGTTTTACATCTCCGGTGGGATTTTTCCCCACGAAGGCTCTATTTAAGGCTGCAGATGAAGATGGGAGCTCTACCATTCTTCAACTTAACTGCTGGACAAACACAAAATGAACAAACAGATAAAAAGATAAACAGATCTAGGTAGATAGACAACATCCTAAGGTGGTGCTGAGAGGTTTCCGCTCAACCCAAGCAGCACCAGGTGAGGGATGGGAGCCAATCTCTGGAACCCTACAGCCGATCGACCACATCACGTTGCACACATTTCAAAAAGAAAATACTTGTGCAAGCCTCTGACTGCCACAAAGGGCACAGCCACAACCAGCACTAAGGGAAAGCAGACTACAAGAACAGTGCTGCAACCTTAGAGGCAAAAATCCGATCCAGCTGGGGTGAGCGGGCACACACATACGGCTCCGTGTGGCTCACACATCGCTGACACAATGTGTGAGGTTCAATTTTCCTCTCGGGTCAGCCCTGGGAAATCACTCACCTGCACTGCAGATCTCAATTATATTTTCTGCTTTCGTTCCGCACGGATGTGAAGGGGAATTTTGCACGTAGCATGAGTGTGAAACGTGCACAGGGACTGTCACCGTGTAAATAAAAGATCTGCATTCCTGATGGGAAAGGAGAATTTTGTCCTTACACTTTAAACAGGCTCGGCATATACTCGGTACCTGTGCATGGTGGTAGCTCACAGGTTATGTTCACTCCCAGGCACTGCTAAGAGTAATTTTTTTGCTCTCTGCTATTTTTCAACTTGTAAAGAAGAAAATAAGGTAAATTGGACATGACCCCAGAAAATGGAAATGAGCGTAAGAGCCTACATGAACATGACAAAAGCCACAATCAAGGCATAAATTACATCCTTTTGTTGTCCTTCTCCCTGAGCCTAGGCATGACTGGCCATATGATATGGTGTATGTAAAACACCACACTCCTCTGGCACATCTGCAGAAAAGTCCCTGAGCAAAGCACAAAGATGGAGCTGCAAGCAGCGTTCACAATGTCCCACCTCAGAATGGTTCAGACCAAGGCACCCGATCTTAAATTAAGAGATCTTCCTTTACGTCTCGTTTTGGGTGTAAATGCAGCCACACGTAGTTGTGTAGCTGCTGCATCCCCGGGGGTGCTGTGTGCTTGCCTGGGTGGGTGCCTGGGTGTGTATCCGTGCACAAGCAGACAGGCAGGTGCACGGATAGATGTGTAACCCACTTAACAGGGCATGAACCAAGTTTTTCTGTGTGCCTCTCTGTGCCTGTCTGGTGATGGAAAATCAATCAATAGCTGGTTAGAGACTAAAGCTTAGCTCCATTATTAAAAAATTCTCTTTCAATAAAAAGAAAAACATCTGTTCAAGCAGCGTACAGCTACAAATTCAGAGCGCAGGCTGCAGCCTCGTCCTGCCCTGTGCCCGCCACGTTCGGAAAGAGTACTGCAGATGTTTTGAGATGGGCTTTACATATACCATTGCAGCGGCTTTGAACAGACACATCCAAAAGTGAAAGACAGATCTATTCACTAATCTTTCCAACAGATTTTTTTCCAAGCTTTTCCCAAAACAAGTTGTCTCATCTGTACTACACCCTCTCATATGGACTGTTACCACCTGATATTACTATCTTTCCACCACGTCTTTTTCCACAGACACCAAACATGATGCAGCACACTCACACAGAAGTCTGTGCACACACACACAGAGCGTGCAGAGACACAGACATTTCCAACAGCAACTAGCAGAGCAATGCACGCACACTCTGCAAGCAACGGACACACACAGCATCCCCCAGGAAAGGCAGAAGGACTCAGTGGTCTGGGCAAAGACACGATTATACACATTCACACACGGAGTCCGGCGCTCCGCCAGACACACCTGCACACCAGCCTCTACCTCTTTCCCCAGCACACACACAGCAGGTTTGGAGCAGTTCCCCCGCACCGACTTAAGATGCTGAGACTAAAACTTTGAGCTGGAAAATGGAAAGGCTGCAATGGGAAAAGAAGGAGTGCAGGGAAGGGATTTCTTGTTATATTTTGCTCAGGGATTTATTTTTTTTTGGCAGACAAGGATTCCCTTTGAATTGATACATTTCTTTCTCCCAAGAATTTCGAATGATAATACATAAATGAGTCATAGATCAAGAACAGCGACGTGGTGAGCAAGACGGAGAAAGAGTGTGAGTGAGGGGCATTGGCACAGAAATTTGACAGTACCCCAACTCCCCCCCCTTCCTCCCCCCATGCCAAGACATTAATTCTCACAAGTCGGAGAAAATTACTATGCATGAATGCAAAAAGCATGATCAGGAGTAATTAACATGGCTTCATATGCAAATTTTATTAATGCAGAAGTACAAAGTCATTATGCAAATGAAACTTACGTCAACTCTCTTGACAAATATTCATCTCTAAAGCTCAAGTTTCTCCCTTCTAATTTTTTTTTTAATTTTTTGGTGTAAAACCAAAAAAAAAAAAAGTGACGAGGAGTGTTTGACAAGTTTGCAAAGTTGTTTTTCAACCAGAGAAATTTATTCTTGCATTGTTGATATATTTTTTTTTGTTGTTGTTGGCAGGTACACGACAGCTCATGGAGGAGAGCGGGAGGATGGGGGACGCGGGCTACCAGCAGCAGGCAGCCAATCAAAACGCCAGCGGCTGTAATGAGCGCGATTGATGACTGTTTGGCTTTACTGCAGGGTAATGAACTAGAATCCAGTCTGAGGAGGAAAAAAATATGAATATTCATGAAGCTGTGCTCCTGCCTTTGATGATTAAAGAAATTTTTAATATTCAAATAAGCGCTTGCCAAGTGATTAACAAAGAACAAGCACGCAGGAATATGGAAATGGAGCTGTGGAAGATTTGGGAGTCACAGTCTGTGCAGAAAAGACAGCACAAAATTTCATAAACAAGATAGGCAGATAACCCAATTCAAATCTGAGCAAATAAAGGGGAAAAAAATCCCCTTCTTTTTCATCAGTTTGGATATTGTATCAGTCACTTTGGTTTTGAGTGCTAAGGAGAATAAAAGCAACCGATGCAGAAAGATGGGGGAAAAATCCAAACGCTGGGAAACCCAACCCAGTAATTGCAAAGTAAGAATCCTGGGTGAGAAACCGATAGGAAAATGACGGCTAAGTCCACCTTCTGCTGTGGGCTATTGCTTTTCAAAAGCAGGAGCCTGCCTGATGCTGAGAGCCTACCGGCTACTGAGAATCGCCAACTTGTTGTACACAACAGGCAGGAGTCGAAAGTATCCCGAAATAACCGAGACTGGTCCCTGCCATTAAACTCCTTTCCTCGACTAAAGGGTGCAAGACAGGGCTTGACCACTGTCTGGGAGAGGAGTGAAGGAGTGCACTAGAAAAAAGAAATATTATTTTCAGGGGGCAAAAAAAGTGCGAAAGGAGGGTGCAAGGAGGTCTCAGCTGCCCACCCTGGTAATCAGTTGGTAAGAAATGTGTTTTCTGTGTCTGAGCCAGAAAGGTCCTCCACTCCCCGCAGGTTTCTGAACAAGGATACAAAAATCCAGCCACATTACAAAATGTCTGATAAGTTCAGGCTCTCACAATTTAATAGCTTCACTAAGGATTCACACTGAAGCACATAATAACAATATTAGCTGCTAAAATGACTTTGCAGTTAAAATACTTCTAATTAGCAGCCAGCAACATCCTTTCGGTTTTTTGTCTTTTTTAGAAAAAACAGTTAACTTCAGAGCTACTTTATAGCGGGATGAAATGTGGTTGAGCTCTTTCTGTTATTCAAAAGCCAGAGTAAGGATGTCTTCAAACTCTTCAGGCATTGGAAAACCGACTCACCTTCTTTGTTATTAGATCCTGGGGTTTCACAGGCCTGTTTGGCTTTTCTGCAGATCTTTAAAACCTCTGGTTAATTATTTCCTATTTTAAAATCTAAAGAAAGCACAGTCTAGGTACCATTTAATAATTAGCTGGTGTCTTCAGAATGTAACATTTCAACTTTACTTTTTTTAAAAAAAAAAAAGCAGTATGAGGACAATGCTACAAAATGCACAAAACGGCCATGACCAGAACCTTCAGAGCTGCCGTGAAACACATCATGGAGCTAAGGGGATTTTTCACCTCATATCTGCTCCATTTTTGGAGATACAAAAATACTCACTATTGACGTACCACAGGTAAGAAAAGAAGAAGGAAAAAAAAAAAAAAAAGAAGGAAAGGGAAGGAGAAAAAAAAAAAAGAAATGCCTAAACATAAGTAAAGATAAGGTTAAACACCATGCAGGGGTATTGCTGGGAGTCTTTCCTCTGAATAATGCCAAGACCTTTCGAAGATGCCTGTTGTCTCTAGGTGTGTGTGGGCGGGTGAAGTGTGATATTACATAACACACACGCAGCAGCGGCTGTGCACAACCGTACCGATTAAAACGCTTGACTGTGAAACTCAGCTCTCCATTTCCTGGGCTGTTCGTAGCTCGTGTCAGACCCTTGAACACCGTAAATGTTATCCTTTGTCTATGAGATTCCTTGGTTTTATTTTCATCGGTGCATTTTCTTTTTTTAATGACAGAGAAGCAACTACCAGCTCATGCAGTTGGTTGCTTTGAAGCCCTTCTTAAATGGCAGTTGAGTTCTACCATATAAATGTGAATACTTCATATTTATGCCACATTTTCTTCCTTTCTCTGAAAGAGCACCATTTACATATTTCTGGAGAATAATGATACTTCAGCAAGGCAGGTGAACACATATCTCAGCATATGGAGTCAATGGGAAAAAGTATTAAGAGTCAATATTGTAAAAATCAGCCCCTAAATTTAAGTGGCTTGAATTGAGCGTGCAGCTGTGGTTGCCTGTCAGTAGTTAGATAAGGTAATAATAATAATAATAATAACAACAACAATAACAATAATAACAATAATAATAATAATATGTCTTTCATTTCTCTAGTGCCTTCCATGCAAAGATCTGGAAGCACTTTACAAAGATAAATAAACTGAGCTTGGAACACCCTGTGTGGTTAATAAATATCCTAATATATCTAAATACCCTGTTTTGAGCATGCAACTCTTCTTACTGTGCAAAAATCCACATTTTAGGCCGTCCGCATATTTGTGCATGGCATTTTGGAGGCTCAGACATTGAGAGCAGGCTGTGGAGATTTTTACTTACCTAAGCGACCATGTGGATCCCCAGAAGTAGCCCACACTACGCCTGCAAGACTGCTGATGCCGTGCCAAAACCCTTCTTTTAGGAAACAGGGGGGTGGGTTGTCACTGGGCATGCTTGAGGGCCAGGGTGGAAGGCCTGCAGGGGTGTCGAGGCACTGCACGGCAGCATCATCCCTACAAGCTGGGTCTCTGCAGGGGCTCCTGCAGGACCATCCGCCCCCCCACCTGATGCTCACCCAAACTGCCTCTGGCCTCTTGTCTGTGCTTTGAACATGAAGCTAAGGGAAAAACTGAAACATCTTGGCTTACCCCCATTAAAAACACGAGAAAAAGACTCACGCCTGCCCCAAGGTTGCATTTATCATGTCCCACCGCCGTGCCTGCTGCCCACCCCACCGGCGCAAGGCCTTGCCCCAAGAGGACCATATCCCTCTGCTATAAGAGCAACCAGGAGTGAAAGGAAACTAAAAAGGGCAAGATTGGGCCTAAACCATCATAAGGTGTAAGTAAATATAGCATTATCAACATCTGTCATATAACATAGGGAACTAGAACATTTTCTCATCTCAGAGAGGGTGGTCTTGCAGACAGGACTCTGGGCTGGGAAGGGTAGTAGGGTGCACACCCCAGGGCACGAGCCACCCAGGCTACAGCACACCCCTTCCCCAACAATAACAATAATAACCCCAGAGCTCAGCACACCCCTTCCCACCCTCTGCCTGCCTGGTCTGTTCAGTCCTGAAACGCTTCCAAGCAGAGCCCAGCTCTCACTCCGTGAGTACAAAGCGACTAACACAATGGTGCCCTGATCTGAGCTACAATGTCCAGAAGCTACCACAATAAACCAACAAATAACAATAATCACCCTGATTCGTGGAATTTGTTTTTTAAAAGACATAAAGGGCTGACAATAAACAGTTCATCAATTTTCCCAAGTTTGTCCCCCAACTCTTGCAATTAAGTCCTGGGGAGTTTCAATGGTTGTAAAAATCCTTGTGGGGATTAAAATTTTTCGTGCTGATCATACCATGAATATTTCTATAATGTGAGTAAATATTCCTGATGTAACTGAAACATATAACCACCCCAAAAAACTATTGCAGCAATTTAACAGGCCCTGGAATTAATAAAGGAGCTCAGTGGATGGAAAGAGCTGTTTCCAAAGGGTAAAATAACATATACAGGCAGCTAGAGAGAGCAATGCCACTCCAAATGATCTGAGGGCTTGACCACAAGACCGTGGACAAGAGGCTAAAACCAAGGAAGTGAATTGGCCAGGGAAGAGCCCCAGACAGGAGTCACTAACGGTGGTGGACTCCACATCCGCCTTGGCCATTTGACACTGAGCCTTGCTTACACCTGCACTCCGCACACGGATCCCCGGGCAGAATATGGCCTCTGGAAAAGACAGCAGCAGGATTTCTGACCAGGTAAGTATCTCTTCCTTGCTTGCTTCAAATTTTGCTTTCTACAAGTATTCTTGAATTTTTTCCCTATTCCCCAGCAAAATTAAAAAAAAAAATCACTGATGGAATTAGGCTTCAGCAGCTCTTTAGCTATTTGGTAGCAAAAACAATTCCTGGAAGGGGAGGGAGCTTAGGGAAAGCGTGCCTCTGTGCCTCAGTCTCCCCATCTGTGAAAATCAGCTAATGACATCCACCTGATTTCGTTAAATGTCCTGGAAACTAAAAAGTGTCTGTAACAGCAATATATTAAGCAGCAGCACTGTTAACTGTTTCACTGCTGGAAATGCGAAGGAGGGCCATCAGGTGATGCCAATGTCCCTGCAAAGCACAGATGGACCAACTTAATATACAGACACAATTAGCTTAGGGAGAGAATCACAGCTCCTGGTTTTTTGGCTCACCCCTTCGCGAAAGCAATGTAAGTGTAGGCACTTTCTAATCGCTGAATTTCAACGTGAAAAATAGTCTACCTGCCTAGTGTGAATGCATACGTTACATCAAGTAATATAACGGTGTTTGGGAGAGTCCTATGAACGTGCACATTTATAATCTGCAAATTTTCCCTTGTGCACGGAGCACGTTCACACTCAGCAGAGAATTTCACTAACACCAACCAAACATAAGCAACGCAAGGCAAGCATTCGGGTTGGGGGGGCAGGACTGGGGTGCGAGGGGAAAGCAACAGAGATTTTAAAATGAGGATTCCCTTTGTGTTTTGGATCTCTCAGGGGAAAAGCAATCCAGCTGTGTGTGCACAAGCGGGCCCAAGTCTGATAACTGAATCTGTCAAATTAAATGAGCGGAGCAACCAACTGGAGATGGTAAAACAATCCACCGAACGAGAGGAACCCTGAGGATCTAAAGCTTCAGTCCTCAACCTACAGGACACCAGCACAACTGACTAAATGCTCTCTGAATGAAAAAGAGGCTAGAAAGTAACTAGCTTTTAAATAATGAAAGAAAGCAGGCAAATAAGCCAGCAATGAGGAATCTAGCTCAGACTATAAGTTAAAAAGGGAAATAATAAACCGACACTTCATTTGCACAAGGAAGCATGTTGCGAACCTGCGCCCAATCCTGATGCTAAATAGCACAATGAAAAGTTTCACCCAACGACTTGGATCCAGGCAGAATTTGGCCAGTCACTAATGCTAATTAGGATAACTGAACCCCATACCAAGACAGGTAAAACACAATTACGGTATAAAAACAACCCCTTTCTCCTTTCAGTATGACACAAAACTAAGAGCAAAGCCAACTACAAGAAACCAAGAACCATTCTGCATACATGACATTTTTTCTGAGGTATAATTTTTCTGGACGAGATTCCCCCATAACTCCCAAGTCACCCATTTATTTGTACAGAATAACATGTTTCTTCATAAGGTAAAAGTATAAGACACAAAAAGCTTTTTAGTATCAGGTCTACTTAAAAGGGAAGCTGAAGTTGATACCCAGGAAAGCGTATTCAAAAAAAAAAAAAAAAAAAAAAAAAAAAAAGATAACAAAACAAAAATACTGTACACACAGAGGTGAAGCAAAAGAATTCCTTCAAGTATCCATGGTCAGGATGAGGAAGTAATATTAAATTCATACCTATCACCCCAGTAAAATAAAGGCTAGTGGGTTTTTGTTTTGTGTCTGATGAAAATGTCAATATGCTCAAACGGCAGCTTATGGCTGCGTATCACAGTGTGAGCAAATCTTTCTATAAACTCTTTCATTACAAGCAAAATCTCTAAAATGCCACCAACCAAAAAAGTGAACTAGCCTATAATTACTTTCAACAAAGTAGTCCTTTTAAACCTAATTTTTTAGATGTAGATGGCCTTTCCAAACTAAGCGTTATGAACCTTCTTTAAGGACAAGCAGAATCAAATTCTAAAATCACAAGCAGTGATCTAGTAGTTCTTCCTCTAAGTAAGCCTTTTATTTCCCTGTAATAAATTCAAATCCAGTCTTCAGTCTCTTAATAGGTGATCAGAGAAAATATGCATGCACACCTAAACGGCTACAACAAACCTTATTTTTTAAATAACACTTCAATCACTAATATAATAAAGACTGTTATAACACGTTAGCACTGGTATCATTATTCCTTATGATTCAATATTCTAATGACTGGCTGTAACAGAGGTTTATGTTCTGCCGAGGTTTATACCACTATTTAATGTAATTAAGCAAACTGGCAGCCAAAGCCTCTATGGAAATATCATTTCTATCGCAGAGTATTCCCAACAGAAATTCAGAGGAATCATAACACACAAACTTTGATTCTGTTTATTTTTTTCCCCTGTTCTGAAACTGATCTGGCATTTCTTGGACTTAGTAAAGTGGAAGAAGGAATTAATTTGGCTTCTGTAGACATGTTATTATTGACAATACTAATAATCTATGACAAATGGGCCGTCCCCGCTTCTCTCTTTCAGCAGACATTGCAGCCTGCAACAACGCATTGCAAAACCCCAGAGCTGGACTCTCCTCGTGCCGGGAGCCCTGTGAGTGTACCAGCCATGGGGTTTTAAGTAAGCCATTAAAATGCTAATATTCAGCACGGGCCAGATCCCTGTTACCGCTGAAAGCAGAACTAAAGCTCCTCTGGAGACAGGATAAGGCCCTTCCAATGTGATCAAAGAGTAAATACATGCAAAGCTCTGATGGGAAAAAGGATCTTTTTTCTAATTTTAAAGCCAAACAGTTAGAGTCCACCAGGCTCATAAGCCGTGTTACAGTCACATCTGGGATCACTGACATCTGGGATAACAGCAGCAAGGAGGATGGGTCCAGGCTAAAAAGTTGCTACCTGACGTCAAAGTGGAGCATCAGTATTGCATCAAAATGGCGTTAGTTACCTTTTGGGCTACCCTCCTCTCCGCTCAAATCAGCTCTGCTGACAACAGACATGCCACATATATATGTGTGTATATATGTACATGCACATACAGCTGTGCAAGGCTTTGTCATGTCTGCATTCACCCCACCTTGCAAAGGGAGCTCAGCCCCTTCAGCAGCCCTCACTCAAGCAAGCAGTTGATGGGGCTGCCCAGGAGTGCAGGGTCAGGAGCAGAATTCAGCCCCAAAACCAGAGTTCACCTGCTGTTTGCCACAGCAGAGCTCACAGACAGACTTGGTTAAAATAAAGGCTTAGTTCCCTCTCCCTTCCAGCTGTAAAGCTCTCTGTAGAGGAGAAGGGGAAAAAAAAAAAATACAATGCTGAAACAAAACCGACCCCCGTTTCAGGGGGGAATGGGACAAGGAATGATAACGAGAAAGGGAAAATGTCTGGTTCCCATTAGTGCTATCTCCATCGCTTTCACCTCCACAAACAGCTTAAAGGAGGGCTTCTGGAACAGAAGTTAAACTTTCCTTAATCTGGGCTCTTAAACTGCCAGGATCTGGTTACATTTTCTCCTTCTCCAGACTTTAATACTTTTATTTTATATCCCAATATGGGGGGGGAAGGAAGGGGGAGAATCTCAGTGTCACTGTAAGAGAGAAGTCACCAGGTTTTGCGATCCAGCAGCTTCCTTGGCAGAGCGAACTGCTGTTTGGCATAATCCACCCGTTTGACAAAACTACTATTTCTGGGCACAGGCTCAAAAACAGGTAGGAAGCAAATGCTGAGAAATAAGGAAGTAAAAACAGCCAACAGATTTTTCACTACCAAGAACGCCAAGAGTAAACATGATTTATTTAGCTGTGTTTAACATGTCTCTTCTGCACTAGACTGCAGAAATCTGCTTGCATTTAGAGCAGGAGGAGGAGGAGGCGGGGGGGAGGGGATGAAAAGGGAATCCATTACGGCGCTCCGCTGGTACTTTCTGAATTGTTCAGTCACACAGTTTTATTGAGTACAAGTATTTTCTAGCTCAAAATATATTCATGTGTCAGAAGAAAGCAGCACTAATCTGCTGTTAATTAACAAGCTGCTGCTAACAAAAGATGAAGGACCCAATTCATACAAACAATATTTACGTGGGTGTCGCATGATTTTGTCACAGATCTTTTCTTTTCTTCCTCCCCCCCCCCATTTCGCCCTCCCTCTCCTCTTCCTCAGCATCCAGTTGGGGGGCTGCAGCCCAGAGGAGTCCCGGCACACATGGTGACAGCGAGGGCACCCAGCTTTGTCTTGACCCAGCCAAACTCGGACAGGATCTCGCCCGAGGCACTCAGCTCTGGGGCTCCTGTCTCCCTACGCAGGGAAGGGCCCTATCGCACACTCGCAAGTGAAATTTCCTTAGAACCTTATTCAATTACGAAGCAGAAGCCATCTTCTGGCACCATGCCCACGGTGGCAACGCTGCCGAGGCTCCGGGAAGTGGCACGAAGGCTCCCATCCTCCCTCTATCCTCACCGTGAGCACACGGGCTGCGAGAGGGGACGGGTGAGATCGCTGCCCTCCCTGGTGCCCTGTCTGTGATTTCGCATTTGTTTAATCCAACCTTTTTGCCAAGGAGTTTGGGGAGGGGGGGAAACTTGCTAGCAGCACGGAAACCTGTAGGGATTTGGGCTTGTTCAAAATTATCAATGCATGCACAGAAAGGCAGGGCTGCAAGCAGTGAGCCAGAGGGCAGGTTCTCCTGGCCATAGCCCCGCTGCTGTCACCCGCTCCTCGCTGCCATTCTGGACGGTAGCGTCTGCAGCCTCATCCAGAGGGGTGCTGAGCACGGCAGGCTGCCCCGAGCCCCTGCCGGACGCAGGCAGGCACTTCAGAAAATCAAGCCATTCACATCTTTTCTGCCTCATCTGAGAAATGAGAGTGCCTATCTGCATATCTCCTGTGGGCGGTTTAAAGCTGGCTCTGGCAAAGAGATGGGAGGGTTAAAACTGACAGAAATGAGCACTAAAAATTCCTGGACTTGCTCCACTCCCAGGAACAAAGGTGGTCTCCTGCGCTTTACCCATCAACCCACAAAGACCTGCCCTAGAGAAGGGTTACGGGGGACAGGGTTTAGGCTCTCTCAGCACTGCCATCACAGAGCCAGGGCGGGGAGAAGTGTAGGGACAGCAGGGTGGGAAACAGAAGTACTCAAGCGTGATTTTGGAAGTGCCAAGGTTCTTCTGTGATGGCAGGCTGGCGTGGAATTTCTGCTAGCACAGTGCTCTGCACACTCCAGTCAGTGTCTCACCCCCAAGGCCGCACTGTTTCCTCAGTAAGAAACAAATTCCGTTGGAGCATACACACATCTGTCCTCCCAGGATTTCTCTGTACCTTACCCTGCTCCCCAGAACACGGGCTTTTCACTGCAAAAGTCACAGCCACCTACTCAGCACATCCCCTGGGCACCCTCGCCAGCACCCAGCCCCACTTGCTGGCTGCAGCTCTCCCCTGCCGCCAGGTCCCCCCGCAGGACCTGGACCTGCTCTGCCCTGGCAGGAGCTCCAACAGGCACTGGCCCTGAACGTAAACTGGCACCAGCTCCTTCCTGCGTTTTCCCCGCATTGTGCGTGTCCAGAGTCACCTTTGCCATTTCTAGACCAGTATTTTAACAGAGTCCTGGCCTGGACTTTTCCAGATTTTTTTTTATTTTATTTTTTTTTAGCAGTGATATTTGAAACACTGACATTTACCATTCGAAAAGCAAAGCGAACACATTTAAACAAGCTTCTTAAAACAGCTAATGAAAGAGAAACAGATCCATCTGTATTGTATTCTCTACCCACTATCGCTCAAAAAAATAAACCTTTCCAGACATCAGGGAAGCCTCCCAACAGCAAAAACAATAGGAGTTCCCGAGCTTCTCGTGGAGGCAGCGTGGACAACCGGTGCATCACTCCATGTAGGTGATGCCTGCTGCAAGCTGCTGGTTGCCCGGCACAAACCCTAGCCTGAGCAGACCCAAGGCTCCAGCACTAACAAAGACCTCATCAGTCCAGCTCGTCAGTCTTTCCAAGACAGGCAGGTGCCTCTGCTAGGGGTGTCTGACAGACACGGCTGCATCCATAACCTCCCCCTGCTTAAATGTCTCTAATGAACGTTAATTGTCAGATAGGGAGCATTGAGGACTGAGGGTGTTTTTCCTCACCCACAGAGCAGATATTGTAAGGATGAGGCCAGACCAAGGCAATGCATTGTCAAAAGGCCCCTGACCTGAGGGATGGGTGCTTCTGGTGGCCAGCAAAGACGTCCTTTGCCTCCTGTGTACTAGCGCTGCTACAGAAACCTCCCTTGTGCATCCCTTTCAAGAAACAGCTCCAATCAGGTTTCCTCCATGAGCTTCAAAATCAAAAACAAAGTGCATCATCTGAAATGATGAACTTTGCACAGTGAGGATAGCACCCTTCAGTGGAGCCTGAGGGGGCTGGACTGGGGGCTCAGGGCTTTTTTAGGGGCTTTTGGGGTTTACTGGTTTAACTTCTTTCTGCAAAAAGACCCTGTACCATAAGCATTAATCAAACACTATATTCTGCCTTTTAGTCTTGAACAATTATGAGTAGAGTTTTGTGATCTTTAGCCATATTTACTGATACTCAAAGGCAGATTCTATCTTGTTAGATTGTTATAAATGGGACCCCAGGGAATCGGCACACAGGCGGAGGCAGATGTGAGAGCGAGCCTTCTCAGAGCTCGGGTGTGCTTCAGTTTGCTGCTGCTGAAATTCTGAGTGTTTTGGAGAAAAAAAAAAACAAAACTTTAGATTCCCCTGCCAGATCATTACCAACTGCTGTCCGTAGACTTTAAAAAAAAAAAGAAAAAGAAAAAGTTCAATTTTGCTGAACTTCATATTTTTTTAAGGTTAACCGTTAAATTTCAAAGCATGGTTTACATGTGCTGGCCATTCGTATGCATAAAAGTTTCAGAGACAGACACAGAAAAGGTCTCTGGTTATAAACCATTAAAGAAAGAAACCCACAAATTCTATCTTGTTCTCTCTTAGTTAAATATATTGTTTCTGCTCCAGACCTGTTTCATAATACCATAAAATAGAGGCATGTTTCCGACACTAGATTTGAGAAGCTGTCACATTAAAGGTAAACTTTTAATCTGCTATAGACAAACAGCACACATTTTTATTTCCTGACTAACAGCTCTGGAGAAATGTTTAAACAAGAATTTAAGAGCTCTGTGGTAAAGCCACATATAGGGGTCTCAGACAGCTACTGGGTTTGAGCTTCTTTTCTTTGTTGTTGTCCTTTTTTAATTCTTTGAATAACCTACTCAGAAGCAGACTTCTAGGAGCAGAGTAACCAAGATGCATGGTAAAGTGAACCTCTAGGCTTGCTTTTATTTCCAGTTATTAAAAAGGAAATGTTTAAACTGAAACACAGGCCCGAATTTCTAGCTCTTCATTCCTGTATTTTTATTTTCTTGGGACTCACAATCAAATGCTTTTAAGAAGTTAATTGTGTCACAATTAGTAACACATTAGTCCTCCGATATTTTTAATAGCAACCCAGGTTTTTCCCCAAGGCACTTAAAAATGGCAGGCTCGGCTATACTCTCCTTTTTTAAAAACTCCCATGCACTTTCTTCTTTAAAAACCTCCCACATGCATTTCACTTGGTCTGAAAATACCAGCACAGATCTTAATCCTGCCAACGCTTACAGACACGCTTAACTTTCTGCACATCAGTAATCCCGCTGACTGTAAGAGGACCGTTGGCGTACCTACAGCTCGGCACAGGCTAGGGATGAAATCCTGCCTTCGCTAAAGCCAATGGCAAAACCCCCATTGACGTCAATAAGTTTATGCTTTGACATCCCCTTTGTAGCAGGATTGGGACCATCCTCATTTCAAGGTACTTTCCCAAACTCTTTTTTGTTTGTTTTTTCCTTTTTCTTTTTTTCTTGTCTCCTTTTCTTCTTCCTGCTGTTTCTGCCCCTCACCTCCCACACTCACTCTTGTGGGGCCCCATATTGAGACCACTTGAAAACCTCTGCCTTTCAAATCCCTCCGTCAGGGAAACCCCCTCGCTGAGACAGGAAACATCCTTCGCAGGTAAAGCTGAAAGAAACTCTTTTGCCCCGCTGCATGCGTTTGAGTAAACTAATTAAAACCTGGGAACTTGGGTTCCAAACGATGCCAAGAAGCAATTGTTAATACGAGCTGAAGTGAAATGGGAAGCTCCAGCCGTTTAAAATTAGCTGTAGGGAAAAGAAAAAGTGGGAAGGGGGGGAGCAGAGGGAAAGGATTTTTTTTTGTAATTTTACCCTAAAGCCGACATGATGCAGCTTGGACTGCATGGGGCTAAAATGAATTTGGGGGCTTGCTCTCCAGCGAAGGGGGAAAAGCAGGGGAGGGGGAAGCAGCGGCAGCCGGCTCGGAAGCGCTGCAGCGCTGCGAAAAGCAGGCAGAAGTGAGCAAACCAGCTGAACCGCTTGCAGAATTAATCAGTAACAAAGAGGCTGGAGCTGTTGGCGGGCTTCAGCCCTTGAACCTGGACTCTGCTCTATAAATTTCAACTTGGAATGGCTCTCTACTTGTTGAAAGACAGGTTGGCTCTGGGCCAAGCCATAGGGGGAGGGAAGAAAAAAAAAAGGGGGGAAAAAATTTCCTTCTTGCTCAGGAAACTTCCCTTCAGTTTCTAACTCTTTATACGAGCTAGTAATAGGGCACTCTAGAAAACGGGAAAGGAAAAGCCGGTATTGAAAGGAAAAAATGAGCCGGGAGTTGGTTCCATAAAGAAAATAAAACAAGTAGGTGCTAAATTCAAGTCTGGATTTTGCCTGCATGCAAGTGCATCAGCTATAACAGAAGACTTCAGAGTGCCTCACCAATAATTCAAAGGAGACTTTTACAGTTACATTAGCTGGCTACAGGTTTGACTCTGAAAATAATAAATGTCTTAAAAGAAGAAGCGGGCTGTTTAATCCCTGTCTGCAGCCTCATCTTGTTTTCTCCCCCCCACCACTCCACCTTGTTTAAATGACCATTACGAAAGCAGCGTGGTATAAAAAACATGTAGAACCATCATTTATTCAGCAGTATTTCTCTCCTTTCTTATCTTCCCCTCTTCGAACAGGGGTGGGGTGTGCAGGAGAACCGACAGTCTCCTCAGCCTCTGCTTACGGACGAGGCAGTTTCAGCCACAAATACCTTGCCGCCGCGATGCTTTCCCAGCGTGAGCAGCCAAGGAGCAGGCTGGGGCAGAGCGAGGGGCTGGAGTGTGGAGGGGGGGAGCTTTCAAAGTGGGAAGAAAGAAGGCAAACATCTATTCAGAGGCCAGACGCACTGAGCAAGGTCAGCCACAGAGACGCAGCCCCTTGCAGCAGCTCTGCAATTACAGCCAAAGTCTGCGCAGCACCCAGAGTCCCATAACCTGCACGCAAGGGCTGGACCGGAGGATCTAGGACAGCTAGAAGAAGGTGTATAACGATTTTAATTGCTCTTCCTAGATGCTAAAGGGTAGATGAGATGCTCTTTAGCTAGAGCAGGGGGCTGATGCTCTATACTGCTTGCAAGAATAAGTGCAGATAAAATACCCTAATGAGAGAGAGGAGAGAGAAATATGGTAAGTGCCAGCCATGATCAAAAGGTGAAATAAAATATCGAAATAAAATGCAGCCTAATCAGAGCATGGAGGACAGGGACACACAATCTCTTCACCAAAAGTGGCTGTTAAAGTAAATTAGATTAAACACTCCTTCCTCCTTTCTCCCCAAACTCCCTTTTTTTTAATAAAGGGGCTTACTCCTGTAAAGCTGAACCCTGTCCAAGGCTGCTGGACATTTAAAGCTATACATGTAACATGCCTGCGACAGACACGTATCCTCTACTTCCACTTTCCAGGAAAACTGGGACCTACTACTTGGTAGGTCTTTTCCATCTGCAGCTTTTATGACCCTACTGAGGGACCAACAAGCAGTGTCCCTCTTTTCTCGCTCAAGAAATACGCTACCAAATGCCAGAAGAAAGAGCAAGTTTAAGAGCTGTTGGGCTTAACAGTGGTTTGTGCTGATCGCGCTCAAATCTTTCTGCAAAGGCATACGTGCAAAGAGGAAAAAACAACAACCACTAAGTAACCACTTCACATCTGCCATTAAGATTATTAACTCCTTACAAGTGGTATCTAGCCCACCTTCCGCACTACACACAAACACACACACCCCCCAAGCTCTCCAACATGGCAACCAGGAGCCAAGACAGCTCTCCTCTCCCCGCTGCAGCAACCACATTCATTCCTGTTAAGGGGTTAACGATTCGTTTCCACTACTTCTCTCGAGAAAACCTACAATGAAAACATTGGCTCATGAAAGCGTTCTCACTGCCAGAATGCCACAGCGCGAGTGAAAAGTCCGTTTTGTTTTCATTACATCTCTGGGATTTCCGGCTTAACTCCTGAGCTTAGACACCAAATCCCTAGATACCCCACCCACCCACTTCTTCTTCTTCTTCTTCTTCTTTTTTTTATAACATTTCTGCTGCACAGCCCACCAATTACCATGTGGAGGGTGGGAGGGAATGGGGAGAAGGAAGCATGCTGAAAATGATGCTCTCGTCGGGGCAAGCACGCACATCTCCCAAGCTGAGAGCTACCCAGTTTCTCTGGGCTTTCAGGGTTATCTGCTGAGAAGCATGGTTTTATTTCTATACCTGGCCTCTCTCCTCTATTTCTCACCCTCCAGGCTCCCATCTTCCCACTCGGCCACCAAAGTCAGCGCTGAAACTCAGCCCCAAATCTGTGCCCTTTGAAGTTATGTGACATGACATGAAAATCCAAGCCTTTCTTGTACAAAAAGTATGATTACTTCACAGGTCCTTTTTTTCTCCAGTTATGATAGAAAAATGTTCCAATCTCCAAAAAACCCTAGAAAGGTTCAACCTTTATGTCACAGCCGATTTGGTCACTGTGTGTATAGGCAGCACGGTTCAAACAAGGGCTGAGAAAGAAAAACAATCTATGGAAAAGACATGAAGGGAGGCAGCCTCATGCTGTAGCAGCACTTCTGTCCTGCTGAAGCAAAGCAACCACTTTTGTACCTTCATGTATTTATTCACCATCGGAGATGAACAGCAACTTTTTCTAGCTGTGCAGGAGCTTTTCTGCTTTGTAACACTTCCACGCAACCAGCTTTCCTTCCACGAGCTCCCAGCGCAAAATCCCCCTGTGAACGCACGCAAACTCCTTTCCTGCAGTCAATACTCCACCATGCACAAGGCTACCGCTATTAGTCCCGTCCACACAAATGCCAAGGCAGTCTGTAGGAAGATCGGGCCCTACTTTTACTTTTTTCCTAACAGTTGCTTGCGAAGTTGTCAGGAAAAATGAGTAATGACTGGCTGACCAGTACCTTTTCATCATTTACCATTAGTATTGTTTAAAAAAATCTACCAATCTTTCCATGTTAATAATCAGAGACATACACGGTTTCTGGTCTCCCACATATGGCCCAAGTAATTTCACAAGAAGGCCCAAATAAAGGCAAAAAAACACTTTGCTGGGTAACATTTTGACTGGGCCCTACCTCTGAGTAAATCCAGAGTCTTTCCACTGAATTAAAAGAGGGCAACAGCAGTGCTGACCTGGTGCAGACAAGTAGGTTTTGCTCTTAAAAGAGTGACTCCTGATACACGTCCACCCCGGAGCGAGAAGACTCTGGCCACGCGTGCTGAACGACCTTCTTAAATCCCCTCTCACCAGCCTGCAAAATGGCACTTCTGTCGAAAAGGTTTTACCTAGCGTTGTCACACGTAAAACTGAAGATGACTATAACTAAGAAAGATTAGAGAGAAAATAACAGCCATGAGCTCCTGTCCGCAGTTCGGCACCCCATGTGTTCAGGGGCAGGTCCCCACTGGCGCTGCCCGATCGATCTGGCTCAGCACTGCCGGTTTCAGGGGAGTTACCCCAGGTGAAACCGGGGTGAAGCGGGGCGAGCCGGACCCCGCTGCTCCCCCAGCACCAGCACCTGCCGTCCCAGCCTGGTGGGGGCACAGCTAACCACACACGGCACAGAAAATATCGTTGAAAAACAGGGTGGTGAGAGGAACAAAAAAAAAAACAAAACCAAAACACCAACGAAAACTGGCAGGGAGAATCGAGGACATAATATTCCTCCGTGGTTTTTTTCAGTCTGCTTTTAAAACTCAGTGATTAATTTAACACTTGACTCTCGGGGATATCAGGAACGCCTCAGCGCCTGGTGGAGCCGGACCCCAGGCAGGACAGGGCTGAGGGCAAGCCGAGATGGTGGCAGGGAGAGGGCGGCCGGCGGCCCCGGGGCCGGGGCTGAGCAGAGGGTGCTGGAGCCGTGCCACACAGGTGTGGTGAGTTCAAGCAAGGGGAAGAAAGGGTTTCATAATCGACAGGTTTCTCGCCTTTAACTCTTGCCGGGATTAGCAGGGTGCTTGCCGTGCGTTGGCGAGAGACACTGTGCAGCATCAAGCAGCCTCGGCCCTGTGGTCCCTCACTGCCTACCGGGGGGCATGCCAAGGATGGGGGGCTGCCAAGCCACCACCAGGTACCCTCCGCACCACCCTCCTAAGGATCCCCTAAAGAGGGATCACGTCACCTGGAGAGCCTCCACCTAGCCTCGCCGGCAGCCTTAACACTTTAACCATCCATGTTTCAGCAGCCCCTTGTCATGCCTGAAGCTGCAGCGAGCCAGGGACGGGCAGCTGCCACCACGGACCCCTCCTGTGGGCTGGGGGTGCCTGTCCCTGGAGGAGAGCCAGGCTCCCCTGCCCTGCCCTGGGCACAAACAGGGCTCTGGCTGAGATCACCCAGCTTGTTTTTCTCCCCACAACCCAAGTCAGGACCTCAGCTGAGGTCCCCAGGGGCCCCAGGGGCAGGAGGCTTGCTCGTTAACCCTGCTCTCAGGGGAGCTGTGGTTGACACCTTCCGTGTATCGTCCCCCGCTCCATACTGCTCAGCAACACCAATTAGCAAAACACATTGCTAAATACCTGGTGAAGCAGCAGAGGAGGAGGAGGCCAGGTAACTCCTCTGCGCTCAGGGAAAGCCTGGCAGACAAGGCTGGAAAAGCTTCACAAAGAGGATTGCAGTTACAACCTGTGTTTCTCAGGCGCTGTTACCACACACTTCTGGAAGCCTCTTCCTCATCACATAGTGTTTTTCCTGACCCGGCTTTGACAAGTCACTCCTGCAAGACCCACTGCCCCGGGGAGGTGCTGGCAGCGGGACGCAGTGCCATGGCGGCCTCGGCGGGGATGGGCCCAAGCCCCGTGCCGGCTTGGTGCTGCGCAGGACATCTCTTCCCAACCTGTCCAACATTGCCACCACTGGCCTCGGGTTGTTTGAGCTCACGTTTTCCTCCCCTCACGTGTGAAGGCATCACGACGGCTGTCGGAGTCCTACAGTTAATATGGGTGCGCGGGTCCATAATGGTACATTGTAAGTGAATGTCTCAGGGTAGACAGCAATAATAATTAGCTGTCATGATTTGAAAAAAGGATAATCCATGCCATTGAGTTAACAATCACTCACACAACACACATGGATTTAACTAATCTTAATTTGGAGAAAAATAACAATTCTAAATATATCAAATAGCCTATTTCATGGCAACCTGCGGCGGTGTTTATCTCTGGCTTCCAGCACATGCGAGTTATTTAGTTTCTCTCACTGGCAGTTTTACCATTCAAAAGCCTGAAATGAACATTCATGGAGCAGGGGTTGCAGTTAAATCCTGCCTCTGACAGGGAGCCTTTTTTCACGATGCACATCTAGTTCAAGTACATAATGCATGGAGCCCAGCACTGGCGGCCGGGACAGAGTGAACAAGGAATTCCAATCAACCCACTCCCCGTTCCTAGCACCGTCTTTGGAGAAATTAACTACACTGTCTTAATGAACCTTTGCTGCTGGAGTGGTTTTCTGTTCATGAGAGTAAGCTGCCTGGAGCATGCAGAACAATGTAGCTGAAGGTCTGGTCCAAGTGATGCCTGCCCCACCAAGGCTCCCTCCTCTCTGCTGGGGTTCTCTGAAACCATCCAGTGATAAAAATAAGCCGACTGGTACTTTTTCTTTAATCTGGATCATTTCAGAGAGCTGTGCTGAAGAACAGCCTGGTGGCCCACAAGCCCAGCAGGGCCATGAGAAGGACAAGAGATACCATCAGTCAAAGGACAGCAGGAGCCACCTCCCCAGAGCCATCTTCAGCCCAGCTGGTTATGCCCAAGATCTGATAAATACAAAAGATAAAAAGAGGTATAAAATACAATGGTGGTCTAATTTTTTTCCAAAACACCTGCCAGCGGTGAAGCGAAAGAAGTAGTGACTGATAACTCCTAGCCAACTCATTGGCCTGGCTGTGTTTTGCTGCGTGACTATCTGGTACATCTGTTCAATACTATCACACCCTCTGTACAAGAGGCAGAACTGATTTTCAAACAGGTCAGCCCATTTGAAAACAAAAACAAAACCAAAAACAAGCAAACAAACAAACAAAAAAAAACCCAAAAAATTTTACAGGAGAAACTGCTTCTAAGCAAGTCACATCCTCCCAGTGCCAGCCAACGTGCTACCACACACCTTACGGGCAGCCGTAACTAAATGAAAGCGCCTTGTATTTGAAGACGGTGTGTATTTGCAACTTATCAGTTAGGGAAAGATGACAGACTTCATTATCAGAAAGTCTTTAAAAGCTGATTGCAGAGATGAAGTTGCCTTTGCCTCTGCTACTATCTAGAAGTGTCAGTTGGAGATCTGCATTGTGTGCATGCAAATTCTTGCAGACTCCTGAGCTCTACCTGCCTTCTTCCAAAGTCACAAGGTCTGTTCCGTGGTCAAGAGGCATTCAGTGAACAGAGCAGGCAGAGTTACCACGAAAAATAGAAAGGCAAAAAGAAAAAGAGAAGGAAAGACCTCAGGGCTCCGTAGCACCCAACCTCAGGGTGAACGCTTGGACCGGTGCTGCATCCCAACATCCTCATGCCCAGAGAGAAGAGAGGTGCGATGGCAGAGCCATGCTCAGCACCTGATGTACCCTCGCTACGCTCAGCCATGGGAAGCTGCAAGGTTTGGCAGCCTAGTCACACCGCAGAAGGCCACACAAATCATTTCACCCAAATAAAAAGGTCTACAAAAATAACACAAGATCAAGGAGAGGAGCTGAAACCTATTTGAGGGCAGCAGCGGTGGCAGCATATTCAGGGAGCCGGAGTGGCGAGTGGGTGATTTCTGGTTTCCCTCTTCAAATATAAAGACTCAATTATCTTTGAACAGCTTGCTTTACACATGAATTGACACATTTATTTTACAATAAATAACTGAAAGTTATCTATGTTTCCTTTACTGTTAATCTACACAAAGAAATAATAAACAGAGCTTGTCTACAAAAATGCAACTACTGCAGTCCTCAGAATTCAATTAAGCTAAAATAATTAATGCTTCCACCATATTAAATTACTTTATACATTTGAGCCACTGAAGTTTTTTTTTTATTCTTTAATCTTTTTCGCCTTTTTATTTAATAAAAAAAAGTTAGTTTCAAAGTAGGGGGGGCTGGCTAGGAGGGGGAAAAAGAGCATGATTTGCTGTTAAAATGTAATGGTCTCCTTTAGCTGACACAGCATGTAGAGTGTTTTGTGCCTTTGATTAAAATAACATTTTAAATGCTTTGAACAAACATATCTCCCCATACTTCTAAGGGATTATTTTACATATTTCTTGGTGGAATAAAGAAATTCATTCTTCCTGTCGCAGTACAGAAAGGCTAAGAATATCTTTCGTCACATATAAAGTAAAAATACTGTAGGCTGTTGCATTATTACCAAAAAAATAAAAAAATAAAGGGAGGGGGTGGCGGGGTGGGAGAAAGCTGCCTTAGAGATTAAGTTTCCCTTTTATGAAATCGTATTTAGTCTCTTTTTTTAACAAATCTAACAACAATGCTCTACAGCCGCTCACTGGGAAATACCTTTAATGTTAAATGCAGATTCTGATTTTCTTGGCTAATGCAGAAAGCCTTTCTATTGAAATATAAATAAGGGGTTTGGTATATCCCACTAAAGCCTTTCCAGTGAATGACTTCTGTGGGTTTTTCATGGCTACCCTCCATGGCTGTAATGTGAGGCTTTTATCCTACTATTGAAAACTATCCGCTGCTATTAAAAAAAAATATGGAAGGACACTGCACCTTTTTATCTCCGAGCTGGGCTCCTAATTGAGAAAGCATTATTACTGCACTATTTCGTGGATGTCCCTATCTCCGTGCACTGCTGAGAAAATGCCAATCAAATGATAAACCCTTTTATTTTTCTCAATTCAAAATCTTTCCTACATATTTTCATTTGATATTCAGTTTAGTCTGAAAGAGATTAGGTGCTCCAGATTGGCTTTTAAATTTTTTTTCATGCCTTTTCCACAAGTGAACATCCCCTTCACCCCCTCCCCCAGCAGATTTTCCCCCAGCAGACAAAAGCGTTAGTTATGTTGATGCTGACCCCCAGAAGCTGGGGTGGGACGGAAACCTCTGTGTTGGGTATAACTACTGAGGTATTTCACTGTGGACTGAACTTGGGCACAGATTAGTAAAACACGAGATCTGGACTGCAACTACAGCACAGGTCTCCTGGACCAAGCTTACTAAGCACTGGGTACCCTCTGCAAGGGCTGAGCACCACCAGCTTGCACAGAGATCAACTGCTATTCAGAGTGCTCAGCACCATCCTGGAGGCCTTCAGCAGACTGGAGGAGAAGGTCCTGTACTTCTCCTCAGCTAGCACCAAATGGGAAGGAAATCTACCCCTCAAAGCTGCTAAACCATGAGGCAGTCATCTCTGCTAAGAAATGCATTCACAACTGCAAAAGGATGGGGAAAGCTGAAAAAAGATGGAGGAAGGACGGGGTCAGGTCTTACAGTAGGGTTGCTAACAACGCTGCAGTGCAGGCTGCCAACGCTAACGCCACCAAAGCTACCAGCTGCCCCGTGCTAGGGTGGTAACTGCACCCATAAAAGATTCCTAGAAGACAACAAAATAGTCAATGGGTGACAATATGCCCTCTCCTAAGAGGCAAATTATCTGGAGATCTGAAGACTGCAGCAGTTCAAAGCCCGCACCTTCATTTTTATGATAGCCAAGCCCCTCAGAGATGCTGGGAACTGACTCGGAGACCTCCAACACTAAAAGCGAGAATCTCTTAAGCTTCAATTGTAAAGGTAGGAGTCTCTCATGAGTCTTCTGGGGATGCCCTCATAGGAACATCTCTACTACAAGCAGGACCTGGACCCTCAGATCTAATCCCATAAGACAGTTCCTAGAGAAACAGGCATAGTGGTAGCAATGACAATTCGCCATTGGTCTTCCGTATGGAGTAGAGTCAATTTAAACAAAAAAGGCCTGTTTGAGGGGAGATCCTGCTGTGTAACATAAAACCCCCACTCACTAGCAGGGAGCAGAGCCTTCTCTTCACCGCTCCAGAGGAACACACCACCAGAGAAGGGAGAAATGCCCTGCATGACGGAAGTGGCCCCATGCTGGGTGCTCTGCAGGAACTGCTGCACAGCAGCTCGCCCAGGTGGGTACCACCACCCACCTGCCTACCTCTGAGACAGGGAGGTCTGCTGAGTTAATGTTAACTGCACCACGTAGGAGTGTTTTAGGAAAAGGAATGCCTGCTATCTGCTTACCTGTGCCAGTCTGTGTTCTTGTCTCCTTATTCAAAAGCCCCACTTGAGGTGCACATGTAAATGGAGGTGTCACCCACCCAGCTCCAGCTATCTGCAGAGACCCAGGCACTGGTACCAATGCAGACCAGGAAGCTGACATCTACCCCGGCAGAAGGAACAAGCAAGGACTTAATGAATCCCTGCTTTAGCCCTCACAACCAAATCTTCTTCCCAGTGCAGTCAGTGGGAAGAGGATTTTTCCATTGACTTCAGCAGGCCAGTATTTGGTCCTTCCCAGTGGGTCTGCATGTAGCAAAGGGTATCTGAACCGGACTGAACTGAGCCTCTCACCAGTCCCCTATCCCTCCACCACTGGTACCTGTTTACGGACGCTACTGAAACGGTTTCTGACCCCAACCTTTTGCTTTTTCCTACATGTACAGGCTGCTCCTTGGCTCTCCCAGGGGACTGAGAGGCTACAGAGAGCTACACTGAATTAAATATGGGGTGGACAGCCCTGCTGAGCCCTGCGTAGCTGTGAGGATCCTCCAGACCAGTGGCTCCTATAAAGACCTGTTACTGAAGACTCAGCTTCATAGCACTTTCTAGAGGGCTCTCGTTAAAAGATTACCTAGGCAGTTGATTGAGTGTAAAACATGCTGTACCTGCAATGTTCTCCTGCTTGGGGCAAATTCCTTTTGTAGGCGTGAGAAGACGGTCTTCTTCATCGGGTGTGACTTGGATCCCGATTTCCACTGGCTCTGACACTTTCCTGAGCTCGGCGCGTGAGGAGGGGGGAGGGCTGCTCTTATCCATGCTCTTTTCATAGCAGGCACCACCAGTGCCATTGCACTGTTTTCTCTTGTGCTCTATAAAAACCAAGATGTCTCCCAGCGGGAAGTTCATCTGACACTGTCCACAGGTTAACAAGTCGGGGTCTGTCCCGCCTGCGGCGATGCTGATGCCACCCGGCTCTGCTATTGCCAGGCTCTCATCCTCGTCGGCGAGTGCCGGTTCCACATGGTCAGCCTCTGCTTTACATGGACAAGGAGAAAGAGGGAGGAAAGGGATGAGGGGAGAAGAGAAAGAGATTGCTTTGAATGTTCACAGACTCTGAAGGATGCAGAAGAGGCCCAGCCTCCCCCACCCCCCGAAAGAAGCCAAGCCTGATTAGATCTTTCTTCTATTTTTCTGCTTTTCCACTCTCCCAGAATGATTTCAATATATTTTGCAACCAAGCCTGCCTGAAACAAAATGGAAAGGCTGACCTGGCAGAGCTTTCCTGACAGCTCCTTCCCACTGCTGCCAGCGCTGCAAGGATATCAGCAAAGAGCCATTTTGCAAATGTTAGAGCCCTGAGACACTTTCTGAAATAGTTCCTCTGTTTTTATCCCATCTTCTCCTTCCCACCGCGTCTCCCAGCCATCTGGCCAAGGCCCCATCCAGCAAAGTTTATGCACCCGAACACCTCTTCCTATTTCAGAGAGAGGTGGAAAGCTCGCGTGCGCCAAACAAGCAGGACCAGGCTCCCCGTGGCATACAAAATTAGTACCACCTCATCCCATTACAAAGATACCAGCAAGGTTAAATGACCACTCATTAGCAAATCACAGCAAACTAAGGTAAGCAGGGTACGGGCTCATGAGAAGTTAAGGGGTTTCAAAAGTGTGTACAGTGGGAAAGAGAATTTAACACACTGGAATATTAGCGAGCCTGAAACCTTCCGCTCCTTTGCCTTTGCAGTTGCTATACAGGTTAATAAAAGGGTTTTGTTTCAATCTTGCCCACAGACCTGGTGGATTTCATACCATTACCCCCAAAGACTGGGAAAGCATTTCTGAGTGACCTGCATCAGTTTCTAAGAAATAAGTAACTTCACATTTCACAATTAATAAAGCACAGTGCATTTTTAGTAGGTATTTAGAAGATAATTCTTACATTGTAAAATAATTATGGCTCACAATCGACTTCTGGGGCAAAATGTGTTTTTTGGTCTGTTTTCTCTTGTTCTGCCGTGTAACTGCCAAATCATACAAACCTTGGTCTTTACTTGGGCAAAATTTCCACTGACTTTTGCCTAGGGCTGTTTTGCCTCTGCAAGGACTATAGGATTTGGGCTGAACAAAACAGAGGAACTCACAGTATGTAAATCAGTGAGTGAGACCTCTAATCGAATCAGGATTAAAGGAATAGGAGGAAAAATGTTCTTTGTTAGCCCAAGCGGTTTGCTTATGGATTTCCTGGGGAAAGCAAGTCACACAAATATCTCAAAGAAGCGAGACTGAGATAAAGAGATGTTATAATCCAGATCTGGATTCTCCTCTTGGCCAAAAAAACAAACGGAGTTTTGTCCCACTCTTCACTAAATCGCAAAAAAAAAAAAAAAAACCAAAACAGAACAACAAAACCACATAGGAAAAGGACAAAAGGTAGAAGGTGAAATGTATTACCCGGCAGCAAAAATGGTTGAGCCTTGAAAAAGGCAGTTTAGAAAAAGAATCACCCCCATTTTTGCCTTCCAGAATAAATAATTGATTGGTGTATCTACCAGCTGTATTGCAAGTTGCATCAGAGCTCCCTAAAAGCAAAGCAGAAAGCAGCAGCAGCACCAGCGGCAGGAGAAAAAGGACCGGGACCCCAGAGAAGTGCCCGAGCACAGACTGTCCTGCTGGAGCAGACGATGGGTGTGGAAAGACTACGGTTTCCTAACTCACACCGAGCTTACCAAATACACCGCACAATACTTGTTCTCAAAACCATTAATTACCTTTTTCCCCTTAATCTAAGTTTAAAAGTAGTTTGAAGACAATACTATGTAATTAATTCCCCGATTTATATCATTAAAAGATGCCTGCTTGCCTTAGTTTAAATGTAACCATAACCCTGCGCTGAACAGGGACTGCTGGGAAGGGAGCGGATGCCCGCGGACAGTGTGTCACGACGCAAAAGGTAATTATTCAGTGCTGCTGTTCCCTTTAATGATCTAACATTGAGCAATATTGTTTATATTGAAGAGAGCTTGCACCTTTAATTACCAATTACATATACATCATTTTAGAGCCAAATGCCCAGGACTGTGAAAAGGGTCCTTTAGAAATGTATGCGCTGTTTCTAGGAAGAATTCCGATTAAGGGGGAGCAGAGTGTCAAAATATTAAAAAAAACCACAAAACCCAACACACAGAGAGGCACACACAGGCACGCAGATACACACGCGGGAGATGGGACAAAGAGCTGGAAGAGACAACACGAAAGCAGGAACTGAACTGAGGGTCGTAAGGAAAAAGGGGGGCAGAGGAGGAAAATGCTTGTTACTAGTTTCACCTAACATCCCCGTGAAGCCTTCGGATTAAAGTCTGTCTCTCAAATTACAAAGGCTGAATTTTGGCATTTATATACATATAACAGATAGAAAGAAACACGTAGATCTCAACTTTATTATCTTTTTGATGTGAGGATTATTTTTTTCTGTCTGCGATTTAAATTGTGCTCTTTGGAAAACGTAACAAAACTGCTGCATTTGATAAGGGTCCTGACCAGGCGTCTGTGGGAACACGGAGGAGGTTCAAACAGCTAAACTGTTGTGAATTCTTTCTTTTCAGTTCTACGCTTCATTTGAATATTAGTTAAATCCACATATGCCTATTCACTTACACTCGCTCACTCTCTCTTTCCAAGGACTCTGCAATGGCACTTTTTTAAAATAACATCTGGTATTCCTTCATATTTTGGCAGTCGTCACATTACCAAAAATCAGCTTTTCGTTTTCTTGGTACGCTGAGCCCTCGTGATCAGTAGTAATTGGGCTTCAAACTATCAAAAGATTTTTTTTTTTACTCGCCACTATTTCTGATTTGAGCTTAATAAATCATTAAGCATGAGAGCAGCCGTACACCCAGCAACGCAGAAGCTATATTACATCTCCCTATTCGGGATGTGGAAAACAGACATAAAGAATGAAAAACAAAATACTGAACAGATCTACAAATGCAGTTTATCCATGTCAATTTGCCTTTTTTTTTTTTTTTTACTCGGAATAAAAACAAAAAAAGGCTTCCTATTGACAACTCAATTAAGCCATTAAAAACCTACATTCAAGCAACATTACAGGAGAGATTTAAAACCCACAAAGGAAAAGAGAAAAAAGCCTGCAAGTCCAGCCCATAACGCATCGGGTCATGCCTGGTTAATACAACAGCCAAGATCTTAGGCTGTTTAAGGCGTCCTTTAATACCAACGGGGCAATTTAGGCCAGTCTCAATCTAAAGTTCTGACTCCACTTGTGTCTGTGGGTTTCAAATGAGTCGCTTCACATTATTTGAATTTAACTCTGTGGTTTTATTGCTGTTTGTTGGTAGCTGGGTTTGGGGGGAGGAGGGTGTTTCCTTACGAGTATTTATTTAAAACTAATTTATTTTTTTTAAGAAGGAGAAATCAAGCCACACAAAAAAGGAGAATGGAAAACATCTCATTTTCCTTACGTGGGAAAAGAAAAAAAAAATGCAAACGAGCTATTTCCAGCCAGGACTCGTGCCCTGGTTCTTCCAGGTGTGTTAAGGTGTGCCCGGTATCTTCCTTGCACCCAGAGATTCCTCTGAGGAGGACTGCCTTGGCATTGCCTGCCGAGGGAAGACAGCGAGTCAGGGACGGGCGATCTATGGGGCCGTGAGTGACGCTGTTGTTACCCGACGGCTTCGCGGAATTAATGCAGCCAGACAATCTAAATCATTTGCCTCACTTTGAAAAGCATTACACTTGCTGACTGGACTCTAAGCATCACCTCCAAGCTCTCTGGCTGCCTACCATGCCAAAATGCAGTGGACAAACTTCTTAATTCCATAAAAGCACTGTCACAAAACCACCAGCGCTCCTACTTCAGCGTGGTGACATCATTAGAGCATATGTGCCTCATGCAAACAATACTCTCATGCCCAGTATTAAAGCAAATGCACATGCTAACTACTTTCTGCCTGTCAGATGTCCCAAAATCATACCCATTATTAGTGAAAAAGACTGCGTTACTAAAAATCATTTCCAAGGTCTAAAAGGACAGAACCATGGATGTTTGTTCATGGGGTTTGGCTGGGGCTGGGTCCAGGCAGCAGTAATTTATTTCTTGCCTTTTTATTGCACTGCAGAACCAAGTTAAGACGGGATCTAAGAGTTGCCAACCTGTTCTCTTCCTTATTTTTCCCATCCCACAGTACCAAAAGGAGGCAGAGAAAGGGGGAAGACGGAAAGGTTTGGTGCTGGGCCAAAGCACTGCGTGTGAAACCTCCCCTCCGCAGTCAGTTTCTGCACAAATCGATGACGGGGTGGTTAAGGTGAGCACTGCCAGTGCCTTCACTGCAGAGGTGCTGCTGGGTGCCCTGCCTGCCTCGGCACCCCACCGCAGCCACCGCCCACCGGGGGGGCAAAGCACGGGCTACCCCAGGGGTCACCCATCCCTGGGACAAGCTGGGACTGCCCAGGGTCTGACGCGGGCCACAGCTCCTGGCACCCAGGCACGGGAAGCCGCCCGCAAGCGCGCTGCAGCGTGCCAAGCACACTGTTCTCCGCGCACAGTCGCTGCTGTCTTGAAGGCACATCCAGACAGAACTCAGCCTAGTTGGGGAGCGAGCACAAAGAAGTGACTCGCTCTTCAGGGTGTTGGCCCAAAGCAGGCCTGAAAATAATGTCCCTTCAATCAACACCCACATGTCACATTTACTGTAACATCAACATGCTTAACGGAAATTGCTCGGATCACACGCTCTCTAGCTGGGTTATCGCCGAGATCGGTGTCAGGATCCTCGCTGCACAAAGACTAACGCTGCTCAAAGCGGGCGACGAGGCTCCTCACCGTCGAAGTTTATCAATAACCTGTTTCCAGAGCCTCCCCGCAGCTCCCTGCAGCTGCGAGGTGCAGAGTTGAGCTTATGCCTACGTATTGCATCAGCATCACGCTCAGCGGTACTAGGCACTGTTTATCTGCCATCAATTTTTTATTTTTCTGAGGACTGAAAAACTATTGTTTGTAGTATTTTTATTTTTGTTTTTCCCAAATAAAAGTCTGAGCCTGAGCTGGCTGAAAGAGGCAACTTGGTGGGGAAGCCCCAGGCACGCAGGGGCCCACAGCTCTGCCTTACTTTCCGAGCGACTCTCAGGCATGTGCAAAGTGCACAAAGGCGGCCAGAGCAGCGGCGAACCTCTTCTGCGCCGCGCGTGGCCCCGGTGCAGCTGCCGAGCCGCCGCCGTCCGGTCATCCGCCGCCGCTCGCCAGCCCACCGACTCCCCGTGCTGGACGGCAGCACAGCACTGTGGGTGGTGGTGGCCGGGGCCGGCGGGCCACCGACACCTGCCCATGGCGGCGGGATGGAGCCCACTGCCCCGGCGCAGCCCACTGAGCCGCCCCCGCTGGGTACCGACAGCGAGGGACCAGGACCCAGCGATGGAGGGAGGGTGGGTGGGGGGAAATAACCCGTTTCACTCCAGCACCTTAGCAAGCCCCATGCACAGCCGCAACTTAGAGGACTCCACTGCAACGCGGATACTCAGACACCTTTCGCAGAAGTAGCCCGAATCTCTCAGCAAGCAGTTTAACCCTCTGTGCACACCTGAGATGGAGCAAGCCCAAGCACTGCCACAAAGAGCCAGGCAAGGCATCCGGGTTTAGGGAAAAGGAGGAGGAAAACGACACAATAACCACGCCAGACCCAAACAGAACAAAAGCCAAGAATATCCAAGGATCCGTGCGAGTCTCCAACACTTGTCAGATGTTATTTCGTCAGAAACTAGGTACAGTCTTAGAGAAGGGAGTGGCGTTTCTCCTCCTAAGTAAACTATACGTTCATGAAAAAATATTTACTGCATTTGAGAGTGTAAAATGCATAGGCTCTTCTGTAGACTGCAGAAGCTCTAAATCTCCACAGATAAAATAGGATGTGATGATGTGATATAAAAACATTCTTTGTTCCCCAGTAAATACATTTGTTTTATTTAAAAGTAAACGACAACCAAGGAGAGAAAGGGGCGCTCGGTGCCACAAAAGAAGGAGCAGTATTTGGGAACAGGCTTTTAACTGGTGTAGAAAGGGATATTGGAAGCACAGATTCTTACTCAAGGATTTAAAAGGCATGATCAAAATTAAGTAATTAGTTTTGAACATGTATTAAACACACAACAGCTCTGTTCTTTTCTTAAATATCAGGCTCAAAAGCGACCGTTTCTCAATGCGTATGGCACACTGTTGCTCATATACAATTTTCTTAAGCCTTTTTTTCTACTCTCATTGAAGCATATTCATTATAACATTCAGCGAATTTATGGCTTCTTCCAGTGGCTTAGTAAAAGGGGTCATAAAAAAGTTAAGTAAACCAGTGTGTTTTTTTCCTCTCCCTTAACTTTGGATTCCTTTTTTATACTGTGCTGTCTAGTGCTTAGTTTTTGGAAAGTACCTTGGGCATATCCAGCACACACACACAAATTATCAGCTGCTCCAGGAAAAAAAAAAAAGAATTTCTTGCACTGAGGCAACTACACAAAAGACTTGCGTATGTCAAAAATACAGAACTAAGTCCCTGTGAATGCTGCACCATTAATCAAATCCCCGATCTGGTGTCAGTTTTGCCAGTAAAATGATGATATTCTTCTAACCCCCTTCTACTGGCGCGTGCCTGCAACGCATGAAGTGTGTCCCTCTGCTTTAATTTGTTTTCGAATAGCCTGCTTTAGGCATTTTTTATATACCCTTTGGAAAAAAAAAGGGGGGGGGGAAAGAAGCTGCTACTTAAAGCTCCAGTAAGGGTCTACAGTACGGAGCAAGCAACAGCTTTTGGAGAGGGAGGGAAGACAGCGAGCAAATGTAACTGATGTTCAGGAGCTGAACACACAACTGCCTCTGAGGCTGTAACCGTGGGTGCCGGGGAACGGTGTGCAGCCTGCCCAAAAACATTTTAAGAAAGTAAATAAACACGAAAGAGGAAGGTGCTGTAGTAAGAGCAGCTGAATGAATCACACATTTATCAATGCACGCAGTTATTGATGTCTTCTCCCTCCCTCGTTAAAAAAATACATATATATAAATCTGTCTATAGCCAATGCTGATGCTTCACCAAGCGCTTTTACAGTACCACTAACTTTAGAGCAGGCAGTAAACCCCAGCCCCCTGTTTATTTTTCTCTGTGCTTTCTCTGAAGGCTACCGAGGGGAGACCAAATTCAACCGACAACTGCAACACACCCCTGGAGAAACCGAACTCCGACCAAAACGAAGGCAATGCACTGGCAAGGAGGTGCAGAGCCATTTTGGGGCAGCAGGTCTCCACGGGGAGACTTTTCCACTGGGCTTCGTCCTGGGGGAGTGGGACGGGTGGGAGGCAGAGGTGGGAGCGGGATGAAGGAAGTGTGGGTGTGCGTGTGCCAGGTGGGCAGAGGCGACGGGGAGGAGGAGAAGGGGATCGTTGTTTCTCTTGGTAAAAGTTAACAGACATGGAATGGAAGGAAAGCCGCAGCCAGCAAAGTTTGAGGTTTTGGGAGGGGAGAAGGAAAGGTTTTCCCCGTGGCTGGGGAACACGAGCGTCATCAGCGGCCCAGGCGCTCTGCTCTTCAGCTTACAGGTCTGTTAAACGAGCTGGCTGCTGTCTATATGCTTCCAACTAGCTCGATTCAAACATTAAACGAAGTAGAGAAATCATCAGATAAATTGCTGGCCCTCTCTACCCAAGAGTGAAGGGTTTTTGTACAGCTGATGACAGCCCTGATCTTTTGTCTGACCTAATTTACTTCTCTCTCAGGTTAGAATAAAGCACACTTTCCTGTCACAGGATAACCTCCATCCACATATTGCACCCTAAAAAGAATAAGACGCTTGTGCTATGTTAACAATACCGTAATTTGATGAATTTCTCAGGTTGGGTGAAACAAACATCCACTGATCAAAGCTTCCCGTGTGTATGCCATGAAATTATATGTTTGGGCAAGGAAGCGTCCCGCTAAAGTCCGTCCACGGCGTGCAAGCAGAGACCAGAGCAAGCCCAGCTTGGGAGCTGCTCAGCAGCAACTTCTACATGACAGATATGATTTTGTGGTTCTTTCTCTAGGAAAAAAATATGCTTATTTTCATTTGCAGGGACTGTAGATTTTTTGCTACGAGGACGTGAGGACCAAAGTATGGTAAAGTAATATTAAAACGTCTAGGCAGGGATATGCGTGGCTTTCGGACATGTAATCAACGCCGAATTATGTATGTGTGTGCATGCTTTATTGCTGTACACACTTCTCCTAGAACTCCCAGCCTCCTCGCTGTGTTTTTACATCCACTGGAACAAACAAACGGATCTCCGTGGGGCTTTCCCCCCC
>VWZZ01000918.1:767037-840240 GCA_013399095.1 Psophia crepitans | reverse complement strand
GCACCCGGCCCGGCCCCGGGCGGGGGCTGCCCCGGGCAGCGGCCCCCGACATCGCCCCGCTTTGTCCCAGTCTGCGCGGCCGTGCTGAGCGCCCGCAGCCGGGAAAAGGGGCCTGTGCCCCCCCGGCCCCCGCTCCGCCGTCCTGGGGGGCTGCGGCACAGCACCGGCCTCACGCCACCGTCCTGCAAACCTGGAGCCGCAGCTCCCCGTAACAGCAGCAAAGATATCCCCAAGCGACCACCAAAAATCCCCCGAAAGAAAGAAAAAAAGCAGGCAAAGCGGGAGCATAACCTGCGAGAAGAGAACAAGGTTTTCACTAGCCTTAAAGGTGTTATAGTCCCTTGTTTTAAATTAGAGGGGGAAAGCACTCTCACACACAAAATATCCTGTATTAAGGTAATCATCTTCTCTGTCTTCATGATATACCAGGGGTTTGAAGAGTTCTCATCTAGAAACGCTGTCCTTACCATAGGGAGAAGCCAGCTAATATGATGTTAAATATTCCATTTTATCTTATACACAGCAAGGCATGCTGAGTCAAGAACTCTTTGCACACACATGTTCAGCTACTGGCTTTTTTTTTTTTTTTAATCGTGCAATGTCTTTAGCTAAAATTTGGCACGGATATAGATACATAAATAACAGTGGCTTCAGTGTAAAGAGGAAGTCCCAATATCCTCACGGAGGATAAGCTTGATGTGTCACTTGGACACATTTCGAATGCGTTTTCACTTTCTCCCCATTTGCTCAAATAACTTTCCAGTGGAAGAAAAATTGGAGCTGCAGATTCTGGGTGATGTGATTTTAGTTTCTTCCCAGTCTTCACTGAGAAAGCTCATGCTAAGTTAGAAGTAAATTGTTTTTGATACAGATCTGAGAGTTGGGGGGGGGGGGGGAAGAAAAGGAAGGAAGGAAAGAAGGAAGGAAGGAAGGAGGTTTGAGACAATCTTGACATAAATGAGGCTGCTGTCCTCATTCTCTTTGAATCTTTAAATGTTGCTGCTTGAGAAGAGAAAAAAAAATAAACACGGGGCGTTGATCTGATCGGCTTAGTTAGCCGCTCCACCTTGTGAAAAGACACAGAAACACAGGATCTAACCAGATCATATTTACATACATATTAATAAAGCTCCCGAGGTGGCAGTTCAGCCTTCACATGCAGTGTAAGGATCTCTGCGAGTTCTCGTTTTAGACCCATAAAAAAGATAAAAAGAGGTCTTTTGGGCTTCCCTGAATATTTTTCTGCAGTGGTTTTATATCATTTCTGAAAATTACATAGTTAAGTGGCATCAAATTTCTGGGTGATATAATAACTCAAAATGTGTAATTTTTTGGTATCAAATCACTTTGCAGCAATAAACAGAGCTTCAGAACCTCAATCAGAGGAATGATTTGGTGGGGTTTTTCACTTGTGGCAAACAGTAAAATTGTTCTTGTTATCTATTCAAATATATATAAATTACAACATTTATTCATTTGATTTTCTTTTCCGTGACACTGGTATATTTGAGGGTGCAGTGAAATGAAGGCTTAAGAGGATAATGTATTACCCCCTGCCCCCTTCCCAAGACTTTCTGAAGAAAGGCAAAAGCGATGCAGACTTTGCTGTGTTTTCAAGACATTCGGTGTTCCCTTATTTTTGGTGGCTGTCACTTGCTGATGTTTCCAGGAGTGAATTTAGAAAATGAGATTTCCTCAATATTTACATTCTAAACCTTCCCTGCAGTCCCTTGCTTAGTCAATGGTCTGTGGGTTGGGGTTTTTGGTTTTGGTTTTTTTTCCTGTAGAGTCCGTCTTTTTTCCAACTCTTTCTAAGTGTTAAATGTACTCGATAACTGTCCAAATGCTCGGGCTGTTTTCTCCCACACCTTTTTTCAATTAAACAAAATCAAAACAATAGCTCTCCCCTCACCACCACCCCCCCAAAAAAAGCCCAACCCAATCATAGAACCCAGCAACCAAGGACAGAAGAAAAACACTGATTATGATTTTTTAAAAAAAATCAGCTAAAGTGCAGGATTTGACCCTGTTTTCCTTCTTCAGTTTAGAAGGTGCATTCCTAAAGGCAGAATTTGGTCTGTTTAAGCTTCAGCATTTCCAATGGTAGAGATTCAGTTGTGTCCCCACTGAAAGGTCCACTTGCAGGACCCTCAGGGACTGCAGCGAGAGCAATACGTGCCCCTACATTTATAACTTGAGCATCTCTCTAAAAGTCAGATAACAATTCTCTCCAGCACCCTGCTCAGAGCCATGTTGGGGGGCGAGCAGAGTGACCAGCAGACATCCTGCAAATGACTGCCTGCATCTGCGTGCCCATGCCGACAGGCACAGGCAGAGGGGAACGTGCTTTACAAGCATCTGAAGTAAACAGGAATCAAGCATCCCATATGCTGTATATATTCCATCCCACTAAGGATGCTACTCGGGCATCCGCGTAAAACCTGGGTTAGGATTGTTATTTTTAAAAAAAAAAAAATTCAGGAAGATGGGCAAAATACACTGTTGCTGGGGAGGCTTTTTTAAAAAGAGCTGGCACATCTTCCCTAATGAATTCCATCCAAAGATTGTTTGTGTCTTTGGAAAACAAATGTCATCATTGCTTGGTGCAATAAGCTGAGTTTTGTGAACTAGCTCTAGTTTCACTGTAAAAAAAAAAAATCCATGGAAAACTTCTAGAAATGGAGGGATATTTTTGTCTGAAGAGGTACTTTTAAAACTTGGTCCATTATGGAAATGCATAACATTGTCTCTCTCCAAAGGTTCACGTGCAACTCCGTTTGCATGTGGAGGGGACAAAGAACCCCCCTCCATCCGCGCTCCTCAGAACTTACACAGCCTGAAGTTTGGGATCCCTACAGCTCTCCACTACTTTCAAGTGCAAGTTTCAACCCATTTCTTCCCTTTCCTTTCTCAGATGATTTTAAGAGGATTTGAAATCTTTGGAAAGTTTAAAATAACAAAAGCCTCTAAGCTCTGAACGTGGCAATGAAATCTGCAGCTTGAACTCAAGACAGAAACGTTCCAGCCTGTCTCTTCTGAATCATGAAAATCCAAATCTGAACATCAGAAGAGAACAGCACCTCATTCATTCTTGTTCTTTACCCATCCATGTTCTTCCTGCTTTATTTTATTTAAATCGGATATATCCGTAGTAACCTATTATAATTGTTATTATTATTTTCTTATTATTATTATTTTAACTTGGGCAACAGGACTCAGACAGGGAAATTCATCAGTTTCTAGGTTCAGTACCACCCTCTGCAGTTTCATTATTCCTGTTGACAATTAACGGATCGGAGAAGCGCGGATGCCTGGCCTGGGAGCGCTTGTGTATTGCACCCAAATTACACATTCCTGTTCATAAAGAGTGGAGCAAAGTATGAATGTGAACGTCATTGCTCGTGTCTCAGGCAACTACTCACATCTTAATTGAAAATGATCAAATAACAGCATTCTCTTCGACAAACAAATGGGAATGTATCGCCGCGCTCGTTGAAGATGGCCGAGCGGAAATGCCAGGGGCAACGGCTGGTGTTGGCCGTAACATGCCGAGAACACACGCCTGTGCGTGCACACACGCACGCCCCAGACCTTTGGGTGTTCCCTTCCACCTCGGTTCCTTCAAGGGTGCTGCTCCCGACTCCAGGATCGTGCTTGCCACTATTCCCAGTTTGGATTTTGCCTCCTGTCCCAGCGCCTCAGTCCTGCTGCTGCGCGTGAGCTGCAGGTCGGTGCCGCGAGGACGGATCGGTTGTTCCTCTCACCTCCGCCGACACTTTGAAATGTAATTTAGGACGATCAGGGCACCTTGGCGGCACTGCGTGGACCAGAGGTTTGACAGCACCCTAGTCAAAGGCCACAGAGATGCAAGGCATTTACGGAACAGCAAATGAAGTCTTTCCTGAGCCAACTGTTCCACCTGGACCCCACTACAAATTATTGTTTTCAATTACCACCTGTGTACTCCTTCCCATGCAACTTATTGATGTAAAATTACAACAACACTGGTATAAATAAGTTATGCTGCGGTTGTAAAATGGAAGAAATTTTGTTGTAGCAATTATGTTCAGCAAGATGACAAAATAAATTTCCAGTGCTGTGCTTGCAGTAACCTGGGGAATTTAAACCTCATAATTTCCATTCATTTCAGATAATTTGGAGTAATTTCTATATGTAATAACTTTGTAATGAAAAACACAGCGGTACTGAAGTGATTTCAACTCTTTTTTTTTTCCTATGGTATACATGGCACAAAATAAATAATAAAAATAATATTTCCTTTTTGTATGTGTTCGGTAATTCTTTCAGCAAAATCATAAACTAATACCAGGACTAAATCTCTGTCCATGAAATGAAAAATAAATTGAGTTAAAGAAAGTGAAAAAGTATGAAAGGCCTTGGATGTTTTATTGTGACTTTATTAAATTGTATCATCTCTATGCTCTATGGTATCCCCAGGGGTTACTGTTCTGGGGAAGGGCACAGAGCTAGGTAGGTACATGTCCCCAGATCAAAAGCAGAGATGGTTGGAGGAAATTCATATGAAAGTGTTTAATTCAACCCTTTAATTTTTAAAATTGCAACTGGAAGTAATAATAAAAAAAATTAAAAATGAGAGATGTGTGGGGTGGTACAGGACAAAAGGCAAAAGTCACTTTGGGGCACTGATTTTCACTAGTGTATTTGATGCTAAGTTACTTAGAGATTGTAAACATGTGTAATCACAGAATATGTTCCAATACAGGGGAATAGCATTTAATTAAAGACAAGGAAGAGTACTGTACATCACTGAAAAGCTGTATCGGTGTCCGACTTACCATCACAACACAAGGCTATTATTACACAATAAACAAGAAATCACGTGCTCTGCTTTGCAGAAAACAGCGATTTCCTTGGGAAAAATAATAATACAATATCAATAGTATTATTTTTGCATGTATGTCTCCCTTACATCTCCAGGTGATTCATAAAGGTGGGTAATGATTGGGACACTTCTAGCGATGCGCGAAAGGAGATATAAGAGGGTTGAAAGGTTACCCAGCCACACTGCGGGACAGAAACAAAACCACAAACTTACAAGGGCTAAAAGCCTCTTAACTGCTAAAAATCCATCTTCCGATAGCATCGCTACCTCTCTTTTTCAACACTAGTAATGTTAAAATGTCGTGCTGTTACTCGGTATTAAGGGGCGCAGCTGTAGAAGAGGGTCAGTTTGAGGAAGTCCCCGCAGCGTCACGCGTGGGGGGTACTCCAGGCTTGCTCCTGCCCTGCACATGCTTAGATTTGCGGATGCCCCGTGACTGCAGGATCTGATTCCCTTGCTGGCTTCCCCATGGCCCGTGCTGTAACCCGGGCTGCCTGAAGATAACATGAAATACGAGAGGACTGAAGATTTATGGCAGCCCTCGGGAAATGTTGTCCAGGGATCACGCAGCAACCACACAGGGATATCCAAAAGAAACGGTCTGCTCAAATGGAAGGAAAGAAAAAGGCAGTTTAGGGAAGACTCTGGTTTTGAAGGGGACACATCAAGCCACAGAAAAACTAATGCACAGATTCTCAGTTTGGGGCTCACCTGCTACTAAAATCAGCGGTTGTTAGGTGCCTAAATAATTTTTCAGGCTCTGCTGCGAGTTTGATCAAGTCAGGATTTGCCATACATCCCAAGTCACCAGGATACCTGGGTCCAGAGGCCACACTCCAGCAGATACCTTGGACAACTCAGATCTAGAAACACAAGAGGAAATGTAAGGGAAGTAAAAGTCAGCCACAGTACAACAGCACACAGCAGTCAGCACCAAGATTTTAAAAATACAGATTCCCATCCCCAACCTTCACACTAAAGAAATGGAAATGGAAACAAAGTTCTGAAAGCTAGAAGCAGGTAGAGGTCAACAGCAACATGTAATGGCAGGGAGCTGAAAAACTCTGATCCCTTCATCAAAAGCAGGCTCAAAAGCAAGGACCAAAATAGAACCCACTTGTGGTCACAAAGTTGAGGGGCTACATTTGAATAGTGGCTCCTGTGTCTCTGTACCTTTGTGTAATGATGTTGCAGCTACTGAGAAGAGGGAGCTGTCAGCTGCTGCTTGGAGCCTCCGCACCAAAGCCCAGGAATGGTTTTTGAAATCTTTTTTTCAAACATATATATATGTACATGTGCATATGTATGTATATATTTATGCCCATTCTACCTTTTGCGAATTTTCTGATGCCCCTTCAGCATTACAGGTAATTGCACTGACTTCCACTAAATTGCTCAAAAATTCGATAGATGTTTTCCCAAATATAATTTTTAAGAGAGCAAGTTAATGCCTATAAGCAAAGCAAACAATCACATACCAGAGTACATACCTAAATTCTTCTGAGTCAGCTTAAGACAAATCTTTCCAAACCGCAATGCCCTTGCATATCAACTGCCATTCGAAGCCCGACCCTTCCCGAGCCTTTCCTGTTGGAGAAGGTGTCTTATACTGAATCTCAGCTGGGACAGGGCACAAGTGGATTTTATGTTTTATTGAATATATGTAGATGAGGTCAGCCTCTAAATTGAGATTTGGAAAAAAAAAAATCACTATTTTTTCTGTATTCAAATTTTAATTCAGATACTGAGCTCAAATTAGCTATCCAGAAGCAAAAGTATACTGGGAGGAGGGAGGAAAGAGGAATGAAGACACAGGCAGGTGTCATTTTAAGTGTATTACTAAGTCTTCTTGCTTTTTAGATTATTCATGTGTTTGCAGAATCAGGTCCTTAGCCTACAGTACACTCAAGGCCACGTTTGCCTGTATGCACAGCGATGAGCACACTCCCAGCGTTTGCCATGCAAAGGAGCACATCGAATAAGAATAAAACAATGCCAACAAAATCCCCCTCACCCCATGCGCAAATTAAATTCATGATGAGCAGGCCTGAGGGAGGGAAGCAGCAGTGGAGGCCTGGCATGCCATGTTAAACTGAATCTCCCTTCTGCCTACTCCTCCACCTCTTTCTTTTCCTCCTCCTCGCCATGTGGCATCCTACTCTCCTGCTGCTTGCCTGCTACGCCTCTGCATCCCCTCCGTGAAGCACCGTACGGGAGCAGTAGCAGCAGCAGGAGCACACTGCCAGTCCCTGCCTAATCATCCCCCACCGTGCCGTCCAGGGAGACCTGCTCACTCCCTCAGCCTCCTGTCTCACTGACCATCAACAACTAATTGGGGGAAGTCAGGAGCCAGCACCACAGCCAGGATGCCCAGGCGCCTTCTGGACTCACTGTGGTTGAGGACACAAGCGTTAGGCAGCGGATGAATATTCTCCCTCCCAAAAAAAGACCCCACCAAGGCTGTTGTTGCTGTCACGCCTGTGATTTAACAGGCAATCTGGAAAGGAATCTCAGTCTCCATGAGCCACTTGGACTTACTATCCCTTGTCCTCTGCCTCACCTCGCTGGGCTATTGAGCTGTTCTGTGCCCTTTCTCAAGGTGAAACCTCACAGACACATTCCTCAGGGTGGATCTCACTGTGGTGAACCCTGTGCCGGTCACTCATGGTGACAGCTGTTGCTTTATCGCTCTTATCACGGCCACACCGCTGGGGCAGTTCTTGGTGGTAGTGAGTGAACTTTGCTGAACTTCTCCACACTTCCCTTCGGCCGTGGGGAAAGTTGGAGGAGGAGCCGTGGGACTAGCAGGAGGAGAGGTGGGGTGCTCCGGACCACAGGTAACACCGGTGATAATACTTTTACCACTCTGACAAACCAAAAGACGCCCTATCTCTGAACCTAAGTACAGCCTATCTGTTTGCTGCGGGCTGGACATTGTTCTGAGATGACCAACCCATGCAAATCAATTTACAGTTTCAACGTGATACGTTCTGCTGATGTAAAGGAAATAAAACATGAACACAGTAAAACCGTCATGCCTAAAAGCCTCTGTGTTCATCAACTTTCCACAGACAAAACCTGCAAATGCTCTCACCCCTGTACACACGCCTTCCTGGTGTTTGCAGAAGGGCATTCAAACACGCTGCCGAGGGCTGGGTGTGCCTCGGGGCTCTGCGCAGGCACCTTCTGCCTGTAGGCAGCCACGGTGGGCAAGGACCACTCTTCCCAATGCAGGGCTGGACGGTCCTGCTGGAGTGGTCACCAACCCCGCCACAGACCCCTCCAGATCCAAACTGCTGAGTTGTGAGACCTTACTAACTCAGCTTAGCGGTGGGTCAGGGATTTCTTCATTGTGTGACGCAAACCTGCCCTAGAAGATGTAGCCATAGCCTTGCTAATATTTCGTTGCTGCCACCTTCAGATTTAATAAGATGTGGGCAAATTTTTTTTTGTGAAAAAAGTTCACAGTTAAAAAAAAGACCTTTTCCTAACTGCAGAGGGGAAAAAAAAATTAATTAAATGTGCCAAAAGCCCAAACTGTGCCAACCAAAAGGCTCAGCATTCCAGAAAAAAAAAAAAGGACACTTAACTAAACACAATAAAAGGAACTAAACCAGCGAATGCTTCTTCAGTCACATGCACAGCACTCAGGCTTACTTCATGTATCCTGAGTGCCTGTGGTTACCATCTTGCTCTTCCTCATCAGCTCGGGCTTCATGTGCTTTCAAGACTATGAACCCTGAAACCATTCCCCAGCTGGTCAGCAGCCACCAACACAGAAACCTGTGGAGCTGGGCAGCTTTGGCTGACCAGAAACAATCTTCTGGGTCACAGCAATTGAGAGCACAGTAATGAAGCTGAAGTAAAAGCCTGATGGGTCGCATGAGAGGTGAAACTTCAGCTGTGCTCCTCTCACCTGGCAGAGTTCAGTGGGTGAGCTTCAGTGCAGAAAAGAAGATGGGAGACCCAAGGCTGGCCTGGCTTTGTCTTCTCCAGCCCTCTGCATTTCACAGTGCTCCCTGATGCAGCATACATGTGCTTATATACTGCTGGGTGTTACCTGTATTTAACCATAGGTCACCACAGACATATTCCCATATGCTTGAGGTCTTAATTTTTCTGATGAATATTGTGAAATGTTTGGATTTGCCAAAGGAGGCTCATTTTGTGGCCATTCCGGACATTTGGTATTCAAATTGCATGTCTCTGGGGCATGTGCAATTCAACCCTTTCAACTTTCAGAGACCTGCCCATTGCTCTCAAGTACTTGGACTGGCTTGAAGGCTAGAGGCCACCTGCCTAATACAGGCAGCTAAACCTCACCCAGGACTTCGAGCAACCAAATCCACTGCTCCCATTTGAATTGTAGAAAGCCACCCAGCCTTGACTTAAGGACAAGGCCGCAACAACCCTAAGGGAGTTGTTTCAATAACATATTGCTTCCCCTGTTAAAAAGCCAATGCGCCTTATTGCCAACCTGAATTAGTCCAGCTTCAGCTTCCAACAGACTGATCACACTAACTGGTCTCTGCTAGGGCAGAGAACTGAATCTTTTTCCCAATACCAGTCATTCCTAATTTCTGGTCGTGAAATTTTTGAACTCTCTCACCAATATATCAGTCGTGGTCCCTCAATAAAAGGTGCAGCATCCAGAATCTAAATCATCTCCTTACCTCTTTTCTAAACTTTTTCCAGCTCTCCAATTACACGTCTTCCTTTACAGTGCTAAAAAGAAACAAAACTGGTCGTCTTACCTCGTTTGCAGAGCCAAAGAAATCAGTCACCAGGAACCAAAATAGATTTATTGTGTATAACAGGCCTAGAGAGCTCGTCGTATTTATTTAAATGGACCACTGAAGGAAGGACATTCAAAACCCATTTTAGAAGCAAAGCTGTGCTATAACCAGCCTGCATCAAAGGCAGATTTACCAAGGAGGATAAAGCCTAGTCCTCCCTAATGAGCTGTAATCAGTGACAGAGATTCCTGCAGGCTAAGGGTATTGCCACATCACTGCAGAGCCCCCATACCCTTATCACTGTTGTCTCACATCATGGTGCTTTCACTGGATTTATGCTTCTTCTCCTTCTCCTTTGGTTACTATTTCCACTTCAAACCAGAGGATGACCAGTATTTTCCTGTTTCTATTGAAATAGGTATCAAGCAGGAATTTCTGCCCTTTGAAGACTCCACAGAGGTATGAGTTACGTTTTTAAGGGACACATATACCTTTGAAAATCCTGCTGGCCAGAGCATGAGGCTGGGACTCATGAGAAGCAAGTGCACTTGGTAACAACCACTATCAGCATCCAGCTTAACAAACTTCTCTTCTTTTCCCCCTTAGATTCTAGCTTTAACATTACTTGAAGCAGAATGAAGCTACTGTCCTCAGTACACAAAAAACTGATTTGTACTGTGTAAGCACTTTCTGCCAGGGGTTGTCTTCTTGGATCTCACTTGTACCTTGCCAGGAGAAAAAATCTGCAGTTCCCCACTGACGAATGTTGTGAAGCATAACTTCTCAAAGAAAATTAAATACTGTATTTTTATGTATAGTTGTGCTTCAAACATTGTATTTACAAAAGAAATACATGTTTAAATACATGTTTTGTGCTTTAACCAGTATGTGTTGGAATAAAAAAGCGATGTTCAATGAGATTGTGCTTTAAAGCTAGGTCATCTCTGCTGTCTTATCTATTGGAGAAAATGTCCATCTTAAAATCTCTGCCTTCTCCTCTCCCGTTATTTCTCAATGGTTCTTACAGCCTTTAAAACAGGTCAGCTGAGCTATTTTGATAGTGAGAGACAAACTTCACATAGGTAAGGTTTTGCTACTCCTTTTCATTCAAAGACGAGCAGAGCTAATTCCTCTGAAATTTCAGCTGTCAGGAAGTGGTGATTATTGTGTAAGTTGTCTTTCTTTTATTGATAATTCTAGCACGTCAGTTACTTTGAAATGTATAGATACCTGCATAGGAAGTGTCAGATGTTTACACATCCTGATGCCAAACAAAGAGGCAGCTGGTCCCACTGTGGTTGCACTTAAGCTCCCGTAGACTGAATTGCTTCAGCTGTAGGATGGCACCACTGGTTTCAGAAGTCGACCCCATAGTCTGCAAGGAGATGTGTGAAAGCATGTGGCCATGTGCCAGGCTCTTGGCACAGTAGGCAAACCACAAATTTAGCCATCTCTTAAAAATACAAGCTGAAGAAATAATTTTTGATGATTATATAAATCAGCAGCATGAGATCTATTGTGAAGTATATAATGCACTTTCTGACACAGGAACGTATGAGCTCTGGACATGATCCATCTCTGTCTGGTGTCTTGTGTAGGCATTCAAGACATGTCCAAAAATGAGTGCCCGAAGCTAGCAGGTCAGGATAGAATATTCTATCCCCCCTTTACCCTTTATACACGATGCACAGGGATGTACAGTCAGGAGGTCTCTGATCACAATGCAGACAGTGTCCGGGCCAGATTCTGTGGGCAACGTTATCTTTTCTGACGTGGCACAGGGAGCAGAGCTATGCCCTTTAGTCCTGTTCAAATCCTGGATGTGGCCCTTGGAGGCTGTCTGTGTCCTTGTACAAGTGAGGGTACCGAGGGTTTGTACCGTGACCAGAGGAAAGCTGTGCACTGCCCCGGTGCTCTGCCCTGGGTGGTGATCTTGAATGTCAACTGCTATAAACTCTGAGCAATAACATCTCTTGTTTCATGGATTTATTATCAACAGCCTGCATTGCCCATTGACCTCAAGGTGGTTTTATTGTACATCACCATGATGTGGTCACATTTCTCCAGGTTAGAATTGCTGCTTATCGCTTCTTTCAACAACATCATGGCTTCATGACCCAGCGGCTTTGACCTGGCCATTGATGTAAGGGCAGATGTGAGTCCCAAAGGCTGGTGGCCATGCTCTGCTGGGTGTACGGACCCCCAAAGTCCCCCCTGCTGCTGAAGCTACACTGCAGGTATCTGAAAGGCATTCCGCTTTTTCATTCCTTAGGGAGTTGCAGGATTGAGGAAAATATTTCATTTCTCCACCTCTCTTGCATCTTTGCCCTTGCCAGGCATTTTTCTTTCAGCCTTTCTTGTTGTTTCACTACAGAGCTCCTACACCGGCCTCTGCTGCCTGCGTTATTGGTAGGCTGTTCCCTCCCGCTCACTGCCTTCCTTTGCTGTGTTGGTTTGACCTTTTCCTGGGATAGCTAGCTGTTTCCTTGCTATCTGGAGGTGTTTCTCTAGGGCTAGATCTCGTCTTTTTATACTTTCTGTGAGAAGGACTCATGTGTCCTACAAATGAACTTGGCTCCATTTAGGGAGTGTTTAACATCTCCAGAGCTATAGATTTTGTGGCTCTGCAAGGTGGGTGTCTATCTCAGCTCCTGCTTTTTGAGGTGGGGTAAAAGATACACTATTTCTCCAGAGTCTCATTCTGTCTGCAGGGTCATGATTCTAATCAAACACCTTTATCAGCTATTCCAGTGTTTCAGGCATTATTCCTGGCAATAGCATCTCACTTGCTTCTTGTCCTTCAATTCCCAGTGAGACAGTAAAAATCTTTACCTTCGTTTTCTCATCTTTATCTCTCGTGGTCAGCTCTGCATACATACTTGGTTCTGACTTCCCTGCTACTACTATATGGGGGGGGGGTGTTTCGTTTCCCTTAGTGTTACTTGTTTGCTCTCTTTTTAGTTGCTGTGCTATAAACTTGCTCTTCCTTGCTTGCTGTGGGTTCACTACATGGGTTCATGTACCACATGCTGTGTGATCCCATGAGAGGACTGTAATACTTCTAGGTGTGGCTCTCTATTAAGACAATTTCTTTGTTTATGCTGATATGCCACAGACACTGGTTTCCTGGTGCCGATAAACTCTTCTGTCCTGCAATTCTTGTCTCCCTGTGCTGTTCCCAGGAGGCTGGAAGCATCTGACAAGGCATCGTCCATCACTGTACCCTGAGCTGCTGCCAGAGTGCTGGGGTGGGCCATGCGGGAACAGCGACTCCTTTGCATTTTCATTCTCTGCTTGAACACAGTAAGGGGTCAAGGTCTTTACCAGGCAGCAGGATAAAACTGACCAGACATGATGGGACTGCCCAGATGAAATGAGCAGGACTTGTACAGTCACCATACACACATTGGCAGGGTTTGAACTCTATCATACCTGGAGAGAAACAGGCACTTCACGGTGCAATTCATCTTAGCCTAAAATGCATTCAAAGACTTACTCCAAGAAAAACACTTGTTTCCTTCCTTTCTTCATCAAAGAAGCAGTGTCTCTAGAATGGAGATAGCATGAGGTGAGAGCATTTAGGAAAGAAGGAAGCTCAGAGAAATGACCCAGGGAAGAATATTGATTTTGCTCTGTTTTGCTGGGAGAAGAAGGATAATAATTCCTTGTTCTTTTGCACTTAAGAAAGGAGGAAACTCTGCTGCTTGCTGCAAAGATTCAGGGTCCAACTCTTCTCCACTGCAGTCATTGATGTACGTGCTCCTTTCCTTTACTCAGTGCAACTATCCCAGTGTAAGACCAGCAACAGAATAGAGAACGAGGTCATGTTGTTTTTTTTTAAATAGAAGAATGAAAAGCCCTGCTCTCCTGGTGTTAATGGAAGGCTTCTTTGTATTTAATACTGTGGAGAAAATTTGCCTAAGAGCAATTCAACGAAATGTAAATATTGCCCCCTACTAGTACTGCCAAGATCAATGAGAAGCTGGAATATTTGCCTCATAAGTGCTACCATTTACATCAGATCAATACTGGGGCTGGTTACATGTATGCACCTAATTTTCCAGTACTTTTATGTTTGGGGTTTTTTTGGTTGGTTGGTTGGTTGATTGGGTTTGTTTGTTTGGGTTTTGTTGGTTTTTGTGTTTTGGGGTTTTTTTATAATTTCCTCTCAGTGAATGCAATGCTGATGAAAGCTCTTGGGTTGAGATATCTGAAAACTGAAGTGATCTGGTTATCAGCAGAGTAGCCTCAGGTGTGGCACCAGCCTGTCTATGGGCTGTTTCCAGGAGACACACCCTAGATAGCTCCAATCTGATGCCCTCTGGGCAGTTGGTCAGCCTGACAAAGACACTTGTATGGTTGCAAATTCCAGGACATGTCCATAACCCAAGGCTTCCACGCTCAAGTTAATAGGCTGCAGAGCTCATGCCTCACTGTTCATGTAAGCGAAAGTCCTTATTGCTATGTTGAGTTGTTTGGTGAACACGATAAAGAAGTGGAAATTAATTTTCATTGGATACTTATATGTTTTTATTCATTTTCCACAAGCATTTATAGGAGAAATGTTTTTTGTTTCCTCCTTCCACGAGCACTCCCAGAAAGAGAACGTCTTGCAGTATCTACCAAGAAAGTTGCACCTCAATCCAGCAAAACAATTAAGTATGTGCTTAAAATTATAAACTATTTCACTGACTGAAGCACTCTGCTAGAACCAGGACATCATTCTCCAGTCCTGAATTTTCATTTTGTGATTATAAATCATCAGAGTAACAGCAGACAAGGCAGTGACACAGGGTAGGCTTACACCGCAGGTGCACAAGTGTTATCACGCATAACCAAGCCCAGAATTAGCCAGTCGGGACCTGGAAGCACATTTGTGCTTTACATCGCTTCCAGATCCAAACTCTATCATCCACTTAGCACTGCTTCCTCCGGCCTCTGGCTGGACCCCGTGGGCTTTGCCCAAGCACCCTGGATGGCACAGACCATGTGCACATGCCCACGAGCTCCCTACAACACCAGGACTTTCGCTGGGAGGAAATTCTTATACGTAGACCAGAGGGAGATGGGCATGGATTCTTTGGGAAAATTCCTGTGAGACGGGGTCCCTACAGCTTCTGCACGGCCACAGCAACATTTTTGAGCAGCTCGGGATGGAGGCGGTGGTGCCAAAGCTTTACAGGAAATCTGTACTACGTGGAGCAAAAATGGTTCAGGACACCCTGAGGAGTCTTAAAGCAATATGACATTTTGTCAAATTTAATCCAATTCCACATATTTTGCCAGCGCTTTCCAAACTTCCTTGTCCTACAAATTTGGCAACCCTTCCTTGTCTACCCTTACAAAACAGGATCAGCTTTCAAAGAGAAATGTGCCCAAGCAAAATCTGCATCTTCCTTGCCAGCAATTATGGGAACATTCTTCCATCTCCTTTGCCTTTCCGTAAGAGCCTTCTCCCTCCCAGTCAGATTAGCCTTTATAGGATGTTCAGTCCTTCACCCTGATCTCCTCCAGGACTTACTAGCTAAGAAATTTCTTGAGATTTCCCTTTTGGAAGCTGAATCTCCTTCAGGAAAATGAACACAGTTTTGAAAATGAGTTTTTACTCATTGCTGAGACAAAATATCCGCCTTCCATAACAATGATGAAAAGGTGGTATCTCTGTTGAGGGTAAAAGAACCAAATAACCCTCATATAGTCCAATAATAACTGAAAGAGCAGTGCTCTACATGTGCTCTCGCAGGTGCGTTCATACCTTGCCATCTGCTGAACAGAACCTGAACTGGCAAGTTGTGTTGCCTAAAGGTGCTAAGAATTAAAGGAAATTTTCCTTCGGCTCATGTTGTCTGAGTGTGTGTCCTGAGAATCGGAGAACTAGGACCACTGTTGTCACGATACAGCAGCAACTCCGAAGATTCAGTGAGCCAATGCTCTTGCAATAGTTTGTATTTTTAGTGCTTTTTCTTGCAGAGGTTATTTTTTCTTTTTTTCAGGCTCTATCAGTGAAGGGATTAGGTGGGGTGAGGGGAGAGATAACTATCCAAGAAAGTAAGAATATACATCTGTGAGTCATCACTTGTCTTAACAGACCAGTCCTGAGAGCAAAGAGTGTTATAGAAATGTCTATTTTAGTCCAATAGGAAAAAAAAGTTTGGAGAAGTGAACATTTCTGCACAGATTGTCACTACTTTGTGAATACTCACTGAAAAAGCCATGAATCTGGTACAGCTCTACAGCAGACAACTTTGGAGGAAAGCTTATTCTCCGGCCGTGAATTATGCACAGATAATTATACTGTTCTTTTTTGGCAGCCCACTCTGTGGTTCCCATCTTGGCACATCGTCTTCTGTTCTAAGCCGTACACCCATTAGCTCAAGCCTGAGAGCCCTTCCCCAGGTCACACGCACAACACCCTCTGAAGGAGTGGAACCACGATGACAATTTGTCAGATATGATAGCTAACAAATTAGTGCCTCGCGTCGCCGTCAATGTTTGGGGTTTCTGATACAGTGCATGTAGAGCTATTCATTAGGCATGTTTGACAGAGGGTGGGAGTGGAGAGGTTGTTTTGTCTTCCTTCACTTTTAATTCTGACAATTGCAAATACGCTGCAGGCTTCTCAGCTCGAACGCTTATTGCACTATCCTGGCTAAATCCTAGTGAGGAGAAGAAATGAGCTCTCTTGGGTGACCACTCCAGTGTGTAGGAGTGAAGCATCCTTTTCATATTCTGTCAGCGCTACAGTAAAAGCAAAAATCTTTCAAAACATCCTTCATGTATATATTCAGATTCCTCATACTTTTATTCCACTTTAGGAACATAAGATCATTGGAGACATCCTAGTTCTAACAAGTATTGTGGAAATACATTGTCAAAGCCTTTTAAAATGTTCCCTTAGATACCTCATGTTAAGAGGCAGCCGAGCTTTCAGCAGCTGTGAGGTACTGTAGTTAGCTACCACTGCTACAATTTGTTGCAGCTCAGCCTCCTGGAATAATTCCTGTCAATGAATCATTATGGATTAGGCCATACTTAAAAGGTTAATTTATATACAACTGCTGGAGCTTATATTGACCCTTCTTACACTGGTCTAAGGCGCTGAATGTTTTATTGCCTCTCTGTATAAACAAAAGTTCCAGATAACTGCATATCCTTGACAAGATGTTCTTAACTCTTTCAGCGATGGGCAGCCTTTCCGAGCCAGACGCCAGGAACAGTGCACTGGAGGACACACCGGCACCTCCACTGTGGTACATCATGGCAGTGGCAAACTGGGTTTTGTAGATTTGCATCCCTGATAAAAATATAACAAAGGAAAGCTGTGCGGGGAGAGCTGAAGTCTTTTATTAGAGGAAATTATGTGATTTAAGGAATATGCTTATTGTTTGTTGCTCTTGCTTCTGCCTGGAGGAAGGAGTTCTGTGCCTCAGAGGTTGTCCATTTCTTTCCAACTCTACCACATTACTAATAAAAATATGACTCATACATACAAACCTCATGCCACCTGATGCATGGTTAGCCACAGCACAGGTAGGTGCTAGAGCCTTAAGTGTTATTCATGAATAAAGTTAACCATATGTCCTGGACTTTTCTCCACATCACAGCCACAAGACGACAGGTAGTATTCACGTACTCAAGGTATGCTTTAATCCCTAAACATTCATGGTGCTAGTATGGCTTGGGAAAACAGTAAAAACACACTGCAATAAAAGCTCAGCAGTGGCTTAAATGCCTACAGTTGCTCTGCGCAGTAGAGATTGTGTTTGCAATCCTTCATGGCCCAGCCATATGTTGTGGGAGCACAGGCTGATCTCAGCCATCTTCTCTGTGCGTCAGCTGCTACAGCGCTGCAACGTGAACCTCCCCACAGAAACGCCTGTTGGTACTGCGGCCAGGACCTCCGCCGTCCTGAAACAATTGCAGTGGAAAAATCAGATGAGAGAGTCCCTGGGTTGTGCTCACCAGGGACATTTCAGGTTTCCACATACCACTGAAACCTGCAAGCACATCCCAACTGGAGTACCCCTTGTTGTAAAGCCTGTTCCACAGCTCTTTGTGCTACCCAGACTGGGACTTTTCAGCACACCTTAGACATCATGTGCCTCACACGACAGCTAACTTCAGTGTATGTATAGCGCCCATCCACCATGCATGCTCTCAGCCATCTGTTACTCAGGCTTCCACTCCCCACAGGTGAAAGCATCCTCCTTGCTGTTGCTCTTCTTCCCAAGGTTGGAGACGCAAAGACACAGGATGCATGTCTGTCTTTGTCAATTTTTTCCCAGATGGAGAGACCTAACCCTTCTCAAGCCATTTCAGTCCATGTTTGCCAGAGGTCATAGAATGGAATCACAGAATCATAGAATGGTTTGGGTTGGAAGGGACCTCAAAGATCATCTAGTTCCAACCCCCCTGCCATGGACAGGGACACCCTACACTGGGCCAGGCTGCCCAAAGCTGCATCCAACCTGGCCTTGAACACTGCCAGGGATGGAGCATCCACAGCTCCTCTGGGCAACCTATTCCAGTGCTTCACCACAACCACAGGGAAGAATTTCTTCCTAATATCTAACTGAAATCTGTCCTTTTTCAGTTTAAACCCATTACCCCTTGTCCTGTCACTACATGCCCTTGTAAACAGCCCCTCTCAAGANTCCAACAGGTCCATGTCCTTCTCATGTTGGGGACCTCAGAGACGAACACAGTACTCTAGGTGGGGTCTCACAAGAGAGGATTAGAGGGGGAGAATCCCCTCCCTCGACCTGATGGTCACTCTTCTTTTGGTGCAGCCCAGGACACGGTTGGCTTTCTGAGCTGCAAGCATACATTGTTGGATCACGCTGAGCTTCCTGTCCACCAACACTGCCAAGTCCTTCTGCTCAGGGCTGCTCTCAATTCATTCTCCCCCCAGTCTGTAGTTGTGCTTGGGATTGTGCAGACCTGCGTGCAGGACCTTGCACTTGGCCTTGCTGAACTTCGTGAGATTCGCATGGGTCCACCTCTCAAGCCTATCAAGGTCGCTCTGGATGGGATCCCTTTCCTCCAGTGGGTCAACTGCACCACACAGCTTGGTGTCATTGCCAGACTTGCTGAGGGTGCACTCGATCCCAGAGATGTTTCCATCATCTCTTCCTTCTGACATGAGCCAGGATCACAAGTAGCATGTATGATTTTTTCACAACTTAGGATGTTTTTGGTGAGAAAAATCCATCACCTTCTCTTCCCAAAGGCATACTAGCCATCACAGTTTGTAAGCCAGCCCGTATCCATCTCTGCATATCTGGGCAGTAGTGTCACAAGTAGCCTGATTTTCTGGGGTGGTAGGAAATGTGCGTGACTATCTGCAGATGCACAGCTCAGACCTAAAACTGAAATAATCTTGGCATACAACACCTTGGGCTACTCAGGTTTAACTGAGCTACCTTATCAGTACTCATAAACCCTACCCTCACATAATCTAACAGTAGTCCTCCCTTCTGCCAAGACACTAGAGCATTGTTCTCCTCCAGGTATGAAGCATATAAGCAAGACCTCTGTCTCCCCTTCCCATGTACTAAGTAGGTACAAGCATACAGGGCCCTGCTGTAAAATAAGAAACTCATCCCTCACACAGAGCCTTTCCTCGTCTCCCCACAGACATCCTGAAGATGTAGGAAAAAATTTTTCTCTCTCACAAAGAAGCATTTTTTCCCAAGTCCCTTGCTAAGAAGTTTCTCTCTTTCATCTCTGAGATTGCCAGAGGTCTAACGGGCCTTTTCTGCAAAAGCCATGTGTTGGTCCCATGCAGTGGAAGGCCTCTGTTAAGGCCAGCACCAAACCTCCCTGGGCAGGTTATCAGTATCTCTTTGCTGCTGTTTGCCTCTGTATCTCTCCTCCATGTAGAGACCCTGTGTTTCCCCCCAGGCTGAAGTGAGGTTGCAGCCCAGTGCTGTGCTTCTTGGGGTATTCACCTATGTGAAGAGGGAAATTAAGAAACCAAAGTGACCTCCCCAGGTCCTCAGATGTATGGAGGTGGCACACCACTTTATACCAAAATGTACATTTAATATCAACTGCTCACTTAGATCAGATTAAAACTGCCAGCCTGGCTTAAAAATAAATGCAATACCAATCTGGACCACAAGAAGAACAACTCAGCATGCCCAGGGTGCCCTGTTGTGGCACCTTGCTGCTGTCAGACCCCTAGCAGGGCTGGACAGGCTGGTGGCTGGGACAAGCGTTTGAGAGGTTTTGTCATGGGAGCACGACTGATCAAGCACAAAAGTTCCTCTGGTCCTTCTCCTATTCCTGCATCTCCTACTATGGGGCGTAGCGAAGTGATGTGCCTGCTGGGGTCAGTTTTGCTTAAGGAGGGTTCACTCACTGCTTGTTGCCACGTCTGTGCCCAGCTCTTGGCTACCAGAAGTGATCTGTGATGTGGTAGGTTATTTTTGCTGAAAATAGAGATATTTCTGCTAGGAAGATAAAATGGATCTAACTCTTGCCCCATAAAATCAGATAAGGATCCATCTCTGTTTGAGGCCTCTGAAATTGAGGCCTGCTTTAGAAGCCTAAAGCAGATCAGCTTTTTCTCCTAAAAAATATGTGGAGAGAACAAAAAATTCTCCTTCTATATCCCCTGGATAGAGATGTCACACAGATGGAGAGGCTTGCTTTCCTCTTGCCATCCTGCCTGAGCTCAAGGCCAGGTTTCCCTCCAGAAGAGGACAAATCCACATACACTGTTTTCAGCAGCAAGACATTTCTTGCAGAAGCCCTTCCACTTGTAGATAATAAAATATTTATTTGCCCAGAGATTTGGACCTCTCTTCCTTATTTCACATTAGTGCGCTAATCTCTGGCAGCAGAGTAAGTCTCTCTCCCCTTCACACGTGCACAAGTGCTCTCCTCCTCCAGTTCAATGGATATTTATTTTTCATATAAAGTAGACTAACTGGAAGACCGGAGTATCTGATTACCTGGGGGCAGTGTATGATGCTGAGATGACTTGCAGTGAGCAGGCAAAGAGTTTAAAAGGTGGTCTCTACTTCCCATTTTAAATGGTGCGGTTGCCATGGGGTAAAATGGGATACCTGTATGTCTTAGCAGTCATCTTGGGCCCAAATGCAGTGGGCATCTAAATAGTTTCAAACGTAACTCTGCTCCTCGGAAAGGACTTCCTTGAATGTAAAGTTCACTCCTCTGAATGGGACTGAAGTCACATTTGGCTAACATCCATTTTTTTCCTTAAAGATGGCGTGGAACTTAGGGATGATGAAAACCCAAAGCCACAACCACCTCTATATCTCTCATGGCTTAGATGATACCTCCCTTCCAAACAGAGAAACAGCACATTTTCTTTCTTACACAGACCTCTTTCTGGGGAATTGCAGGGGTTTTGTCTGAGATTTTCTGTCATAGAATTCTTGAGGGCAAGATTGGCAAAAAAAAAGATGTTCTCAAAGACCCTTCTGAAATTGCTCTACATTTGTGAACTTGAAAATAAAATCTCAGCCGTATCGTGAATGCTGTGTTCTCCTTCATACCCAATAATCTTAGAAAGTCTCACAGGACCACTTACATGAGTGGACAATTACAAATGTAAGTGAGAACACCACAGTTTGTCTCCGAGAAAATCTTTCAAACTTCATCAGAGGGCAAGTGCTACCCCTTATCACCCTTCCCCAAAGAAATCAGCCACTGTAACTACCTTGAAAGTTGGCTGTACCTAGAATGCTACTGAGAGCATTTTTCCAACATTGCAAAAAAATTGTCATGACAACATATTATTAATAACTAAACCTGCTGCTGTTCTTCCTCTGTGGCACCAAAATGCTAGAAACTACTTAAAGCAGGGAAGATAATAATCTGTTTAATAAACATATTTGATTGTGGAAGACAGTGCTTCTAAAGATTTTCTTGTTGAAGAATCACCTAACCTGTATTAAAAATAAAGGACAACAGGGGAAATCTAAGAACTTTTGGAAATCGGGTTCATTTATTTTTGTCAAACTCTTTTGTTTGAAGGTTTGTGGATAGGACAAAACGTATATTCTAGAATTTATGTTTATTTTTGCAGTAAGCCTACAGTATACCTCTGACCAGGGTGGACCGAAGTGTTGGCTTCCGGGCTGGATAGCGAGGATTATCTGGCTTGGACGACAGGATGCTTTGGTGATGAGAATTGCTGATGCTTTTTGCCTCAGTTACCGGTTGCAACACAGCCCTGGTTTGTAACTGCCCACCTCCGATGGCTGCTCTCACTAAACTGGTTGCAGTCTCAGACATGACCAACACTAGGATTGGCCTAGTTAAAGCTCCACGAAGTGGTATGACTGTAAGGAGCTTCTTTTCAGTGTAGACCAGCAAAGCCATGACGACTGTTAATGACTGACCACCTATGCAAATCTCACCTGAGCTTGGTCTCTGCACCAGGAAATGTGCCAATGGCCACCTGCAGCTGCAGCCTCTAACGTATGCAGGACATGAGGGCACCACCTCCTGCGTAAGCATCCCTGTTACTAATGCTAGTAGCTGCAGCAGTCAGGCTGGGGCTTATACAGAGAGGAGCTCTTCTCCCCACACCAGGCACCCTTTCAGCATCGGACTGAAGCAGGCTGGCATGGTGTGAGACAGCAGTTTGCACAGTTATCGTTCAACCTACACCTATGCTGTGACCGAATATATCCCCTCAGGTCTACAGACAGTAATACACAGCCTTTCTTTAAAAAATATGTTATATTGGAAAGCATTTAATGTACTACAAAGCCAGTAACTGGGTGTGTCTGTTGAAACTCTGAGTCATTTCTCAAGTCCACTCCAAAGCCAAGTCATCTGAGTCCTAACGGGCAAAGGAGCAGTTAAGCAATTACTGCAGCATGACAGTCCACGCTGCTGATAAAAGAGAATGGCTCAGGTTGTTGTGAAAGCTCAGGGAAATGGACATCCCCATTTTGATATTAATCAACAGGGATAAGGTTTTAATTCACACCCTTGTCAATTTTGTTGCAATACGATGTAAAATAAAATTGGATACAGATTCATTTTAGTCAACGCAAGTTACAATTATTGGTCAAAAGTCACAACGCCAGACACATTTATTGTTAGTTATCTCAGTAATCTTTAACCTTCCATGGCAAAAGATCTCCAAAGAGAAATAGAAAACAAACAAGGGCTGGGCATTAAAACATAATGACTCAACTGAACCTGCACTAGCTTAAGGCACTATTTTCTCTTCTTTTGTTTTAAATGTCCCTCCAAGCTTGTAAGCAAGCTTGACATCTGTATCAGGATACAAGAGGTGTTAGCTTAATACTGAACTTGTTCACGGAGCATCTGTGAAAGTGTCAGGTTCTCTGAAATTCATGGGTCTGGTCAATCAAAAACAAAAGCATCCCCTACTGCTGTGTGATAACTTCACACATTGCTTAAAAGTCTGGTTTGAAGCGAAGATGTTCATTAAGTCTGTGCATAACTACGTGCCTCTTTGTTAGGTACTGAAAGGGTAGATACTTCAGATACCGTGCAAAAAGCTCTGAAAAAGTGCATATCACTGGGCTGAATTCATATGCCACTTGATATTATGTGCACCAGAGCACATAAGGTATGTCCAGAGAGAGATCACTCACCTATTCTTCAAATATGCAAAGTGAATCATGAAATGTCGTTGGCACAAACAGAACTAGACAGCACTTCTGCCAGCAAGGCAGATGAGCTTCAGTTTAGAGCTCTACTGGGTTCAAACTTAGCACTGACTTTCTGTTTGACCACATGTCAATTAATTACTCAGATAATCTTTGCAAAGTGAAATGTGTAATCTTTGGGTAAGGGATGGTGGGAGAGCAAGGTGATATAAACTTTTTTTGATGCATGGTTTCTCTAAACACAATACTGAAAAAAAAGAGCTGTGTGAATTATGATTTCATTTCACAGAGATTCATTTCATTTCAGTCTGCAAAGGAATTACACACCCGTGTTTCATTTTTACTTTTGGCGTTCAAAAAAGTCCAACTTTGACGCTAAACCTATGACAATCAGTAGGGTTACTGAGACACTTTCAATGATGATGTTCAAGCCCTTGATGAACCGAGTCTGCGGCTTACAAATTTGCAGGAACCGAGAGAATGTTAGAGGCTGTTGGGTTTTGGGTTGGGTTGTTTTTGTCTTTTTTTTTCTTGGAATGAATCACGTACTTTCACCTGATTTTGAATTGACACTATGAGAGAGTACTTTTGGCAGGTTTTTTAATCCAAACTTGTGAGTCCTCCTATCTCCTAAACACTGTGGAAATAGTTTTAGAAATTCAGGGAGATTAGAGAGAGAAAAGGAATGCACGGGGAAAGAAAGAGAGAAATTTCTCAAAGGACTAGCAAATCTCAGTAACCTTTTGACAAACGTGGTCTGAGTTCCAAGTTTGTGATGAAACCTGAAGCCAGGCAAGTTTCTTGTGATTTGGGGCTCTGCTATGAACATTTTGCACAGCTCTAGCTAAAAGGATCTGTCCTGCTGTGCTGCACTCTGTGCCCTATGCGCAGTGCATTTGTCACTGTGCAGAACAGAGGAGGAGAGTACAGATCAAAGGCGGCAGAGAAAGATGGACTCAGCAGCATCCGACGATCAAGGTGCCCCTTAAAGTTTTTGTGGGGTTTTTTATTTGTTGTTAAATATTTTTATTTGGGGGTGGATGGGGGGGTGGGGTGCAGAGAGGAATCTGCAGCCCTCTAGTTCTGTGTTTTGCTGATCATTTCTGTCCTTTGCACACTGAGCCTGCTCATCAGTTACTGCCCTACCTCCCGTATAGCGGTATGTTTGTGATTGTCACACACAGAAAATCAACCTGGCTCCTTTCTGGATGAACCCTTGTCTCCCAGAGAAGACCAGCTCTAGAAGCCCATTTCCAAAGCAGTGTTTGTGATGCTGTGGAGGAAGGATTTGGATTAATTTCTGTTGCCCTGCTCATGTGCAGAGATCTTCAGGCAATCAGAAGCATCACCTGCAAATCTTCCTGACAGTACAATTTTGCCTGTAGCTATGAGGTTCAGTCATACACAACAGGTCTTCCTTCTAGTCTCGCTGCTCTTAGAACAGTGCTGGGCACATTTTCTGTTTGCGTTATGCTTAATTCATAGACTCAGCATTTGGCATTGTTTGTAAGTCTATCATTACCTTTGTTCATATTGACATCAAAAGCTTCCCTTCATGTGTGTGTCTATGAGCTCGGTGGAGCCTCCGTATCAATCAATCAAGCAAGCAGGCAATCAGTCAACGCACATGTATCTGAAGCTGCTAAATACAACAAGAGAGCATGTCAGGCAGATACCTGGCTTCTAATTAGGACTAGGTATTATTCTAATTTCTCTGACTTGTTCTGTACTTCATAGGACCTGGGGAAGTACTTTGTCATTAACATGTCAATAAAGCAATACAAATGAGCCTGGAGGGAAATATCAGCCCCCAGCACCACAATGTCAGTCCTGGTCTCTGATGCATTCTTTTGCTGGGGGGTGGGGGGGGCGGGAATGCACTTTCAGCCGTAGTTGATCAAAGAAATATCATATACAATAGATTTTCTTTTCTTCACTCTAGTGGCTGGGTGGCCCATTGTGATTGATTGAATTTTATGAATTAAGTGAATAAGTGAACACATAATGACAAGGAGGTGGTGTTACAAAAGCTAGGATGCCAGATTCTGCATCCCTTAAGCCAGTGTCAGTTGGGAATAATTCCACTGACAGCACTGGAGTTACACTAGATTACTTCTGAGGCAGCTTGGATCTGGCTTGCCTTGTTTTTTGATGGCTGTAATTTAGTTTAATTATTTATGCTAACCCTTTATGCCATACTTTAAATGTACTATGATATATTTTCTCAAGGTAGACAAAATTTAGTAATATAGGTCATTACTGCAACATTAACACTATTAAATCTTCCGAGAGAAGAGATCCCACTGCTGATTGTGTGAAAATGATGAGGTATGTAGATTAGCATAGAGCAAGATAAAAACATTCCACTGTAAAAGCAGGGAAAATAACCCAACTGTTCCTTTTAACATCTCATGTTATTTGGATATATCAAAACCATCTTATTTCTTTTTTTCCTTATTTGTAAAATAGAATAAAAATTAAGGAAGAACATTTAGGGATCCTGAAAAAGAAATACATTAAAAGTACCCATTCAAAAACTTTCCCATGACAACATACCTTCCCCTGCCCCCTGAAAATTGCTCCACTGCATTGGTGACAATGAAAAAAAAACAACCACCAAGGCAAAAGGACCTGAGAAATAATAGCTTTGATGACTGTAGAACCTGCGTAAGCAAAATTATTTTGCTTAGTAAATTATAAATCTTTATTCTTAGGTGGTTGCATAACACAAATAACTTTAAGGAAGAGCTGTTCTGTTCATGAGATTTAGGGATTGTTTAATGCATGAATGAACTGCTGCCATCTTCTGACTTTTCTGAGTTCTGCAAATTAAAAAGACAATTTTCTACTGTAATCAAATGCCCTGGGGAAAATATTTGTAGTGTTAGAACTTGGAGGCACCAAGGGCTTTTAAAATAATTTTTAAAGGTGACGAAATTCTTCAGGAAGCTTTTACAAGTGTGTGCGGAAAGACTACAGTTGGGGTGTGGATACATTGGTGGGTTACCATGAAGAGAAGCAGATGAGAATACTTTCATCATTGTCTGAAAAATGCTCCTTATCACAAAGTTAGACTCTAATTTGCTCCTCTACAGCCATATGGACAATTCTGCTAAACCACTGAACAATTCTAAACCACGTGTGAATGGGGTGAAAACATGACTTAATGAACTGGAGGTGATACTGAGATTAGGATGACCTTTGACAATTCAGGGTCTAAGGGGACGCTCATTCCTTACCCTTTGTATGAAAAAAAAAAAAAAAGAAAAAAGCAGCAAATGAAGTGTCTGTCTGAGAAAAGCCTTGAATTCAACCAACTACATTTCAAGTTTTTCATGTGACTCTTCGCGTTTACAAGCGGCCAAGCTGGAATCTCAGTTCTGAGCACCAACAGCCTCGGGGGCGTTTGAAATGAAGAAGCAAATTCTGCAGTTTGAGCCCTTTTGAATATCAGTGCCTTTTTGTTGTTGTTTTGGGTTTCTTTTTTTTTCTTTTTTTTTTTTTTGGTTGGGCTAAGCCCCACCGGGCAGGCCCTGCTGTCACACCCCACCAGTGGAGACACCCGACCAGGGTGAGCACATTCTGCAGCAGTCATCCTGCTTTGGGAAACAGCTGGTTAAAGGAAGTTCTCCTGGGAACAGCAGCAGAACTGCTTTGGATAATTTAATGAACCCAGAAATTCACTGGGACTATGCACATAGTCATAAGGAGCAAATTACATGTCAAGAATCACAGATACAAACACTAGCTGGTCAGAGAACCTTCCTGTGCCTCCATAGGAAACGTACCTCTGCCCTCTTTAATTTCTTTGGCTCTCACGAAGAAGTTGACTAAGTTTTGATCTGCAAACCAATGAGAAGAGTCAAAAGACATAACGTAAGTCTTTCACATGTGCTCCTTTCCTCTCCAGCATCTTCCTAAGTTACACAGAGATGACGTGGCTTTCAGTGGGACTCTCATATCCACCCTAGTGCATATTCCCAAGTGAAGTGGGGTGGAAATGGAAGATTCCCTTTGCCATGTGAATAGGTAGGTAGGCCAGGGATAAGAGTAGGTACAGGACAGCAGGTACGCAAGGGTACTTCTGTCAGGGCAGGGAGAAACCCCTGGCCAGACAGTGCCTCTGAGTGTGGAGTTTTGCGGAGTCACAACTGCAGGCAGCACCTTGCTCTGGTGCTGTAGAAAAGCTCCAAAGCTTCCTGAGATACATCTCCACTCCCAGCAGGATCTGTCCCTGTCAGGCCAGACCTGATTCAACATCTCAGTTACCCACTCTACCCTTTGCCCTTCACTTCAGTTAAAAGAGACCAAAGCACTCTTATTCATGTCTTCCTGCGGGTGGCCAGGAGCCCCTGGAGGCATGGTGACCCACTCTCACCCTGGCAGCTTGCACCATCATGCCTACACAGTATTTACAGCTCTCCTGTGCCAGCCCCACTGCCAGCTGTGAGAGTGCCAACATACTTCCTTTCTATTGCCTGTGGAGAACCACAAGACGAGAAGGCTTCTGCCTGTGTGCTGAACCAGTGCTGGCTTATGAAGCGTATTTAACATCCAAAGGCCAGCTGTGCTCTGCTCCGTCCCTGAAATCTCGAGCCGGTGAATAAAATGAATGAAATGTAAGCACTGCTTTATTAGCTTCTTTTATGTAGTAACCTCGGGCTGCACAGGTGTGCTAGGAGCTGTTGGGATGTTAGATGTATGCGTGGTTAAACGATGCAGAGGCATTTCATCTCGGAAGCACACGATGAGGGAGAGAAGAGCTCCCCAGTCCATTTACCTGTTCAGAGGGAACATTGACCTGGGCCTTTAGGAGGTAGAAGGCTGAACTGCATGTGGCTGTCAGAAATACCCCCTCCTGAGCCCTGGCCCAATTCCAGGGTGGGTAAACATGTTTTATAAATTCACATTCTTTCTATATGTTTCAAAAGAATGTAGTATTTTCTTATTCCTGTCTTTAATGGCTGGCAGTTCTGCCTGAAACACCTGTACGCTCCTGTCCCAGGGACGCCTGCACCTTTTCTGTGCAGCTTCACTGATTGGAAAGTCCTTCCAAATACCTTAGCAGGTTTTCACATTATCTGTGTTTAGGAAAGGTGTTTCTGCCATGCTACAAACCCTAACCCCGAGAATCCTTGAGGAGAATTTTGTGTTATCAGATGATATTGCTAAGGGATGAAAGTGACAGGTTTTCCATATGCTGTTTCCCCCTCCTATTTTCTGCCATAGAACTGAAGATCCAACTTTTTGTCATTCTCCCCAGGAACATGCACAGCTGCAGTCATCTCCACAGCTTCAGAAAGTGCCTTCTTGCTTGATGAGGAAAGCTCAGATTCCCAAGGACCACTTGACAATTTCTCTCCATTGCCCAAGAAATTTACCTTTTGTAATACCTCCTGCAGTTATCGACTGTGAAAGAAGAAACCAAGATTTTAGAAGCAAAGTACATTGTTGGTGTTTTTTTCCCCAGCCTCCTGAGTGTTTACTGCAAAATGTTTTGAATCATGCCCATTGCGTTAGAATATTGAGCTTTCCTCAAGAAGTCTGGCAAGACCTTCTGGCAATTTACAGCCCTTGTTTGTAAATTTGCAAACTCTGGCTTGTAAGACTGAGGAATAGCTGTACAACCTTGCGTGTCAGAGCTTCCAGCAGTGACTGAGCTTGACATAACATCAGATTAACATAGTCACACGAAGTCTGTGTGGCACAGAGACCAGGATGGCCACAGATCTCAGCTGGGCCACTTCAGAAGCAGATGCTGCCTAGGAGAGTGCAGTGATATGTTTAACAACTACAAGTCCCAGTTTTGCTTTCCTTGTTCTCATCTCCAAGATTAATTCTGATATCAGGACAAATTCCTTCCCCCAGTGAAGAAAGCAAAATTTGAATAGCTGTCAAGTTCATCTGTTGTGCCTTCCTACCAAATACCTATTGCTGTTCACCCGGGGAGGGAGGAGGAAATTAAAACCAACTACTTTCTATACTAAGAATGGAAAATGGTTGGTCTTTAATCCACCCCAGAGGCAGCTGATTTCCAAACACAGTAGAGTCGCTGCCACATCTATCTGCAAACTGTTCACCCTGAACTTCAGTGCTCGGGGTGCTTTGGGTGCTCAGGGTCCTGTTGTTGAGGAGCAGGAGTAAGAACCATGACAAAGCTGCTCCATTGCACAAACTCTCTGTCCCAGCTCAGGGGTGACAGAAGTTTCATCAGGAGAAAGCTCTTTGCACCAATGTGTTTGCAAATAGAGGTGGGAGTTAACACGGATAGAGTTTCATTTGCATTGACTTTCACTGCAGAATTCATTTAGTGACACTTTAGGAATTGCTATGAATAAATGATAATTCAGAATTGCCAAAGTAGTGAAACTGCAAAATGAGGAGATATTGCATAGTACAGCAGGAAATTTTTATTTTTTCAAGTATTCAGTTGCTTATTCTGTTCCTTGAGAAAGTATTTTACTGAAAGGCAGGTTAGCTTACATGTGATTGAATAACCCTGGGTGATATATATAGATATACAGATATATATGTAAAATATATGTGTGTGTGTGTGTACTATAAATAAACACCTCAAAGATTAATTGCATTTCTTTTTCCAGAAGATATTCCACAGCTGATGTCGCTTTTCATAGATCCCACCTACACCATAGTGTCACTCACTTATTTACCTCCATTTGGAATGAATGTATCTTTGGAATATCTTCAAACATAACTTATATAGAACGTTGTCCAGCAAAGACAGACTGAACGTTAATTGTAATAATTTGAATTTGATGGCTACAACTCATTTAGATTGTTAAATGCCATGGAAGATGAAAAGGAATTCCACATTTCCAAGCACAATGTACTTGACTAGAACTGGCTTGAACCTATGCGGTGCAGCGTTGGTGTTAGAAGTGTGTTGAGTCAAATTTCATTCTTATCTTTGAAATCCAGAGAAACTCAGGCTTTACCCACTCTTATTTTCCATGGAAGTAAGCAGAAGTACATTAAAGTTCTGACTAACGTCTCTCATGGGCAGTTTGTTCTAGAATAAATTGAGTCTGCTGTATTGCTTTTTAACTCAAGCATCTCTTCCCTCATAATGCTGCTAAGAGGACAGCAAAGAGGTGCATGGTGCCCTGGCAGCAGAGGATCATCTTGCCTTTGACGGTCTTGACTCTATCTTCCATGGCTGAGCAAGAGCTCAGCCCCTCCTCAGTCTAGTTTCAGTCTTACAACAGCACAAGCCAGGGAGCCCAAGGCTCAGAGTAGCCAGCCAGTCTTTGTCTAAGAGGTTGAAACAACAGTCTTGATTTTTTGGGGAGCACTAATTTGAGAAAATAGCTGAGGCTTGACATTTGCCTTGATGTTTATCCAGTAGAAAGCCAAAGATCATGGAGGATTTGATGTATAATCTGTGCACTGCTGTAGAGTTTTATACCAATTGCGTTGTCTTGACTGTGTTTTTAACTAGACTCAAGCTGCATATTATAAATTGATTTGTGAAAGGACATGGGGGAGACTGTAAACATCAGGAGTGGTAACCTTGGATCAGCAAACATACATGTAGTTCTTTAGCTTTGCCTGGAGTTTCACAGTCCTCTGGGTGGGTAAAGTGATCTGCCTACCAATGACCCCAAACAGATTGTGAAAAGAAACAATAGGACTGAAATGCTTTATGCACATGGGAAATAATTAAGACATTAAAAAATTGTTCTCTACATGTTATGTGAGAATGATTCCTCCCCCTCACTTTCTAGTGCACTGGGGAGATGGTAGCTATAAGAGAAAGCCAATTTTTTGTTGTTGTTGTTTGTGTTTGCTTTCAAATTGCAGCCTGAAATGTTTCTTTAATTAAATCCAAGGAAAGAAGTTGCATTATTGATTTCCCCAGAGATGTTTCTGGTTGATACAAAGGCGGTACAAGCCTTCTGACCTCTTCAGAGGCTAACTTCAGGCACGTTCCCTGTGTTGTCATCTCATATTGTTGGACACAGATGCAAGCTATGAAGTAGGTATCAAAAAGTTGTGGAGCTCTAAGTGTTCTGGCAAACAGCAACACGAACCGCTAACTGAAACAAACCTTAAATCCAAGCAAATGTACCAGCAGTACTGAAACTTTTAGCACTTGCCTGCCTGCCCCGTCTTCTGCCACCTGCTTTGTCTGTCCCTGAGGGCACCGCCACTCCTTGCCTGGCACTCTGTAACTGTCTCTTAATTATTGTTTTCTGAATCTCTCTCCTGATTCTGACCAGTACTGCAGGAGCAGAGCTGTAAACCAAGTGAATCAATGCTGGAAAATCATCGAAGAAACGACTGTTCTTACAGGGCTTCTGACAGGATAAAAAGCAGAACAGGTTTAGATATTTTCAGATTAATTTTGCAGTCCCTGTTGTTGCAGGCCAAAGCTACTTGGACATCCCACATAGCTATCTGCGTTTCAGAGTCCTTACCTGAACTGAACTGTCTTTTTTTTTTGTTATTTTATTTCAGGCTTATCATTAGCTTTGAACAGAACTTTGTCAGGTCTAGGCAGGGAAGGCAAGGACATAGCTGTTGGCCAAGTTTGTCTCCTGCCACCTTCAACAGAAGGGATGAACCTGTCAGGGGCTGGTTTGCCTCAAGGTATCCTGTGGCAGTTATTTGTTAGTCCTGTTACCATTGACCTGCTGGCAGTGACTCCAGCTCCTGGTTATGGCCATACAGAAATTATAAATTAGGTGTCGGAAACCCAGAGTCAATGACTATTTTGCAAAGAACCAGCTCCCTGAGTATGTGTTTGCACACATGCTTGTGATTTTGCGGTGAAGGCTTTCTCTGCCCATTGTTCCTACAGATGATGAACCCCAGTTGTCAATAAATCTCTCAAAGATCTCAAACTAATCTTTCAGAGACCTGCTCTGGGGTCTTCTGTATTAGAAGAGAATTTACAAAGGAATACATTAGAAGATCTTAGAGCCAGCAATGACTTACATGAAATCATGCTTTAAAAGCAAAACTATTGCTCAATGGTGCCAAAATTCATTCATTCTTGCAAAGCCTCGGATTGTCTTTCTGCAGCACATTCATTCTAAATGTCAGACTCCATGCACGCAGCCCAATTTGGTATTTATATGACGAACGCTGCAAACCAATGCTCCTTAATATAGTTGCAGTCTTGTGATGGGATTATTTCCCTTGTGAAAAAGCAGGATATTAAGTCCATTAAAAGATATGTGAAGTATGGCAGGTGCACAGCAATTTTACCAGACTGAGGGAAAAAATGATACCTTGATATGCTGAGTTGAGGCCTTTTCTAATTTTTGACAGTTTACATTTCCAAGCTATCCGGTAAAAATCCTCTTTGGTTAGCACCACTGGAGCAAATTCAACTCTCAGCAACGTGGGTGTAGAGCTGGAGTAATTCCATTCTGAACAGCAGAGCTCCTTCAAATGTACTCTAGACCTGCTGTTACACAGGTGACACGATGGAAAAAGACTAAGAGAGAAAACCAGCTCATGAAATGATGATTGCCAATGGCTTGAGCATTGCTTGTGTTTATCCCCAGGGGAATTATGACTGGTGAGACAAGGGACCCATCCTCTGAGATGAAAGCATCTTATTTCAGACTCTTTTTGTAAGGAACAGTCTGAAACAGAGACCTCGCCCAAAGCCATACAACTTTTTGCATCTAACAGGGGTTTGTGTCACTGGTCTCGTTCTGCCCGCTGGGGAACTGCGGCACAGAGATAGAGGTTTCTCCCAGGCACTGGGAAGCCATGAGGGAGAGAGGGAGGACCAGTCTGGTTTGGAGGGTGAGGCTGGTGCATTGGCTGTATTGGAAAGAAGCACTGAGGTAGAGGTAGATGTGTACAAAACAACTTGTTGGGCTTTTGCATACGGCTGGGCGAACTCTCTGCAGGACAGGAAGAGTGTTTGTGTGTGAAATGATTGCTTCACGCCAAGACGCCAAATTTCAGGCTGCCGGTCAGCCAAGTTTCCATTCTTCTTCCATGCCCCTCCCAAAACAGTCAGGATGATGCAGCTTCCCACTTGCTGGGGCTGGATTCTGCAAGCCTGTCCATCAAGGCAGCCACTGACTTCCATGGGGGGAGTGGTTTTAGGGAGGGGAGGAGAGATGCTCATCTGGAGGGAGCCACGGCCAGCCATCTGATGAGGGGTGTCCCCTCCGCCCCACCTCCCCCATTCCTGTCCTTCCCTTGCTGTGTTTGTCAGCCAAGCTGTGATTTTGCCTTCACAGGCAGGGCCGGAGTGGGACGTTGCTGTATGCCCTCTCTGGCTGATGGTAGCTGCCTCTCATTACTGCCACGTTGCTAAGGCTTTTGTGACTCTTGTCCAAGCCTAGCAGCTGGATTTTGGCAGCCTTCCAGGCACTTCCACTAATGTAGCTCAAAGTTACCGCAGGTTTTCTCAGGAGGTTCAGGATGCTGCTGGACTCAGAGACGCTCGCTTTTCCTGGCTGCCTATCTCCAAGGCTTTAGCTTTAATTCTGGGCAGTTTACATTTCTGGAGTCATTAGAATTGGGACCTGTGTGCTTCTCCCTAATTATGTATCACACCAACATTTCATCAGAGCCAGGCACAGCTCTGGTGATGTATGACACTAGCGCATCATCAGTCAGCCATCGCAATAATGATGCATTAGCGTAATATGCCTTCAGGATGGAGTTGTACTGATGATGTATTTTCAAAATGTGGAGTCCCAGAGAAAAGAAACAGTCTGGAGCTAATTCAGTATGAACATGGTCACCGAGAGCACACAGTGTGCAGCTGATTGGGATAAGAAGGATGACTTTACATTACCCGCTCTGACCCTGATCCTTCCTTTTCCCCTTTTAATCTTTCCTTCTTCTTTCCCCCCTCCTTGCTTCTTTTCTCCTCCACTAGCACTTTTCCCCTCTCACTCTTTGTTCTTGTTTCTCTTCTTCTTTCCTTTTTTTTTTCCTCACACTGGTGACTCTCATGGCCACTGGCTTTATTCATATATTCTTGTCTCTCACAGTCTGACCTTGTGTCATGCTGTATAACTTAATATTATCCCGCTAGAAACTTTTTCCCCCCTCTGAGTGAGATAATATTAAGGTGACCTGTAAGTGCAATAGATAAAAATCTCCAGGCCATCTAGGCAGTGACATTAAAAATCATCACAACCCTTAAGTGATGGAGGGGGGGAAATCTTATGGGATCTTTCCTTGGCAAAGGCAGCAAATGTGGGCTGAGGAGTGGCTACCCCTGGGATTTCTCATAGCCTTCAGCTTCTGGAAGATGAGAAGTGTGTTAACCCATTCACACAGCTAACAATATTAAAACAACAAACCGTGCTCAATCAAACCCAGCTTGTCATCTTTCATTGGATAAAAAGTAACCTTTCTAATAAACATTTCAACTAATAAAGACTACAAAAGTAATTATACTATTAGCTTGCTAGCCCCTGACACCCAGACATTCATTTCAAAGTAACTTTCCTGCAGTGTTTAGACCAAGACAATTGAATGATGGAAAGATATTATTCCAAGACCAAACATAAATAAAATTGGCTTCAGTCTTGTCTGGAATTCAGGCTATACTTGGAACTCAGATAATGCCCTCAGCCTAGTACGAACATGTTGTTAGCATCCAGCTCAAGAACAGATGAATTCTAGGAATTTAATCTTTCAACACTTTCAAATGTATATTCTGTGAAATAAAGTATTTTGCAATACCTCACAATACCAAGGCATTTTGGAATAAATAGTCACCATGGAAAATGCAAAAGACCTTTTGTGACATTTACAGTTACTTTCAATTTTTGTTATTACTTTACCTCTTGATTTATTGGTACTGTTATTTATTCAAATTACCTTAATACTCAGAGATTCTAATCAGGACACGGCAACCCGTTGTGAAAGGACCAGGGCACACACACTTAAAAAGGCAGTTCTTTCTTAGGCACTTAATCACTACATCCTCCCCAGTGCAGGATTTCTCTTTATGTTTAGAGCGAGTTAAAAATCTTCTGAAAAATGCAGGGGCTTGTAGCCCTGGTGGCTGAAATAATCTGTTTATTCATGTATAACTCAGGCACATCAGTGTGCCTCAGCTCTGAGCTGAACTGACACAACAAGTGTTGATTTTCCATGTCTAGCTTGTGGCCTCTCTGCTACAAAAGCTACTAAGCAGGTCAGCTGTGGAGACATGCAGAAAATGGACCGTAGCCCCCTCTGCTCATTTTCCATAGCCTACCACGCTCACTGCAGTTAGGACCGGGATGCAGTGACCTGCAAGCTTGATGTAGTTCTGCTCTTGTTGCTCCAAATTCGTTTCCAGTTAAATTGTTCAGGTGGGAAACTGTACTATCGTTGGAACTTATGTCTTGGTTTTCATTTAATTCCAGCATGAGATATTTCATCCTCAGCTCATCCAGATGGAAAGCCAGGTAGTTTTATTCCCATTTTGCAGGTAGTGAAATTGAAGCAAATTTAATTGACATACTCCGAGTCGTAAAAAGAGGCAAAAGCGTGGAGTGGCTTAGAAGCAGGAGTCTGCTGTTCTTAAGCACCAATTCTGCTTCAGCCCAGGAAAGCCAATCCTGCATTTAGCTTTTACCCCTTCTCAAATACAACTTCTAACTATCTATTCATTAAGTATCAGCATGAATAATCTTTCCATTCTTTGATGTTCTTTTCCCATAAACTGTCATGAGTTCCTCTACCAGTATTAGGTCATAAAGGTTTGGCTTGCACAATAAATGCTGCCGCATATAGCTAAGGGATGATCTCTGTTGCTCTCTAGCACCAAAGCTCTAATTGGCTGGTGAGATTGATTAACATGTGAAGCAAAGCTAAGGTCTTTAATCAATCTTAGAAGTCATTTATTGAGAGTATAAGACAAAGCCATAAAGGTTATTGCAAATGACATATTTTAATATTAAAACCAGGAGCTTCTGCCTTTGTAGAGGTTTGAATATGCTTTTTTCCCCCCTTGTTTATAATAAATTAAGATTTAAATTAAATAGATACAGAATGAAAGGATGAGTTCAGGAATGTATGCCTCTTTATCATTAGTCAGTAATATCCAGAGCACGGAAATTCCTTGCCCTAGAATGCCTCAGAGCCCAGCCCAAGGTTCATTCACCCCAGCTAACATCTACTATCACTCCGAAGTGGTTAGTTATCATCACGTCTAATCTTGATGAGAAATTGGAAAGCACTATGCACACTATTCTCATTTCTCCCTTTGTAGAAGTAAGGCTGAATAAAGCATAGGTGGTTACGTGAAATGTCGGTCTCAGTGTATAAAGAAGTCATACGCTGAGGGCTGATCCCCGGCTCTGCAAGGCAGAAAGCAGCATTTATCCTGCATAGATATCAGAGTCGGAATGGATCCTCGGGGAAGGTTGGGGGTTGTAAAGATAAACCTGTTCCTAAATCTGAAAGCTCAGCCCGAGACTAGGCTTCTGTGTAAGGAAGGGCTGTGCCAAGAAATTGCATAAGCATCTGACAGTTTGCTAGCTGGATGAAACAGAGAGAGACACCTCTTGGGTGATCTAACATATAGATAGTTATAATTATGTTTTTCTATTTCTATCCACCTGCCTTGAAATTGAGTAACTATGCTGTTATATTTGGATTGCAATAAAAACAATCTTCTTTGCATTTACCTTAACATTTGCCTTCTGTTAAGAGTGACTTTAGAGTAACTGGGAATCATTCCATTGTAAGGATTTGACAGTCCTCAAAATCAGAGTCCTGGACCAACACCTAGAATTTTCCCATAGGTAGACCTGCACGGGACTGTCTAGTGACTTGTAGTTCAGGTCCTCAAGGACACCCAAAGCAGGTGTCCGTTGCTCCTCTTGGCCCAGGAGCTTCTCCAAAGGATCGGTGCAGAAAGCAACAGCCAGGATAGAATTTACTGGTAGTTATAATTTTTCAAAATATCACATTTTCAGTCTTGCTCTGGCTACAGATTTCTTATCACAAAGTTTTTTTGTTTGTTCAGCTGCTCTTCAGTTTCTCTTCAGCCACCTCAGGTGAAATGAAAGGCCAGTCACGTTCAAGATCAAGCAATACTGTCACAATGAGGATTTCCAGGACGGTTCAGAATAAGCCCGAATTACCCCCCTGCCCCCTCCCAGTGCAGATAATACGAAACAGGGAGAAGCCAAGTGTGATTTTCACGTATCTTGCAAAGAAGAATGAATTGAATTCCACATAATTTGCAACCTAGATTGTGAGATGAGGAAACTGAGGCACAAAGAAATCTATTTTTTTCCTGTGACCACACAAAATAGCAAAGGAAATTCAAATGTCTGAAATGTAATTCCAAAACCTTGACCATGAGACCAATGTCCTTTTTATTTTTTGACTGTTGGCAATCATCACTGACATGTAGAAGAAGCAACTCTAAATGCATGTCCTCAGCATTGAGGACATGTGTGTAAGTGAGGATTTCCATGGGCAATTGAGTGATCTGACACGAAAAGACTTAAATGAAAGACCCCACTATTGATTGCCAGAAAGCCAGTGCTTGACCTAAGAAGAATAAAACCCATACCTTTGGTTTCTCCGACCAATGTAAAAGTCTCCTAAAGAAGGAAAAGGTCAGGAATAGATAAGAAAGGAGGTGTGCAATTTTGTTTTTAATGATGGAGTCTGTACGACCCTTAATGACCTCCTCCCATCTTTGGGCTCTCAGTGCCCTGATAAGCAACAGATGCGCTGGTGAGGCTAAATCAGGGCCAACAGCCCAGCAAGATAGATAGGGAGAAAGAGAATATTTTTTCAGATGCAAAGCCTAATCCTTTGCCTTTTATTGTGCAGAAGTGTCATAATGAGGGAAGCGTGCATACAGAAATTAGAGGTAGGAAAGGCTATCAGGTCATCTTGTCCATCCTCCTTACAATGAGAGAGGTTCTGAAAGAAATATGGCATTAATATGGGGCCAAAGAAGAAAAGAAAAGGCAGGAATTGAGTGAAATAAGTTCCAAAAGCATTAGTGGCTGTTATAGGCAATACAAGTGAATAAGTAACATTAAGGCAGATGTGGCCATTAATTGGCCATTTAGATTTTTGTGTGTGTGTGTGTGTGTGCGTGTGTGAAGTTCTTAATGACAGACAAGTTCTAATATATCCTGTCCATGTCCGCAGTAAAAGTCAGAAAAAGTCCTCATTCAATAGGATAATGAGGCAGTTAGTGGATGATCCAGCTATTCGATCTGTATTTTTAGTGCATTTAAATAGAATAACTATAATATGGTAACTACAGCTGATATCCAGCAAGAGAGAGAGAAAGAGGAAGATGACATTTCTTTGCAGGGAAAAGGACTGGAGGCATTCCTTCAACATCCACACCATGCTCAAGAGTGGCAGGAGACATGGAGAAGAGGATGTATCACACGAAATACTGCACTCTGGGAACCTCTATTGCAACGCAGCCCTGGTGGTGAATGTCACAAGGGAAGAATCATGCCCTGATCTAGTTCATTTTACCAGATTTACTGCAAGCCAACAGTATCTGTTGTGGAACAGGGGGTCGCTGGTTGCTGTAGTTTAGATGAGTCAGGGACTCTATGCCTGAAATACCTTCAAACCTGCATCACAGCGGCTGTATCATAAGCAGAGAAGAATTCGTGACGGCTAAGGAGCATCCCACAGATCTGCCCAGCTCTTATCAGCTCTCAAAAACTTCCTCAAGACAAAGATGAAAATATAAAACCAAAACTTGGTCATAGCATTGCCTCTGCACACAGTCTGTGACTGTAGGTGACACAGCCCATAGTCTTTGTAAACACAGCAGCTAACAACACTCCTGATGCTTGGCTGGTCTTAGAAAGTCTGTGTGGGACTCATTTGCGGAGGTGATGCGATTGCAAGTAACTCCATGGTCCCACAGTGCTCTGTCCCAGCAGCCATCCCCAAACATGTTCTCTAAGCAGATATCCCAACCTCCTTGGCACGCAGCAAGGTAACCTGAGCTCAGCAGGGCAGGATCAACACCACTGGCACAGCTGGGCTTGTGAGACAGGGAGGCAAATCTCCTGGTGTGTGAACACAGTCCATGTTTATTGGAAGCAAATAACATGGGTATAAAATACAGCCTGTAGTTAAAAAAAAAATAAAAAAAAAAATTGGCCTTACAGCTTAAGTATACTGTCCAGGCCTTTTTGGATTCAGCCTACTGGATGATGAGTATTTCTTGTACCATTGTTTAGAAGGAGTTTAGGGGAAAGGAGGTGGTTTAATCTCAGGACCAACCTCTACAAAGTATTTCCATACACAAATATTTAAAACGTGCATAGCACCTCTCCTGTTTGCCAATTTGTCTGGCTCAGTAAGCCCCTCCTGAGGAGCCCTTCGCACCTGCAGCCATGCTGATATCTCCCCCCAGCCCCGTATCTGCTGGCCTGACAGTGGGACCCGGGTGTCCTCCTGGGATGCTGACTCACCAGGGTGCATCATTATGTGGGGTGACGCCATCACTAGGGTGTCTAAAGAGGGAGGTCAGTGCAGCCCAAGCATGGGGTCTTACTCCGAGGAACTGATCTCAGCTTCTGAACAAGGGGATGGGATTCTCTCCAAAGAAAGAGTTTAGTAAGGTAAATCCTAGGTAAATCCCCAGATACCCATATCTATGCATCTGGAGACAGGACCTGCAACGCAGATATTAAAAATGTGTTTTTTAAGAAGGCAATTAGTGTCATGTGACTTCCTCGTGGGGTGTTCTGCTCTCCCAGAGGTTGCAGGTGAGGGCTTTGAGGGTTTGAAAAGCAATATTCCCAACCTTTTTTCCCAGAGAGCTGAACTACCGCATTTCCCACCCGCCTGCAAGGGTTAACAAGAAACCTTTTCCGTGCCCCTGACTTTGTCTTCCCTCCTTTCTATATTCTTCCTTCCCTTGCCGAATCCATTTGCAAATGATATCACTTGTCTGCATATTGTCACTTGCCGCCTGCCCACCCATTTATCAAGTGTCTGCAGCTCGGCGCAGGCTTGCCCTGTCCTCCCTGCTCCATTGTTCCTCTTGACCCAGGGGAAGGTGTGTGCGTGTGAGATGGGGAGGGAAGATGGGTCTCTCCCCCAGCACGGGGAGCCGGGGCCGGGCAGCGCGGGCAGTGCAGCTGGGAAGACACAATTACACGAGGAGACTGACAGCTCCCCCTCCCCGTCTGGCATTGACAGATGACCTTGCAGGGACAGCAGCCCTGGGCCTCCCCACAGACATTAGCTGATATAATGGGCTAGACTGGACATGCCATACTGAGAACGTAGGAGGTAGGTAAATCATCCCGGCTCGGTGGAAATAAACTCCGCCGTTTACTTTCACAATAGGTTTCCCCTCAAACTCAGAAACTTGTTTCTCAGTAACCCTAAAGCAAAATGATCACGGAATTTGAACACAACATTTACCAAGTCCTAATGAATAACATAATTATCACTTTATGCAAATCAAAGCTCATTTGCATCTGTGAATATTTAACTATTAAAAACAAGGCTTTGATCTTGAATAAAAATATGTACATCACATAATCATAGCCTTATGGAACATGAAAAATATCGGGTTTTTCTTTCTTTTTTTTAACTGTACAGTTTTGCTGTGCTCGGGTTTGCTGTTTGAACCTTCTCGGCGGGGACTCCATCTATGGAGCTTCTTCCCTGAGGATGTCCACTGGGGTCTCTCAGTGGCTGTCATCCCAGCTGGGCACACCAGGCCTTTCTCTCCAGGTCACTTCATCACTGAGCACAGCAGCCTTCCTTCAGCTCACTTTTTTCTCCCGTGGTACCGTCCACTTTGGTGGCAGGAGCAAATCCCAGCTCTGGAGCCCAGGTGGGCTGAGTCCTAATGTGTTACACACCATGCCGGAGATATTGCCAGGAGATGGGTACTTTATACATTAATTACAAAGTAAAGGAAGAAGTCAAACTCTGCTTGCATATTTAAATCAAGCCACAGTGATGCAGATTTTTCTCTTAGGGAAAGATTACCAGGGATGGCAGAGGAAGCACGAGTCTTTCATGGGACGTTTCCCAGCTGAAAGCTCTGAACCCGGTTCATGGGCTAGTCCAGTCACTTTTGGCCAAGGATCTAGAAGTGTCCAGGTGCCCAACACCCACTGATGGCATCTTAAAATTGCTAAGCAGCAGCTCTTTGTGCTGGTCTGGAGATCCAAGCCCTACACTGTGAGATGTTAAATGATTAAGATCCTCTTTTCATATACTGGAGCTATCATCACTAGTTGTTGTCCCGGGTTATGTGCCGTTCACGATATCAGATTTAAAGGAACCCTCCATTTTACTCCTTGTCTGCAAAGATCTTCACAGATGATTAAACCAAATGAACTAATAATTGACAACCTAAAGTTCCCCCAAAGGCTGTTGTTGATTATGGCCACAATCAGTGAGGTTATCTAGTAAGTGGGATCAAATGTGCCTACCAAACTGGAGTGGGTAAAGAATATCAGGGCACTAAGTGCCCCTTTCTTCTATCTGGTGGCTTCAATGTGCCTTGCCCAGGATGTGAAAGAGCAGGCCCTCCCTTTTCTGCTTGCCCACCCATCACCCCCTCCCAACTCCAGGCTATCAGTAACTGCCCTGCCCTCCCTTGCAGTGGTTCTCTACACTAAGGGAGCTGGACAGGGGCACAACCCATATACTTCACACTATCTTAGGGAGGATGTAGGTGTTCACCTAGGAAAAAACACAAAACATTGGTTCCACCTCTTACCTCCCACCCCTGCTTAAGCATTTTGCCCCAAGGAAGTGTTTCCTGGAGCAAGGCTTGGTACCCATGTCTACTTTTTTCCAGGTAATCTCCCCTGGATTAAAAAAAAAATAAAATATATATATATATAAATCATGCTCAAATTCCTTTCTTTTTCTCTCTTTCTCTCTATATACATTTTTTTTTTAAATCTAGCATCTGATGATTATTCTACAAAACAGTGTAAACACCTTTAACAGGACTGACTGAAGGAGTCCTTCCTGGGGATGCCCCGGGAGTCTGTGGGCTCAGACGCTCTTCCATCTCTCCGGAAACTGAACTTGGGTCATCCCCATCCTGGCGGAGCACGCTAACCGCTGAGCTGTTACAAAAACTGGGAGTGGTGCAGAAGGAAACAGGTGGTAGCACTTGCACCTCTTCTGATATTTTGTAAGCAAAGGCTGGTGTAGAAATTTAACTCCAGGACTGCTTGTAGTGCCGTGATTCCCAGTTGGACTTCAGTGACTTTAAAGTCTGCGCTGTTTAGAATTTGAGTGTTGGTTTGAACTTTGCAGTTTGGGCTTCAGTCTAGCAAGTGCATATTTTAAACAAAGAAAACATTTGGCAAATAGTTGATTCTGCATGCAGGCAATGTCCCTCTGCTCCACACGATTTATTTTTACAAGGGTCTAAGGGAGACACATTTCTCTAAAAATAAAAGGCATCCACATGAGGCTGAATTATTCCTTCCCAAACACAAACTGATCTTTTGCTTGTTTCCAAGCACTCTACCAAATTATAACAACAAAGCCGTACTGTAGTCCATAAGTTAATGAGTCTACAACTGCACCTTTCAATCTTACCCTTTCCAGCCCCAAGACACACACGTTGCTCATCTAACACTTTTGTCCGTCAGAACTGATATCATGACCCCTGACCTCTGAAACTTTACAAGTTATTGACGGCATTTCCTACACACTATGTAACGAGCTGATGCAAAAGTAAATGATTGGAAAAGAGTAAAATACTAAGGACCTTAATTTTTTTTTTAGCTATGGAACGTCTCTTTGCAACAAGCACAGGCAGATTATTTTCTTCAAATGACCCAAGTCCTCTGAATGTGCATAGTTTAGTTTAGTGATGTGTAAGAGAGAAACTCTTGTAGAACTTTGAGAGGGACTAGAGAAAACACAACTCAGATACCAGCACTAATCTGGTATTTTTAATAGAGTGCCAAAAATCTTCCAGCATATTTTGAATAAGTGACTCCTCTGATTACCTGACCAACACAAAGCAACACTCCGGCGTTGTGTGCACAAAATCACTGCTGGGTTACCTCCCTCCTTTGCTCTGAGGGCTGCCCCTCAGGAGGGCATCCAGAAACGACCAGAAGAAATTTATGCTTGAGCACCTTAATTCAAAACATGTAGAAAACCAGGTGAAAGAGGATGTGACTGCAAAGGGTGTTTGTCATTGCCCCCTTTTTCCAAGGTATAGAACAATGAGGCCCAGATGTTACAATTGCAGGAATGCTAAAAATTTCATAAATTATTCTGCAGGCAAGAAAAGCCACAAAAGGTCAGGCCAAACAGGCTTAGGGTTTGTGCGGGGCAGGAGCTGTTCAAAATGAGTGTTTTTAGTGTGCAGTATCAATTACCAACTGATGTCATAGATCCTCTTATAGATGGATCATCTAATGTTTTTTCTTAGAAGGCAGAAAAATATCCATGGCAAAGTTTCAACACATGTATTTGAAGGGAAAGTTAGAGTTATGGAGACAGAACTTCTGTTTTGACCAGCTAAGAATGGCAAGTTCAAGTTTTATCCTGCTGTTTTTCGTTCCCATGGTAGGATGATTATCATTGAAAAAAAAAAAAAAAGCTGGAAACTTCTATGCTGTCTAAGAGAAATCTGAAATCTTCCGGAGCTCTCTATTTCTGGATGATAAGTGAACCAGCCCTGCTTTCATCTAGTAGCCTGCTGTCAAGTAAGGGGGTTTCAACAGGCTTGGGTTTATTAGTACATAAAATGCAGCGTGTGTCGGTCTGTGTTTCTAGGACAGAACCCCAGTTTAAGTAAGGTTCAAGGTTATACGCAAGGCAGAACCATGCGGATAGTTTGCAAAGAACCACGAGCCTTCAACAGCTCCCCAAAACTGCTGGGTTTGCTCAAAACGACAGCCGAACTACGGGCATACTGCTGTCTCCTGGCTCAAGCAGGAGCTGTGGCTTCTTTGCCAGGAGGTTTCTCCATATCACAGGGGTTTCTCACATTAATGTACCTATGCACCAGCATCTGCAGGGGTGGCTGCAGGAGCTCCTACTGCCCCAGGCCACGTCTGAATGAGAACTCCACCTATGCCCTCTGTTTTAACCCCTCTTGCACCTTCACAGATAAGTTTCCTATCTGTTTTCCTTGACATCCAGAGCAGTTTTGGGAAAAGACCAAGCAGGCCTGATGGTTTGAGATGAAGATGCAAGGGTCAGCATGACATCGACTTTCTCTGGGAGTGGGAACTTGGACCCACTTCTGGACTTTTGGTGGCTCTCCTGCAGCACCCACTTCTGTCTCTGCAATCTCACTCAGTGTCTTATCAGTCACTGTCCCCGAGGGCAGAGGGGCCATAGACCCCAGGAATTTTCCCGGGGTCCTCCCCTGTAGTGCCAGCACACTTGTAAATGTTCCTTTCTCCAAGCATTGTTTCCCCATTCCCAGCTCCCATTTCCAGCCAATCCCACCCACCTCATCTCCCACACCCATATCTTCACACTCTCAACTACCCACTGTCAGAAGAAACTACCGACATAGAGAAGATTAACCAAAGACAAAGAGACAACTAACATCATGCTCCAATTCAAAACAGAGCAGAGTGCAGGAGCAGAGGCCTTTTGTCTTGGCTAACTGGGATCATACACTCCGCATTTGCACCATTTTCAACCAGCCCCACCTCTTCACCTTTCCTGTGGCACCTCTGCAACAAGGGCTGGAAACAGGTCATTCTCTGCACCAGCAAAACCAGGCTTCATGGTGAAGCTTCCCCAGTGCAAACACCTTCCCCTGCCTTCAGTACAAGCATGTAGGTCTTGCTAATGATAAGCCTTTGCTGGCCACAGCAAAGGTAGGACCAAAAATCAAGGTTTGGTAGGACCAAAATCAAGGTTTCATTTACTCACACATCCTAGGATTTCTCTTCAGTTTGTCCATAATTTCATGTAGGCATTAAGCTTTTTTTTTTTTTTGCTATATATATATATATATCTCAAGTAGAAATCCGTTCAACCAGAATTCCCTTAATAAAGGTTAAAAGATTTGCAGTGAAGAAATGTCAAAATACACTAGCTTATAATTGCCCTCGAAAATGCAGTTTTATATATTTACTTCATGGAGAGGAACCTTGGCATATATTTAATTAAAGAAATGGAGCCTGCAGGAGGTCTTGGAATGGAGCTCATTGTATTTTGGTTTGGGGTGAATTTCACAATCTACTCTATAGTTTTATTAATCTCCCCAAGCATGAACAAACTCTAGCTATTTCTGTAGAAAATGGGAAGGAAATAAAACTTAGAAGCCTTTGGAAGTGGTTTTAAACATAGCAGGAGAAATTACAGTATTTAATGTCAGAATCAAGACAATTATTACAGAATAAATGGCTGCATTCAAGAGAAATAAACTTTGAACCAAGACGGCTAATTGATACTTCAACAAAGGAGACATTTTTATGAAATAGAAATTCTGAAACAGACTTTTAGCACTTTTGTCAATTAACCAACAATAAAGGTTACAACTGGCACCAGGAAAACCTACAATATGATTCCTGTTGACATCATCTCTTTTGATTAAAGTTAGAAAGGTTAACCTGAAGACCTGCAGAACAGGAACCCATGAAGTGAAGCTCTGGTGAGCTCCCTAACATCAGCTGCTGGATCCAGGAAAGCGTGCAGAAATGTGTCACTTGAAAGGTTAGTTGGTGCGTGATATACAGCCATATCTCGGAAACGGTGCCACACCAATTGGAAGGGGACAAGACTTGTGGACTGCCTCTTGCGAGAGGTGGAAAATCTGATCTTTCGATGCAAGTAAAAACGGGAGATGAACACGTACGATGCTACGTGTGCCAGAGCAGGGGACATCAGCACGTGGGGAGCGCCACTGTGGACTGTGAATCTGAAAACATGTCACATCGTCAGTGAAAATTATGCTCCCTCCTTCTGAAAGGAGATGGTTTTAAGACCTCGGTTGGGCCAGCAGGGGATGGGCCTGGGGTATTTATGGGGGAATCTGTGACCGGAACATGCTGCTATAACTTTGGACTTGGTTAAGGGAAAAGGAGGGCTCTGTCCTGAAACAAAGACTAACACTTTCCCCCTCTTCCTCCTGAAATGCCAGAGTGGTGGAAACAGTGAAATAAAATGTTACAAAATGTGACTAATTCTATTTTTCAAGTAGGCTCAGGTGTCAGAGAATTGCAGGCCTAAAACCCAAACCAACCCTGTTATTTTTCGCTGCTTTACTCCTCCTCGCTTCTACTTTTTCTCATAGGAAAGATAGTGGAGGTTAAAATGTGTGGAAATAGGGGTATTTTCCACTGAAGTAAATGTTATTTAAGTGTAAGGAAGGAGAATATAAATTTCCATGGCAAATCAAAGAATCTGAGAAACATCCCATACAAAACCAACTCAATAAGAAGAAAATAAACTTCAAGAAATGTATTTTTCTTTCCGTGCCCCACAACTGAAAACTTTTTGATCTATAAAAGCAGAGTCATGTACTAATAGGTATACAAGCATTATATCTCACCAGCTCCCTTCAAGTCTAATACACATGGCAGAAAGTATAAAATAGGCTGAGTTCAACTGCACAAAGACCTTGAACATATAATTTTAGCCAAAGCGACCTCCTTTCAGAAGATCTGAGACAAGAGTGCTCTGTGTCATAGGATCACAAGGCTTGATTAATTGTGTGCATGTTTCAGCCAGAAGTATTGCTTTCCTCACCGTTCAACATGCTGATCATTGAGGTAAAAGGAGATTTCACACCAAAAGAGGAAAACCCCGCTAGCATAATACCTAACTTCCACATACCCCAGTGCACACTGGAATCCTAAGCCCTGGGTTAGAGACACTGGCATCCCAGGGTGCCAGGTCTGGCACTGGAGAGAGAGCAAATCTGATACCTCAGGATGGGATTAGAGAAGCTGGGGAGGAGAAAATGAAGCTGCCCAAGCTGGTGGAAAAGAAATGTCTACGAGAGGCCTTGTGGTATAAAGTATTTACTGGTGAGGCAATTAAGCAGATGCAGTTACGTAGCTACCGCTGGGAGAGAAGGTGGCACCTGTCGCCTTTGGGAGTCCTGGCTGTAAATCCTTTCCTGGAGATAAGGAAAATACTAAAAACCAACCATCAGTCATCTCCCCCACACTTTTTCCTGAGCCACATAAGAGGTAGGAAATCTGCTTTCAAGTCTTCCTCCTCTTTTCTTGCCCACACAACCGATTAGAAAGCAGAGATTTGAACCTTGGTCTCCCGTTGAGGAGAGTGGCCTCACCACCACCCTCTCAGGTATTTGGGAACAGAAATTTCTTAATATCCTATACTGAATCTGATCTACTTTGCTGTAGCTAATTAAATACCTGCATTCAATTATAAACCAAACCTAACTCTCCCACCTTTCTCTGTAAGGTCAAAGGATGAGGATATTCCCTCAGGACGTGAGACCCAAGTTTAAATCACTGCTCCTGAGGAGACAGGCTCGGATGGCTATGAGTTTTGAAAAGGCTGGTTCCCAGAAGACCTTAAAGCATTTCCTACTCCACTAAACATGCCCAGAGCATGCCAGGAGGTGATCCCGTTTGCTTTCCTGCACCACTGCAGTATTAGCTATACTGAAGCACACCTCGTAGGTGCTGACACCTGAACTGGCTCAACATAAGGTATCCCATTTTCAGAGGTGGTTCTTACCTATATATCCACCTATATCAGTGGATATCTGATCACTGGATCTCCTGCCCAGGAAATCTAGCTGGAGCATTGCTCCTTTTCCTGGATCACTGCAACAGTGAGGGTGCTTGTGTTCATTGCTCCACAATAAGTAACAGTGCTGGAGAAACATTTTGCCAAGGATAGGAAAGACTGGCTGTTCCTCCACCTACTTTCAGTAGCAAGGGGAAGTATTAGAGTCCTCTTAAAGAGGAGAAAATGCATGGACATGAAAATAGGGTGGGAGGATGAAACCTGTCTGCATCAGGCATCCTCCTCCCTCCAGTACTACAGATGCCCTATCAAGAGGAAAAGGTTACGTAATGAAAGAAATCTGCCTACAAAGCCTGCTGCTACAAGAGTTTGCCAAGAGATGAGACTCAAGAGAGAGTGCTTTACAACAGCCTTAAAGCAAGGCATTGCAAGCTAGAACCTCAAAGCAGGATCTCTGACTCATAACTTAGAAGGCATTAAAAGGATAGAAAGACCACTGAATCCACCAAAAAAGGACATAAGGGGGCATTTCTGGAGATCCTCACTCATTAAGTTACTGCTACTGCAAAGAATCATACTATTTATTTTTGGTTACAGTAAAGTGTGGAGGCCCAAGTGCCTGGGTCTGGCTGTATTCGGAATTCAACAGGCAAGCAGAGAATATGAATCTGACAGGACGATGGACAAATTATCACACCGAGCTTATCTGGTGTTCAGTGCCATGTCCTTAAGCCCATAAAATAGTGAATACCGTGTGACTCATGACTGATGCTACCAGGACTTATGTAGTAAATGTGGTTGATATGACCAATGAACAAAGAGAAATAGTGTTGGTGCCTACTACCTCCATGTTGTCCAGGTAGTTTTGTTTTGCTCTGGTTTTGTTTCAATTATGTTATTCTTGCATCCAGGCCCTGGATATGCATTGGCACGAAGGAAGGAAAACGGAAGTGTTTAAATACTTAGCTGCCCCGTGAACCATGAAAAAAATATTTAGTCCTGGTTTGATTCAAATTTTGATTAACAGTTTGAGATTGCCAGAGACAGGTGCCAGTAAGACTATTACTGTTCTCAAAAGTGGCCAGGTTCTGATACTTCACTGATATCTCCGGAACCATTCATCGTTTGTACATACATGTATTAAGTACGCATTGTCCTCTTCCCTTGAGCATTGTGATTCACACACTGATAGTATCAAGAGATCTTCAGCGAGATGAGGACCCACGTGGGTTCAGGGGTACTGGTGTACTTGCTCTGTCTGTCTGCAAGAAAAGCTAGGATCTAGAAAGCCCGGTGTCCCCTTTTCACGCTCAGAGAGCTGAGGTACAAGTGAACAGACTTACTCAAGATGCCACAGGCAATCTATGGCGGGGCTGGGAACCAAATCCAGATTTCCTGAATCCTATCCAGTGCCTTAACCTCAAAAGCGTCCTTTCTCACTAATCAGGTATATCAGACGAGTCATCAGACACCTATATGTATATCTGCTTACCCTCAGATTTGTATACCTCTGTGGTCCTGAAAACTAGTTTGTTCTCTCCTGCCTCTCCCACAGAGGTTTGATAAGGTGGTAAAACCAGCTTAAAGACTTCCTTTGTTCTGGTAACAGGCACTGCAGATAGCAACTCTGCCCAAGCCTCTGACCTTGGTCATGAGGTCCTGAGAGACAAACAACTGTCAGATGGGCTAAATTCATATGGAAACTTCCTCCCAGTTTGTGCCGTGTTAGGTGTCTGTTGGAGTATCGGTGGCTGGGTGTGTTGTCCTAATGAAGGCAGTGTAGGCAAACTGCTGAAAAAGGCTCCTCAGCAGTTCTCCAAAACCACCTTACCTGTAGACAGAAGGTAGGAAGGACATGGTCTGCTAGATAGAAAGTGAACAGGTCTCGAAGAGGAGCCAAACAGTCTGGAAGCTGCCAGAAATCACTGCCAATGTCTGCAGCTGAGGATCCTGTTAGCTTACCCTCCGTAAATCGTACCAGATTACAGAAGCACAGACTCAAGAGCCGTATGAAAACTCCAGGTGGATTCGTTAGCCAAGGCTCCATTACTTAGTCAATCTTCATGAGCAGAAGATCTGTCTTTCCATTTCCTTTGAGAACAGGTGCTGCAGACCTTGTCTCTAGGCGCGATTGAAGTCTGCTGTGTTGAAAAGAAAGTTGACAGAGGTAGCAATAGGCATGACAGGAGCATATGAGACTCCTTAAGCTAATCATTAAAGCCCAGGATCAAGAAAGCAAGTGCATACATGTGCCTTTGACAGTCTTGTCAAGCCAAAAGAAAAGGAGGAGATGGGGGATGAACTCCTGAAAATGTAACAGCTGAAAAGTGAAGCTGGTGTGATAAGATGGCAATTCCCAAAAAAGGGTGATTCAGGCAGTAATATACACTGGTATTAAGCTAAAAACATGAAAAGCACATAAGGAAAATGTTGTGAAACTGGCAAACCTTACGGAATTTAAGAAGAAATCAACAGTTTAGAGAGATTAGCCCATTACCACCGGAAAACCACTTTTACTCTGGAAAATAAACAGGGGATAAAGTTTTAGAACTGCTGTAGCTGGTAACAAAACTTCTACACATCTCAGTGGTGCCGAGACTTCATCCCAGGAGCCTTGTCGTAGGAAAACACCACTACTTTGACCACCTGAAAGTCTTGAGCGGGGAAAGCCTGAGCTGTTCAGCTTTTCCACTGTTCCCACCGCCCATGGGTTTTCTGAGCTCCCTTTAGTATCAGCGTCATTCCCAAAGACTAGTATAGCACATGGGTACATGTGCACTGCACATTACAGCGCTAAGTGAGCGAGCTCTAAAAGAACTAGCTTGAGGACGAGAAACAATCCAGACTTATTAGCATGGTGCTCTACCCATGCTAATTTATTGTGCTAATGTAGCTATACCACTTCTAGGTATCCCTGAACAACACAGCGTTGTGAGATCCGGATCTGCCAAGAACACAGATGTGTCAGTAGGTTGAACGAGGAAGATCTGAGACTAACAGGTTGGTTGGTAATGTGAGGTACACCGAAGGAGGTTATTACTTTGTGCTGCTTTAATGCCTTCTAATTTTTTTTAATTAAAGCTCGGTTACAATATCCCGTAGGGAAAAAAACCCTTGCTGGCAAAAAGAGTAGGCCAAAAAACCTCACAAGTTCTTTTCTGGCATTAACGTCTATTACTCTAAGTAGCAGTCCAGCCCAAACTTGTAGGAGAATAAAGCTACCACACTCCTACCACAAAGGCTGTTGTTCTTTGCCAGTAATTGCTGTTTTTCCATATACAAGGACCAGATCATTTACTTTCATTCAAAATGACTTCTTTTAGATTAAGGGAAAACAGCAGCGAGAAGGTGGTGGTGGGGGGAATTAAAATGCAAGGTCTCCAAGAGAGATCAGCGTGTGTTCACTTCCGCAACAGGCTGGAGCAGGCAAGAGGAACATGGCTGCTGCCTCTGCACACATGCAGAATTTCTTTGAAATTCCACGTGTTGCTGGCAGGCTTAAATGTTTCCTTTATTACACCGGCCTTCCAGGGCTCCCAGTCATTTGGCTGCGCCGATATCAAGTCTCGCAAATGGCTGGAGTTCAGAAAGATAGCGATCGGATGTGTCTTTGTACTTGGGATCAAGACAGGCACCCAACTACATAAAGGTTTGGCTCCAGAAGACCAGCACTGTTGGTGCTGCTGGTGCTGTCTCCACAAGCACCCTCTGATACGGTTGGGTCTGAACTTCCCTCCTTGGCCATGTCCACACGCTATCTCATGTTGCGCACTAAGAGGGTAAACCATGTGGGGAAGAAAAGAAGCGCCTTGTTCATTCTGTGCTCCTGCTGTCTCAGTGGTGGTCTACGGCCAGATCCTATCAGTGTTACTGTAATACAGCGCTAATAACAACAAATAATGCAATCATGGTAAAACTTTTGCTGGAGTTAGTCCCGGGGCGAGCTGGCCCCGGTGAAGGCAGCGGGCCGGGCTGCCGGCAGCTGCCTACTTGCCTCGCCGGAGGGGAACGTCAGCACCGCCAGAAAGCGATTGATCTGTGGGGCTCGACGCGAGAGCGACAACCTGATTTATGGTTATGTAGCTGCATTAGATGAAGGAGATGTGGCCTTTCCCTTTCAGCATAGGTGTGGTCATCAGTTAATTATCCCCGAGAAAGTGGAAAGCATTAAAACCTCAGGAAACTCTTGTGTCTGTGAGTGTGAGAGTAAGAGTGTAAGTGTTAGCTAAAATCACCTGCTAAGAATTCATTTTACTTTCTCCGAGGCTCTGCTCTTGTTTCCACCCCACACACACGTACGCTCCGGCACGCAAATACTAAACAAATACATTCACCTTGAGAGTATTATTGACTATTCGATATGGTCGGATTGCTTAAGTTAAAAACTCTCCAAAGAAAAGAGTTTGCAGATTTCTGTCAGCCAGAGATCTATTACTCATGCTCAACCATCTGGTATTTAATGAGAATATGACAGGCTGATTGTTATTTTTTTTTCACATGGCAAATTGAAAAATGCGACTTTTTGATCTGTATTTTAATTACACCCCCTCTGATCTCTCTCCCTTGCACTTCCTTGGTAATATGAATTCGGAGAGTAAACACACTCTGACTTTCCCTACGAGCCCTACCTCTTGAATGGCTAAAAAAAAATTAATTTCTTTACATTTCTCTGATTTACCTGTGATCTGCGGAGGTTTAAAGCAAACTCTTATCCTCCCAGCTGAAGAGCCAGGGAAGGGCTTCCTAGGAGAGGTGAGACAGCTCGTTGCCCCCAGTCCCCCACCCTCAGCCCAGCAGCTCCCTGGCACCCTGCTTCCGCCATGTCATTGCAGCCCTGTGGAAGGGGAGTTATTTCATGCTACGCTTCATGTCACAGGCATTGCCATTATCAGATGGACTCACAGTTTTGCTCGAGTGCTGGAAACGTAATTAAAACCCCCAACGAATAAACACTTTATTTCTGCCGCAAAAAGGGGGGAAGCTGGTACAAGCCCTACAAACTGGGATTTCTACCAGACTGACCCCGCTCAGTTCAGGACAGGTTGCTGCCTGCTTCGTCGGGCCTGATGCCTGTAGCTGCAGCTAAATCAGACTACATATGAAAGCCTGACTTTAAAGGGACCGGACCCAATCACATGACACGTTTTTGTCCAAGTTCCACTATCATGTGACAATCTACAGTAGATTTATGAAATTAAGCACAGATGGCTACTTTGTTTTTGTTCTTTGAACTGACAGCTGCTGGTGTAAAAATAAATTAAATTAAATTTCATATAAGTCAGACTTTGAGATATACTTTTTTTTTTTGGTTAAATAATCTTTAAGGTCCCCCCCCGCACACACACACATACATTTTAATGTTTTACTGGTTCTCGCCTCTCACCCCACGCTCCTGGCATTCCCCCAGGAGCCTTCCCAGCCACCCTGGCAGTGACCTCCCTCCTCATCTGGGCACAGACCTCCCAAGGGACACCAGACACCCAGCCCCCGTCCCCGAACAGACACTGAGTGACAGGCGAGGACAACCTGTGCCAAGCCTGGCCAGTGGGCATAGCTGAAGCAGGGCCATTTAAAGCCACTTTCCACCAGGAAAGCCAGCTAAAAGAAGGGAAAACCCCGCAAATTTTCCACCCTGCAAGCCTGCAGGAGAGTATTCCTAAGCCCTTAGGGACTGTCAGCTCTGAAAGGCTGCATCTGCCAACAGAAGTGGGAGGATTGTTATTAACCGAGCTGCTAATAATCCAATATATAGGGAAAAATGAAGGAAGTCACTTCTAGGTAAGGAAAGTAATGGCAGGTGCATGAAAGAGAATGAGCCGACTTTTTAAGAAAGCAATGTTTCAGGACTAGCCAAAGGGTTCTCCTGTATTCGCAAATCTCCATGGAGCACTTTAAAGTCTTCTGTGTTTGTATCACTTAAAGTGCTGCTATTTTAGGTCAGTGTAAATAAGTCATGTGTGCCGTCAGCCTTGTACAAGTGCTTTCTGCTGCTTAATAATACATGTGCTTGTCCATTATAGGGGCTACACGGGTACGTGTTGGGATCTGGAGGCAGTCATGCAAAGATCCTGTCTTTGGCATGGCTGCTTAATGCTTCGGGTGAGGGCATAGGGTATATACTTGCGATGACCTAGAGCAGGGCAGAGGTTAAACCTAGCTCTGATCACAGCACCTGATAAATAATTCGTAAGAAGCCATCCCATGGTATCACTGCTTTCCTGCCCAGCTATGCCAACAATCCAGGACTATTACCTTTTATTTTATTTATACACAGATATCAGGGTTCAAGGTAGCAGGGTGTTAATTGGCCACATCAGAATTCTGCCATTTCAATTGCATTTCAGCTGTTTGCTGGGACTTGGGGGCTGTTTGGGAATTATAACATCTCAGGTTCCTTCACAGAGGTGCTTGGCAGAAATGATGCTGTTCAGATGCAGAATCCTACAGGACACAGTAAGCCGGGCATCTCAGGCCTGACGTTCCCTTTGACCACACACAGATGCTGAGCTCCAGTCTCAGCTATGGTATGGGCATCCAACAAACTCCAACCCCCATGAAAGCTATTCAGATGATTGGCCTCAAGTGGGTGCAGGACACTCTGAAGCCGAGATCAGCACTGACCTGAAATTTGCAACTCCTGTATTGTTCACTCCCTTTTGTGTCCCCGCTCTCCCTAGGTCTCTTTTTTTTTTCATTTATATAATGGAGTCGTCAGTAGGGGACTCTCATTATGTGCTTATCCAGAAATTAGCACAATGGGGTCCTGTTCTCTGTGGCCCTCTAGGCAGGACAGCAGCAAACACAATTCGCTTCCCTAAGGATCTGAATTGCGCAATAGTGTCGTGCAACAGTCTGAATGCAGGACAGAGCGCGTGAACTTCCTAAATCTCAGTCATTTGGTCATTTTACAAAATTACAGTGAAAAGTAAAAGCGACGGTGAAAAAGTAGGCCTGTCCATGATGCATAATTACTGAGTTAGTGCTGAAAAACCACTCAGATGTTGGGAACCGTGAAGTCCTGGTAGGAAGCCGCTGTGACACATTTTCTTCAACCTATCTGCATGCTGATGCATCCAGCTAGGTAGCCATCACCACGAATTAGATGTTGATTCTCATATTGTGAGCCAGTTGCTTTACATTGGAGTTTCTGGGGAGAAAACGGGTTAAAGTGGCTGTTTTTCCTAATGGGCATCTGCAAGAGTTAATCAGCGGTTATTTGTAAAGAATTTTGCCTTGTGGTCCTGTGATTTCACTCTCAGAGAAGTCAATTCAGATTTGCCATTCCTCCAACAGAAGGAAAATTCAACCAATAAAAGAGCAAACTGTCTCACTAGAAAAGCCAAATCTCTGAGTCTGACTTGCAGGGACAGAGATGCCAAAATCCCTTTACAAATCTGCACCTCAGTACCAGTGTCAGGTTTGCAAGGTACAGATGCTGTGCTTCTGAGAAAAAAATGAAGAGGGTTTTGCTAGCCTAATCACACCTCAACAGACCTCTGCAGGCTACTGAAACTGAGCACTGTGTCTGTGAAATTAATAGCTAAAGAGTAATTTGGTAAAAGAAAATGATGAAAAGAAAAAAATAAGTTGGCTTTCAAATGGTTTTTTTTTCCCCCTTCAAATTGTTACAGATCTGATTTCTTTGGCAGAAAAATGAGTATGTGCGTGAGTCTATACAGTGAGATTTAAGAAGAGGTTTAGAAACAAGATTTTTAATAGAAAACAAAGGCACGTCAGTTAATAAGCATGCATTAATGTTGAAAAAGCCCCGTAATAGTGCTTCTTGTGCATATGTGGGAGTGAGGGATTGTAAGAACAAGTGGTGGCTGGTTGCCTGGGTTTATCAAAGCCCAGTAGGGCAGGATCACCTCTTTGTCTTTGCTGTGCTCAGAGTCATCAATCCCTCCTGTTCCTTCCGGAGCTGTGAAAATGCCAAGGGAGAAACACCTCCTCCTCTAAAAAACCGAAGTGCCGTGAAAGCCCCAGCTCCCGGCAAACACACACCATGCCGTGCGGCCCGGCCAGGGGAGCCTGGCTGGCTCCAGGGGGCCCAGGGCATGGGCAGAGCTCCTTGGTGGGATCCCACAGCCCGGTGGCTGCGCTCCCTCCGGGGCTGCGCTCCCAGGGCTTGCAGCCCTCTGCAAAGCAAGTAGGGGCAAGCCTGGCCTGGGTGCCATGGGAAGAAGAGGGACTTTATGTTACCCCTCAGCAGGGGTTGGCCACATTTCCATGCCCCGACAGAGCAGTGCTGGCGGCAGTTTTGCTTTATGGTTGATCTCGCACCTGAAACCACAGCTCCCAAACAGCCTCGAGCACACCCTGCTCCTCAGGGTTCCTGCCCATTGATCCCCTTCCCACTGCTCCACCCACTCAGTCGCAGACCCCAAGGTCTCCCCACTTTTAACAGGCAACCCCCAACCTGCCTACTTTACCTCCCCAACCCCCAAACAGGATTCCACCGGGGGGACACGCTGCTGAACTCCAGCTCCCTGAGACTGCCCCAGTGCTCACAGAGCCCCCAGGGAGTCACAAGCCACCTCAAATACAGCAGGAGGGAAATGGCCCTTGCTGCCAGCTGCGACCCAGTGCCCTTTGAAGAGCTGTAGGTGACTGCTCCGGTCTGTCCTCAGACAGACATGGTCTGTTAGATGCTGTGGTCGGAGGCAAACAGGGCAGACAGAGAGGAATGCAGACAGGGAGCGGGGATGGCTGGAGGGGCACTGAGGCAGCAGGAGGGTGGCCGAGGGCAGGAGGGGAGAGGAAAGGCTGGAGGACAGGGAGGAGGGTGGAGACGGTGATGAGGTGCGCGATGACGTGGGAGATGGGAGATGTAATCAAAGGCAGAGCTGTCCAGAGCCTCCAGGCTGGGAACCAGGTGACTGAACATGATCTGGGGTAAGCAGATGCCTTCACAGCACCTGCGGCACAACCCCCACCCAGAGTTACCTCTGTAACAGAGCTCATTAACTGGCTGCCAAAGCGCTCTGAATCAATGCAACCCACGTGCGAAAGGCTGAACACCAAAGGAAGAAGTTCGCACAAGCACTGCTCCATACAATCGTGTATGCTGCAATCAAGCTGCAATCAGAGACTTCCTCTTCTTCCTTACCTGGTGTGAAGCTGGGACAGCATGGGGTGGGGGGGAGGTTATGCTGCTGGTGTCCCCAGCAGGACCAGCGGCCTGAGCCGGTGGCTGAGGGGACACTAGTCCCTTGCCATGGTTGAATGAGCGATGATTTGCAAAGGCACCTGTGCAGCTCTGTGGCCTTCTTCCGTGCTCAGGTAAGGTCTGTGGGCAGAAAAGTATTTTCCCAAGCATGCTCAGCCTGAGAGTCAAATACCTCCCTGTCCTCCATACATTTTTTTTTCCAACATGATTCTACCAAAAACATCTAGCCCAGGAAGTGATTTCATGAGGAAACAGCAAAAGACAAGAAACTGAACCAGGTAAACCCCCAGATCAGCACAGGATTATGCAAAGGTTTTGCCCCAGCTTGATAGTGTGGTTGTGCTTGTAATTAAAAGTCTCTCCTGATAACCTTCTAAGTGTGCCGACCATAATCCAAATCAGTCTCACATACTTAAGCCTGCATATACCCTGGAACAAGAAATGCCTCTGAGAAATAAATACCATCACATTGCTGTCAACAACGCATCATGGCTAGTGGCAACGATTCACCGTTCAACTCAAGCTTTTTCTCTGCTGCTGTTGGACGTCACGGCAGACACGGGTGTTAGAGATCTTTTTTGTGTGATGGTGGCTTTGCTAGAAGAGCTCATGGCCCTCAAATATTTTAGATCATGTGAGATCATGTGTAAAGGACGGAGAAAAAGGAGATTCCTCCTACTCTGTAAATTCCACTTCTTAAAATTTCAAAATCTGATGTTTTCCACCTACATCGCCTACATTGCCCAGATCCCCTCATCCCATCCAAAGTGACCAGTGGCCCACAGCACTTCCCTCTCTGTCACTGAGAGTATGGACAGTATAGCTTAGGAAGAAACAGAGAGTGTTTACAAAGTAAAATATAAAGTTTCTACAATGGCAAGTGAGGAACCAGGTGGGTTCAACGCCTCTCTTGAGGTGTGTCCCACATTAAAGAGTAAGGCCATGCCATGCTTTCTTCCCAAGGGACACCATTAGATGTTGCACCTGATACAGCCAACATGGCCCACCAGTCCTAGGGATCTCATCGTTGGGAGAAAGAGCCATATCGCCATATTGCCTTCAGCATTTCCAGGGAGGGCAGACAGGGGCAAGTCAGTAACTGCCTCACCGTACCAGCAGAGATAGAGGAGATAACCTTGGTGGGAGGCTCAACAATAGCCAGGACTGGCTCACATCCCTTCTCCCTGCCCCTGTGCATGCTCCTGACTGCCACTGTCAGCTCCTGTTTCCTCCTCTTGTGCCAACCGCCTCCCAGCAGGCAGGGGAATAGGTCAACCCAGTTTCCTAGAATAGAGACATATACTTCTTTTTCTGCACCACTACTGGCTGCTGCCACCTTTGAGAATTGTTATGCTCCCTGCACAGGAGAAAAAGAGTGAAGGGGAGGGCTCACATCCCACACAGGTTTAGGAAAGAGTTATCTTATAGTTCAGGGGAGCAGAATGTCCCACTGTCTCTAATGACCACCTCAGGTCAAGAAAGCAAACCCTGTAACGCTACTGCAGATTTCATCATGTTCAACAGTTACTGATAAGCCATTAAAAGCTACTTCAAATAAATCAAACTAAAAGATAGCCCTGGATTGGCTCATGGCTTCAATACACATTAAGAATTTATACCTGCCAGCCCAAAGTTTGTAGTAAGAGATGTTTCTTAGTGACCTGGGAGTTGGTATGTAAATAGTGAATTAGCAAAATGTCCGGATGACACAGAATTTTTTAGGTTACTCAAGACTATGGGGAGCTACAACGTGTTCCAGAAAGACTTGACCAGACAGCATGATGGAAGATGAAATTCAGCATAGACATGTGCAAGCTAATGCACACTGCAGGAAATAATTTAAGCTTTCATACATGCCAAGGGACTGTGAATTAGTGATGAGAGGCATTATGGTGGACACACAATACCTTCAGTGAAGCTGGCTGCTCAAACTATAGTCCAGGTCAGAAAACGAATGAGGGAAAATTCTGCTATCTAAAGGTGAGCGGGCTGGTACTTACATTGGAGAAACCTTCTGGGTCAGGCTGGAACATAATTTAAAGCTACCTGGGAATGAGGCAGCTGTGGAATCAATTCTCTCTCTTTGCCTCAGCCAGGTCTTCCAGGGCTCACATTTTACACATTGAGAAGGTCAGAATCAGTTGTCAAGCCTTGTGAAAGATCTGGACCTCACTGAATTCTTTATCCATCTATGAAGTCCTTTTAAAGTGATAGATATCCTGACAAAGGCTCAAACTTGTCAATTAAATTCCCATGGGCTGAAATTAGAAAACGTGTCCCACTTACATGAATAGATTGCATAAATTGTATTTGGAGGTAGTTTCAACAGGATGTGTTCCCAAGGTTTTGCTGTGAATGAGCTAAATGCTCCTTCAACATAAGACACTATTGCAGCATCACCAAAACCAAATCTCCCTTACAGTGTGGAATGGGAAGCAGAAGACCTTTTTTTTTTTTTTCCTTTAAGAGAAGGGACATAAAACAATAGCTGGGAATGAAAGCCTGTAAATTAATTTGTATTACAATTTCTGCAACGCCTTTGTATATAAATGGAAGTTATGTACATAATTTATAGAGGATGGTATAGTGAATTGGAGTCTCAAACCCCCTCAAACACACTCGCTCAAGCATGATGTGTAGAACACTAACACTCTTAGACAGTGTGCAGATTGCAACAGTAAAAAAAAAATCACTCTAATACTGTACATTACAATAATAAATGCAGGAATTAGAGGTTTTTACCTCTCTGTAAATAAATTATGCATATATAGTTTTAAATTAACCAAATTAAATGATTAAAGACACTCCATAAACTTGTCTCAGGAGTAAGGAATGCAGCATACAAGCAGAGGTCTCTGGTTCCTCTGAGCCTTGCTGTTTCATCTGAAGCAATCTTAGATGCACTTCCTTTTCCTCCCAGCTTTGCAAGGATAGAAGGCATTTTATTTTCCATTCAGCTAATTATTTGCAGATAAATGCAAGCGTTGAGATTAGAAGCACCACTTTTGTTTGCATCCCCTTAGTGAGGTGTTGCTGGTGCTGGAGAAGTACCGCATGGGTCCTCAGAAGTCAGCTTGCCCACAGTGACTGGTTCCAGCATTTCTGCCTCTGGATTTAACCAAGGGAGTCAAACAGGCACAGCTTTTCAGGACTGGGCCGGCAGTGTAAGTGGACGACGTTCCTGAAATGCAGGTCCATAGTGACTTCTCTGCACAAAGTACCATTGTGGCTATGTTGTCAGTGATGACATGATCTGTCGTGGTACGTGGCACCACGGTACGTGGTACCATGATTCACACTTGGCTACAAACTTTGTTGCCCATTTTAATGTGGGAGGGAGTTTAGGCCGTAGCTCAATAGACTCATTTCTTACTCATTTTGTGAAATGGCACTGGAGCCTTAAGCCTAAATGCACTAGCCACAAGGAGAAGAAACTGCAGAGATTTGAAGAGTGTTTCTTTCCAGTATCACCAGTACCGTCCTACCTCCACATTACCAAACAGGGCTTGACTGTGCTACATCCTAGATACCAAATTACCTCAGTTCTTCCAGGGAATCTCTGGACAGTATCTGTTACTCTCAAAGCACTTAGCTCAAAATATTTTTTTATAGGCAGAAAGGCAGGAAACAGGAAAACAGAGCACCTTTCTCAAGATCACATGGCAGGGCAGTGGAAGAGCTGGGAAGCTTGACTCTTAATGTGTGTCCTACTCATTGTCAGCAGCACCTCCACACACTGTGGTCATTTCATCGGCTGAGCCCCTGCAAGTTGTTGTTTCTTTGCTCAGCAACCCCGAGTAACTTGGTTCCTAGACAGCTCAAGCAAGACGTTAGAACTTCCCAAGGCTGTATTACCAGAAGGATCTACTGAAATCTGCATGTTAAAAAACAAGTCAGGAATGTCCGCATAGTATGGGTTTCCACTGGATTTTGCACATCTCTGCTGGAGAGGAGTACACGAGCTTGTCGCTCTGTGTAAAAATGTGCATTTTAGTGCAACTCCCTCCACACAAATCAGCTCAAATGCTGATGCTTGAAGCAGTGTGAGAGCAGAAGGAACTTAAGTGAAGGTGGTGCAGGTACCTCACAGTTCACAGAGCTTGCTAGTATTTCTTCTTTAATTGCACCTGTAAGTACAGTGTGCTGATATATGTTTTCATTCACTGCATTTTGACCACGTTTTCCTTTCTTGCTACGAAACCAGCCTCAGCCTTAACAAATTGCATGTACGACAGCAATATCTCTCAAACCATTCTTGGTGTCTTGGAGAAGCACCCTGTTTTCAACAGCAAAAGAAACGGACTCTTCACGTCCACACCAACAGGGCTTTGGGAAGCAACTCCTAAATACAGGCAGTGGGATCAAGAGACATAACTGGTTTTAAACTGTAACTTTATGAGTTTATGAATGGGATTATAGATGATTATGAAAACAGTAGCTTGAGGGAATCAGACTTACTAACGGAGAGGTTTCTGCCCATCCTCTGCACAGTAAGCATGCCACCCATCTCGGGAACTAGGGTCGCTGTTCTAAGGTAACTAAGTACTAAGACTCGTATGATTAAGACGCAAGGTAGCTGCAATGGAATCAAGTCAAAATGAAAGGATTTTTTTCTGAACTTGTTTTTTAAAGTATTTATTCATTTGGTTTAAGCTTTGGAGGAAAGTAGGGAGCAATTTGCATCTCAGAGTGCCAAATGATTCTGCTTGATCCTAAGCAAACAAGGTTCGAACATCTTCCAAGGTGTTTCTCGAAATGCTATATAAATCCGTCATTGAGATCTTCACTCTTCTAAGTGCAAATACAGACTCGTGGTAAAATGAAGAGTATTAGCTCATTTTGTTCATAGCATGAACCATAGGTTTCAGATATTAACAGGGCATATACGCTGGAAGGAGTTGCGATCTTCCATTTAGAAATCTTCTCTTCCGGAGCTTTACACCTCGCAATAGCCAGCTTGTCATTGCAATTTGTAACAGTGGGACGTAACGTTCACACAAAGCAATGACAGCCCATTAGGCTATGAGTTCCTTGGAATTTGTTTGTAGTGTGATGGGTCACCAATCTGCCCGTGGCCTCCAGCATCACTACAATACAAATAATTAGTGTTACATTTTCCTTTTCCTGGCTGTTTGTGAAACTAACTAGTACAAATTTTCAAAATCACAAGAAGCTGCTACAAGCTGACATCCACATGTACAAAGCAAAATGTAAATCACGTGGCTGTAAAAACCAGGAAATACTTCACATTTTTAAATAACCTAGGTTCTTGGTCTTGTGTTTGGTTTCTGCATGGGATGTGTGTGAAGGACATACGCAAAGGACAAAGACTCCAGCATCTGTGACAGCAGGTACACAGTTGGGTGGCTGGAAGAAAACACTGGAGGAACTGAGAAAAAAATTGTCTGAACAACAGAGGACATGAAAAGCATGGCTCAAGATGGAGAAGGGTGGCAGGGCTCCATCTCTGCTCCACATGTGCGTGCTTTTACAGTACCCTGCTTAGATCAGATCCCACTCTTGCCTGCGTGACTTCAGGTCACTCATGGCCATGGTCTTCTGCTTGTAAGCTTCAATGCAGCAACTCAGGCAGTACCACAGGGGTTGTCCACTGGAGTTAACAAGGAACTAAATGTAGATGGGCCAAGCTTAACACTCACCTTCAGCAGCAAGTGAACAGGGCCTAATCCCATTTTTTGTGTCACTTCACAATGTGTTAGGAAGTACTGGAAATTGATAGCCAAGGGAAAATAGATAATAATCCAGGCCCACGTACTTTCAGCGAACACGTACAAGAAAATATTTGTTTAAAATTAATCTAAATATTCTATAACATTGACAGAAAACATAGTTTAAAGACGTTCCTCACTCATCAGAGCTTTCCCATTCTCCTTTGCCTGATCTCTACACACTTCCTATTCCCCAGGGAGGGCTTCTGCAGCACAGCTTCAGTCTTTAACTCCAGAAACTGCTTTCGGTGAGCAGCTCCTACCACCCTCCAGAAGATCCCAGTTGTTAAACCAAGATCTGACTCAGTCTCCCTCTGTCACCAAAGGCCTGCTACCCGTCAGTCCTTCATATAAGCATGTTTAAGACCTTCACACATTGTGAGATTTGTAAGTCAACTCAAAGGTGCAATTTGCCTTTGAAGGTGCAATTTGCCTTTGAAAGTCCAATTGCTCTTCTCTGTTATGAAGGCTTGCGCAGTCCCAGGTAAGAAACTGTGTAGCTCCAACACAGCTTGCAAACGTCTCTGCCCTGACACAGCCTGGCTGAGCAGAGGCACTTCTTTCAGACCATTACAAGGAGATGTCTACCTCAAGAATTGCCTAGTGCAGATGATCCATGTTCTTCCTTACTGAATAACTGCACAAACTATCTGCTGAGCATGAATATGTTTAACAGGAGCTATAAACACTCATGCTGTATGGTCCTTGTCCACAGTGAAGGTATCTGGAGGGTCAAGTTTTGATTCAACCCACTATTGGGAAAACTGAATTTGGAGATGAACTTCACAAACTTTGCAAGCAGTTCTGTACTGTTGTTTTTCTAAAATTATGACTAAATGTGAAAAGTGTGGAGTTTAGCAATCTCTGTTCCAAAAAAATCTACTGGAGAACATGTCCCTATTTTTATCTACGTAAGTAAAAATATTCCAGAAGACATTAAACTTGACTATAGAGCTTCTTGTCAGAACATGGCATGCAGCACACAAACTTAGGAAGATTAAAAAACCCACAACAAACAAACAAAAAACCCCAACACTGGACAGAAATAAGAAAATTCATCTGAAAAAAGAATTGAAGACATAACAGTTTCAGGCATGATGAGTGAAAATAATCATGGACCTCTTACCTACTGGTCCAGCTGCTAAAACAGGATCATGAAATCTGAGACCTTTTTAATGTACCTGAATTCAAAGCCGGATATCTAGAAATCAGAATACAGGCTCCTCCTGTGAACTGTGAAAACTGTATCATCAATAGCAGTGATTGAAAGAGTAAGGAAAGAACTCAATGGGAGCTTCAAAGAAGCACTAAGACAAAGAGGACCACTGAAACACTTTGATATTTGACCAGGCAAAATGGCATTTATGAACACAAATACCACCATAAACAGCCTTGGTGGTACAAGTACCAGCATATATTCCAGTGGAGGGATCTTTGAAGAGTGCTGAAAAATTAGAGGAACGCAGAAGGGACACCTCAAAAATTACTCTCAAGCTGGAGGAAACAGTTTACAATGGGAGACTTTCTTTGCCTGTCTCATCAAAAGAAGCAGCCTGGGAGGTAAACTTGATTACTCCATACAAGTATATTCACAGAAGGAAATTTCCAGGGGCTAGAAAGCGAGCTTTTGCATCCATCAAAACAAAGCACTACAAAATGTACCTGTAGGACCTCAAGCAATAGGAGGGGTTTTTTTTGTTTGGTTTGGTTTTGGTTTTTTTTTTTGAAAGTGAGAGTGAGCAAATGTGGAAACAATCTGCCAAGAATAGCAATGGAATCACCATCTTTTCCTATTTATATATTAACATTGGATGCGTCTTAGTCAAATGCACATTATGGACACATACCTGGTAAGTGGATGCAACTGAGGTCAGGGTCAGTGATCAGGTAGACCCTTCCAGCCTGAAGGTATAAATCTAGAGTTGGAGTGGTTACTCCTAGTGTATTACAGAAAGAACAGCTTCTGCTCGTGCTTCAGGGATTTCATCAATCTCTTTAAAGGCTGAGGATATGGAACTTCACGGAATCAGTTTCCCAAATCTGCAGGCTCCTAAGTTACTTGTCCTACCTTTCCATTAAGCATCAGTTGTGTAGATCCCACCTCCTTGTCATTCATCTGCCTTTTTCACATGGTGTTTTTGGCTACCTGGGCCATGCCTCTTCAGCCATGTCCCTGCCTGATAGCAACTCACTGAGTACTGTCTGTAAGACTTCTCATCCCTAGAAAATTATCCAAGACTCACAGTGTTCAGCTTGTTTTCCTCTACAATCCAGGGTTAGATAATAAACACCTCGATCACAGCATTTGTGAGAGGTGATTTACATTTTTTCATTAAAAAATATCACTGGAAGTCCAGTCCTCCCATGTTACAATATTTGAAGCCCCTGCCTACAGCATACATAGCTGATATTAATTAAAGTAGAAGATGACAGCACCTGGAAAATGAACACTTTTCTCTGCTCAGATAAATGACCTTTAACGAGTGCTTGTTCTTTAGTTAGACTAGGTCATTACTAGAGATTACTGAGCAATTTTCAATAAAGCTGGAATCTCTGACTCATCTTTGGCTTTAAATTTGAACACTGAAAAGTGATGGAGTCACACTGAAAAGTGAGTGGTAGACGATGTTGTCTACCACTGCCACTAGCCTGCCCCACCACAACACACAGCTAGTAATCCCTGAGTACCATTTTGCTTTGAGCAGCAGCAGAAGGGAGGTGGTGAGCTTCATCTTCTCCCTCACAAGTAGAGCCTTTCCTTTGCTGCGCAGAATCAGGCTTGGGAGTATTGAAGACAACCATCCCAGTCACAGTTCCTTTCAACATCAATACACAGGTTATGGAATATGGAAGAAAAGTAAGTTTGCAGTCTGTGCTGTCACAGGTTGTAGCCATGTCCAAAATACAGGCAGAGTAAAATTTAAATAGCTACACTGCTGAACCTAATCCCTGGGTAGTACCTTCTCTTCACCATGGCTTCACTCTGGGGCAGCGAAACTGCTGTTGGCTGAGATTTGAACTCTTGATGCGGTGGTTCTTCCTAGTTTCTTCTGTTTCTTCTAATGTGTTTCAGAGCCCACTGCTGGAAGAAATCCACTTAGAGACTCTCTGTGCTCATATCTCAGTCACACACAAGATCTCATGGAACTGAGGACAAAGCTGCGACCATGAGACACACCATGCAGAGGAAAGAGCAGCCACTCTTTCCCAGTACTTCTGGACAAGGTGGGGTGAGGGAAACATAAATCTCCACCCAACAGCTTTGTTTAGAAAGGAGGGCTTCCCACCACACTCCGCAGCTAGCGGGCTCCATCAGATCCTGCAACTGGCTCCTTTCTGTGCGAGTCATTAACTGGAGGTTCTGGACAAACACCGTGCTGAGAAATTATGCTGCAGTTTAAGACAGTCAGAACAGAGGGCCTGCTTAGGAAGCAGTTTGAAATTATTGAGAGCAGCACTTCACATTTCGACAGCCGAAGCCTTTGTATGTTGGAAGTCTCAAACCTTGATCACTTCCAATTGAACCACTTATAAAAAATGTGCACTGCTGGAATATTTTAAATGACTGTGTGCAGTGTGTACTGACTGAACATTAGGGGCTTCAATTAAATAACAGTTCAGAACATAATGAACTGAAAAATTTCACACTCTCTAAAGTGAGATAAGTATGAAGTGAAGGAGAGAGAATTAAGAAATAGTGCTCTGAATGTGGCACCAGCCACTGCCTGATGAAATACAGCCAGAAACACAACAAAACAGCTTGTAAATTAGGGGCTTGGGGTTTTTTCCCAGACCCTCCAGAGGGCACAGGAAACAGCCAGGTCCTTTTTTTTTAAAAAAAAAATTATGATGCTACTCTTGGTGAAATCGGGGATGCACCTACCCTGTGAGGTTGGTTTGGTCATGTCTGAAGTTAGGCACTTTGGGGTGCACGTTTCAGTCAGCTGGTCCCTGCTGCAGGCTGAGTGGATAATCTGGAGCCCATGTCTAAGGCTCTGACCTGAAATTCAGCTAAAACAGAGTCCTTCTGCACTTCTTACATTTACTAATGAAATAATCTTCTCCTATGATCCATCTGAACCAGACAGAAGTAGTACAACTGACGCTCTGCTTACAGGTATGGGGAATGTTGCAATGAAGACTTCCATGCTGTAGTTTTCTCTGCATGTCAATGGAAGGAGAAGGAGAGACAGCAGAGGTGGACATCCTGCACCACAGCATGAGGTGCTTGCTCCAGAATACTGCAGTGTGCTTTACAAAGGAAAAAAACGGCACTTGGAGTGCCAGTGTGGTGCGTTTGGCAACCACTGACTTCAAACAAGGGCTGTTCTCCCTCTGTTCCACAGCTAGTTTGTTAGCTTTGGAGGTAAATCCCGTCACAGACTTTCCATGATCTCTAAAGCCCACTCACTTGGTTTGAAACGGAACAAAATGAGATCTCATTCCAGTAAGTACCGTATTTATCCCTTTACCAGAGAGGGCACGGGTGTCTTTAGAGATCTTGCAAATACGAAAGATGTTAAAAAATAACCCCAACAAACCTAAACAAACAGGAAAATTGACACACTTCAGATTTTTAGGCTTATGAGGCTTAACATTTCTGTGTTTGAGGTTACATTTTCAACTGACTCATTACTATTGCTCTCTCTCTCTTTTATTTCACCCCAGCCTTTTCAACCATCTCAGTGGTACCTGCTCTATGCATGTTCTCCTTCTTCATAACAGCAGCTGGCAAGGTGATAGAGCCAAGTGCCAGCTGACCAGAGCAGCTGTACTCTCTAGGAGCCTGTGAAGGCTGAAGATGATGGACAGCTGTATCAACCTCTGCTGATGTTGGTATACCACTTACACGCTCTACTTTGACTTGCAAGTTGACCAAAAAAAAGTCGTGAGGGTGAAAAGCATGCGGACCTTATTTAGTGGCTAATTCAAGTGGTAGAGAGTTATCTCAGTTTGCCAGCAAGTGTTCATGGGGATATCGGGAACCAGGTGGGAGTCAGGATCCTGCATTTATTCCAGTTTACCTGATATAAACCCTGCATGTGAAAAAACTGACGCAGACTACAAAAGCCATTTGTAAGCATATGCAGTAACTTTAATGATTTAGGAGTTCTATAAAAATTGTAAGTATGCTCTGATCTTCAAAAAAAAAAAAAAAAAGGTTGTCAAATAAAATAAAATAGGACAGAAACTTATGCACACTTCCTCAAGCTCCATATTGCCAAACCGATGAGTCTGTTATCAGACTTGGTCTGACTGGTCTTTTGAGGAATGTAGGAAATCCAGCTCAGACCACTGCACTTCCATTCTGTCATGCATAGAACAAGCATCAAAAGCCATGCAAAAACCTTTCTCCTTAGACAACTGTGTAATTACTTGCCCATGGGATAAGTTTCTATCTTCACCCCCAGCCTCCCTCAATTTGAATCTCCTTGTAATCTTAGGGCTGAGGGCTAATTGTCTTCTTAATTTTGTCTATTTCCTTTAACAGAAATCTGAAGCATTAAGACCAATGCTTTGTCTTTTCAAACTCTTCCCAAATAGTGGGTTTCTTATTTTGTTTGCTATAGCATGAAGTGTCAGTGTTCAACTATGTTTTGTTGGGTCAGTTTGAGGTTCCCTACCCTTCAGACTGCCCCTGGTCCTCCTACGTAGAGAAGGATGAATGAGACTGGAGCTGGACAAAAAAGCAACTTTCCAATCAAGATCCAAGTTTGTTCTTCAATTTGCAGTAAAATTCATTCTTGAGAATTTACAGTGAAGGACAAATAGCTATTAAGATTTTTGATCACTTTGAACCTTTTGCTTCAACATTTCAAAGAAATGGGTTGAAGTCGTTAAATCACTCTAGCTTACACTCTTAAATAAAAGGTCATTTCAAACCCAAATTGGAGGTTTTAAATTCAAGCAGCTGTTGCAAACAAGGCATGGTTTCCTTCTGGCTTTCATGGTTGATGACGAACTGTGATTGGGGCTGTCTCCACATGGTTTTTCTGTAAGCTAACAACATATGAGTTTACGAAGCGGGCCTGTCCCTAAAGAGGGCGCTACCTGGCTGGTGATTTTCATGGGACTCAGAAATCTCTGAAGTTTCCACCATTTTGTCAAATTTGAAGCTGAACAACGAATTCTGAACACTTAAGACTGAAGTAACTTAAGAAACAAGTAACATGTAGGGAAATGCAAAGAGATCATGTCACTGCCCAGGTTTCGTTTCTTCAACAAATCAGCCTTGAAACACCAAAATGGGGACGCTTTGACAGATCCAATCTTTTCAAAAGTATTCTACATGAGGAAGACATGCTACATCTCACCCTTTCCTGCAGATATGTGCAGTTTAGACCAATATCTTCCTGAGAGAACATTTTGTCACTAAATCAGCCAGCTATGACTTTCCCTACAGCACTTCTCATCGCTTCATATATCTGCAGGACAACTACCCTTTACCTTAAAAAACCTTTAGAGGAGCTCTCATATCGAAGTTCCACCTTGACTTTGTTGTCTATATTTGGATCTTTATATCTTCTTGGAAATAGGATGACCAGACTGTATCATTATGTGCTCTTCAGTGCTTTCCAAGCTAATTCTTTATTTGCATTATTGCATATGAAGATGATGAGGGGACTGGAACATCTCTCACACGAGGAAAGGCTGAGGGAGCTGGGTCTGTTTAGCCTGGAGAAGTGAAGACTGAGAAGGGATGTTATTAACACTTCTAAATATCTAAAGGGCAGGTGTCAAGAGGATGGGGCCAGACTCTTCTCAGTGGTGCCCAGCAACAGGACAAGGGGCAATGGGCACAAACTGGAACACAGGAAGTTCCATCTGAACATGAGGAAAAACTTCATTACTCTGAGGGTGACAGAGCACTGGAACAGGCTGCCCAGAGTGCCTGTGGAGTCTCCTTCTCTGGAGACCCTCAAAATCTGCCTGGACACAATCCTGTGCTACATGCTCTAGGTGATCCTGCATGAGCAGGGGGGTTGGACTCGATGATCTCCAGAGGTTCCTTCCAACCCCTACCAATCTGTGATTCTGTGATTTGCCATCACTGAAGCCAGAGAAGTCTTGATCAGAAGAGGTACAATTACAGCCATGAATGCCAGCCTGTCCATGAGGGAGGGTCAGCACTGCTCTTACAGCATTACTTTCTTTCCCCAATCGATAATGAGGGAGAAAAAACCTCCAGTGCTTGATGATTCTCTATTCCTGAAGATGAACTGCTTATCTGAGTAAACATTTATTCTAAACAAGTAGCAGGCACATCTTTTTTTCTCTTTCTAGAAACAATCTTGTAGCTTGTTCAAAAAACTATTTCACATGATCCTGAAAACATTTAACAGAGGCATCTCTTGTGACCAGAACCACAGATTCAGGCTCTGCCCACCCTATTGTAGCCCCTTCTTCATCACAGAAAAGTACTGCAAAAATTCAGCTTTGTGAGAGCTCCGAGGCATTTGGAAACCATTGGGAGAAAACGTGCCATGAAAGTGAATGTCTTCACTGTGTGATGCAAATATATGTTAAGCAATAAAATCCTTGTTCCTAAATAGGCTTGTCTTGTTTTGATATTCAAGGATATGAAAAAAGACACACATACTTCTCATTTAATCCTGCCAAGATATAAAACTTGCCTATTTTTATATAGTTGCCCAATATGGACAACAAAAATAGCTTTCTTAATAAAGAGAAAGAAGAGGAAAAGGCTAGCTAATTTCTTGTGATGCAAAATCATGAGGTCCACCTCAAGACTGCACATCATTTTTAGGTTGAACATTTATCTGTTGAACCTCATTTCACTGAGGAAAAATGCTGTTGCTTCTTGAAACTCAGCTTAAGATGACAACTGCTCTGTCAGAGAATATTACTACTCCCAAAAGTAAAATCTGAAGAAAAGATTAATATACTTTGCTGAGAGTAAGCTTGATAACTATCTTTGTGCTGCGTATTTGCTTCTCGTGGCAGATGATATTTGATCATTTGAAATGATTACTTAGCTTTAGCTGAAAATCTTTTGAATCAAGTGGCTATAAATCACGTGTCCCACACGTATTGCTACTAACTAGCGAGCATTTAGACAGCATTAACACAGGCTAATAACTCCTCTCAAAGGGGGAAGGGGCAGAGAGTACCTCAGGAGTGTGTGTGTGCGTGTGTGTGTAAAAACCTCCGGGGACAATGCAAGAGTTTTTAAAGCAACAGCTAAACCTTTCCCACGAAAAATAAGCCACATCAGTGACAGACTGTATTGCAGTGTTTTCAACCCCAAAGCCACACTTCTTTTCCAGGGGGAAAATAATTTAATCTAATCTTGAGCGATGGTATTAGAATATGAATGTCGTGCAATTATGTCGGTGCACACGTTAATTGTGCCAGACACTTCATACCCCGGTACCTGAAGGGAGCCTGTTCAGAAGCCCAGAGCTGCAGCGTCCACAAAACAGGACTGAGAATTTGTGAAAACATCTTCATTTCTAAGGTTTGGGTAATAGTACTTGAGCTACTGCATAAAAAAATTATTCAGGAAACACTATTATTTCAATGCACAGCTTCTTATTCTTTGTACGATTTGTGTGTTATTCCTGCATTAAAGCGTTCAGCATCAACCTATAGAAGTGCTGCAATAATACTGCAGAAGGACTCACAATTTTAGTCAATTCGTAAAAAAATACGCAAGAATGTATGTGAAAAAACAGGTTTCCAAAAATCACTCAGCACTGACATAATACTAAAGGTGCAATGATTTTGTTAACATAGAAGATGACTACTGCTGATTCATCTGCAAACACTTCCTCAACGGATGGTGCAATTTAAAATTAATAAATAAGCTGCGTGGTAGATACTTTTCAGAGGTTTCAAAAATGACAACAGACTTCAGTGCTAATTTTTAAGTGATAGCTTGAGACCAAACATACCAACATACCCTTTAGGAACTGATGGCGCTACACAGAACCAAGGGTTTATTATATCTAATCTTGTGGCTCATTGAAATCCAGGTGTTATTAAAATACAGTCTCACTAGGCTTTGGTCATCTGAAGACACCACCACCATTTCCTTCTTCACTTTGCTTCTTTATGCCTTTCAGCTATGGTTAGATGCTACTAACCAGCTGTGGAAAAATCACGTGCGCACATGAAAAAAAGTAAAGGCACACATTATGGATTTGAATAATTAGAAGTTAAGGTAGAGTAAGTTAACAGGGATGTGGTAGAAATTATTTTAACCAGCTTACTGTGATCTGTACTTTTCCTGTGGTCTGTTTCCCACTATTCCTTTTACTTCAAATCCATAGCAGTTCTGGTCCTTTTGTTACCAACCATTCAATAGGTTCTTGACAGCAGAACTACATCTTCGTTCTCATTTAATAACTATTTATCATTCTGTATCTGCCCATTTTCAAGAAGGAATAAAGTTAAGTGTTCCAGAAATTGGAAAAAATTGAAACTTGACCTTTATTAAGTGGGTTAATTGTCACAATCTCAGCATGTATGAAATTAATGACCAAAAAGTGGAACTTCAGAGTTTCAGAAGACTAGGTTAATGTCCAAAAAAGTCTAAACTCTGACCTTCTTGACATATGCCAAAAGAAACAGCCACCCTAATAAATTACTACCTGTGTGCAATTATAATAAACCATTCCTAGCATCCAATCACTTGAATTAATTGCTGCAAGGCAGTGGGGCTTTCTTACAGGTATTCAAGTTAATCTAAGAGTTCCTTCGCAGTTCGTAGGAGGCTGTTTGTGCATGCCTGCTTCGGTATGGAGATTCAGGTTTAAAATTTCCTACCTTTGCACCACAAATCTGTATGCAACCCCACTTACTAGCGCTCAAATTAGGAGCCTTGTTTGAGTTACTAACAGTGCAGAAAGTGGTGAACCAGCACGGAATAAAGCAAAGAGAAATGGATTTGCCTTGACCCGCAGCATAAGGCAATTGCTGGATGCAGGACACCTATGTAGTCCCCAAATTTCGGTCTGATGGGAGAAACAGACAACTTTTGTAAATACAACAACGAGCTGCAGAATATTTAAATCAAACAGCATTCACAAAAAGGAAGATAAAAAAACCCAAACAACTCCCTTTGCACAGAACCAAGCCAGCAGCACCACACTTCCACACCACCACGCCAAACATGGGTGAATCAGCCAGGAGGACAGTCAGAATTTCTCCTGTGCACAGCCAGTGCACCTAGGGAACGGGTAGGTGGCCCCAGCCTGACACAAAGCAAGGCAACCTGGCCAGTAGCATCTGCGAGTGAAACAAGGCACCACGCTGGAATTAGCTGCCTGCTGGTGCTGCCATGTGGAGGAGGAGCAGTGGGATCATAGAATCATCAAGGTTGGAAGAGACCTCAAGGATCATCTAGTCCAACCGTCCCCCCCCTCACCTATTACCCACTAAACCATGTCCCTAAGTACCACATCCAATCTTTCTTTAAACACCCGCA
>VWZZ01000918.1:746592-767007 GCA_013399095.1 Psophia crepitans | reverse complement strand
CTCCAGACTAAACAAGCCCAGTTCCCTCAGCTGCTCCTCATAAGCCTTGTGCTCCAGCCCCTTCACCAGTTTCGTTGCCCTTCTCTGGACACGCTCCAGGGCCTTGATGTCTTTCTTGTGGTGAGGGGCCCAAAACTGGACACAGTACTCGAGGTGCGGCCTCACCAGGGCTGAGTACAGGGGGACGATCACCTCCCTGCTCCTGCTGGCCACACTATTCCTGATGCAGGCCAGGATGCCGTTGGCCTTCTTGGCCACCTGGGCACACTGCCGGCTCATGTCCAGGCGAGCGTCAACCAACACCCCCAGGTCCTTTTCCTCTGTAGAACTTTCCAGCCACCCTACAGGGATGCTACAGGGAAACTTGGGTTTTGCCCCTGTTGATTCTGTTTGGAGGACAAATGACTTGTGTGTTCAGGGCTGTCAAGTTGGCCCAGTTTTCACAAACAATATATGCTTAACATTAATAAAATCCTAAGTGTTTAAGTTCAATTATCTAATTCTGCTGGTGTCTGAAGCTGTGCATAAGTACTGGTGGTTCAGTTGGGAAACACACATTCCTCACACATGCAAGATTTTATTCCCTTCTTCATGCAGATTTTAAACACCTTTCTGAAGAAGCAATGTCATGTCTCAAAGGGCTGCAGGTCTGTTTCACTCCAGTTCACATTAATCTGCCCAAAGGCACAAGTTGTGATGGTCAGCATTACCTATTTTGCCATGTCTGAACTGGATTTAATTGGACAGTGATTGTCTAGTTTCTTCAAATTGGGAAATTAAAAAAACCATAAATTCTGCTCAGACATACCCAAAAATCTTTAAATAATAAAAATCAGAAAAAAAGAAATAAAAGGAGTTCAGGGCACAGTCAACAGATGGAATCACCTGGAAGACTCAGGTTCAAAAGCCTCTTCCATGTTTGATCAACTTTATACAATAAAATAATCCTCTATACACAAATCTGATTTGGGCAAAGGTCCCCAAGCCTAGACACACGTTTCAGGTGAGCGTCCTGAATACAACACTGTCTTCTATTTTCATACTGCTCTCTGTGGATCCATAAAGCCTTTCCTTACCCCCTCGGTGGTGAGCAGCTCCTGCAGAATCACAGCATCATTCTCCCCCAAAGGAGGATCAGCAAGTTAAGGGACAACAGTGACTCCAAGCCAAACTTCCCTTGGGTGGCCTCGGCACCGACAGCAAGGCAAGCAGCCGCTTACTGCAACAGTTTTCAATTCATGCATTTTCCCCTCTTCCTATGGAAAGCCAAGCCCTTGTCTGATTGTGAAATGTATGGCCTGCTTGAAAATCCACGCTAATTATGGTACTTACTAGGTGGAGATACTCTTTTTTTGAACACTCACTGAAATAATTCCTGAACTTCTTATTCTTCAGGATAGCAACCACTGCTTCCAAGACAAGCTAGCCAGTGCTCAGTTGTCCAGCTTTTACCTTCCAGTTAAGGACATCTCCTTGCTTTCCTCCCCTATCTAGCTTAATCTTTCATGATGAAAATGGCACCAGCTCCAGCTGTTAAGGCTTCCTATCATGAGACAAAGGCAGAAGTCAAATGCTTTCTGCTTTCCAACCGTCCCAGTACTGACTGCAAACACTTTTTGGGCAACGCAAACACCGACGCCCAACTTGATAGCTTCTGTAAACTGCCAGGCCCAGTTCATGCTGCTACCAATGTAAAAAACAAACCAAACCAAACTGACATTATTTCATTTGTAAGTGAAGTTTGATGTCTATGTACGCTGAAAATAAAGATAATTAATGACTAAGTGTACGAGGCAAAAAGATCACATTTTATTCAAAGTACACGAGTACCACGTACCACCCAATGTGCGCTGCCACACAAAACACCTTATTCAAGCATATTTCAAAGCCTGTTGCTGAGAATCCATGAGTATCAGTACTCCATGGTCAGCAAACGGCTACAAAAGGGGAAAAAATGGTTCGTTTGGGTTCTACTTGGTGCCACAGGACAGGTGCTTTAGCATTTGGCAAAATTTCAATGCGCTTTTCAGTAAACAAATTAACGTAGATTTCATACCTATTACTAAGGCTCAAGTTTATGCCAGGGACACTAACTCCACAGCCGTCATGCAGTTTTTGAAACACACCGAATACACCAGTGAACTTAAGGAGAAACAAAACCCAAAAGAATCCAGAACCATTTGTGGCTTTTTTTCTTAAGGATGGATTGAGATTTTTTTTTTAATTTTAACTGAAAAATCCTCCACATGGTTTCCAAACTTGTGGCATTTGTTAGGAAATAGATGTAGAAGCCGAGAAATGCTAAGGAAGCTCTTCGTGAGTCACCCATTTACGTGCTGTACTTTGTACAGAAAGCAACGCACTCCAAGAAGGAAGCATGTTAGAAACTATTAAATATAGACAGTAATGATGTGAAAATCATGTGGTCATATCTGACTTCAACACGGATCAGTTTAAAAAAAGTCTTCTAGAGAAAAAGAAACGGGTGTTGCTTCATCAGCTAAATTTGGTAGAGCGCGATGTTTTTTCTGAACACTCCTGTTTGGCACAGAGTACGACAAATCGCAGGGACTGACTTTCGGCCCATAAAATCAGAAGGGAGCAGTGGATTTTGGGAGCATTTTTATTGTGTCAGACTGAAACACTTCACATTACGTTTCATGATTACTCCCCATGCCTTTCTATAAAATAAGGGTGACAGAAGTGGCAGCAGCAGATATTAAATGCTGTTTCTAAACATGTGAACTAGAAAAGAACAGTTTGTGTAACCTACGTCTTCCAGGGTACCTCTGAAACACCCAAGTTTCATGACTCTGTGATGATCATTCCTCTCTAAAGGCAACGTAGCCTCAAGGACGCAGTGACTGAGTTGCGTCGATTTTCCGTACTTACCACCTGTAGCAGTGTCCAAAGGAAGGAATACTTAATTTTAGCCAAGACGCTAAACGCAGCTTATCTTAGCCAAGATCCTAAACCATCTTATCTCCCCAGCCAGAAGGCTCTCAGCTCTCCTTTACTCATCACAGCACTTAAGCTAAGGTTGCATTTAAATATTTTCCAAGTATTTTTTCAGAGTGGAGGTTGTTGCTCAATTTTGTCTGTTCAACTTTATCAATAGGGCTACATGGACATCGTCTTGCAGTATAGAGCCGAAGTAGTTAGAGGTTGTTAGGGAAATGATTCACCAGTAGGTAGGTCCATGTAAAATTCAAAAGTGTTTTTTTTTCCCTGTTTTGTTGTTGGAGAACAGTCCGAATGATGTCTTTCTTACAGGAATACTTCAGATAGCGAGCTAAACAGAAGCAGGAGTTGGCATTTAGCCTGGGATTAGTGTGAACAGCCTCTTAACCAAACACTACGAAGAAAGTTAACTTTAAAATGCTTTGAAAGGTCTGTTTTCATGACAGATGGTAATAAGGGCTCATCAGTGCCAATTTTTTGGTTTCCACCTCAGTTTTCAAAAGCTTAAGTTTTAGGTTAGTGCTTCTGAGAAACCATTTCTTGCATAGAGAAAAAATGCAAATTACAAAATTAGATTACTCACTATTTTTATTGTGTGCAACATATTTTTCTAAATAACACTAACAGATGAAGAGTAAGATAGACCACTTTCTCTTTCTGTTTACTAGAATCCCTCTTTTTTCTTTTTTTTTTCCTTCCCCCAGCTATTTCTCCTTTCGTCTTTATCTGTTCACTTGGACAGTTACTCCTCTGCCCACAGACCCCAAAGGATACAGCAGTCGGTAGCAGGTAGAGGTTTTGTTGGTATAATACACTCACTAGGGAAGACGTGGTAGAACTATATTTTATTCAAGAAAACCCACACATTCTGTCCTGTGGTGACCACAGGCTTTGCTTAGCCATAGATATCAGCAAATACGGGAACAAAATACAGTGTATCAGATTGAATCAAAGCATTTAAGTTCTGAATTACAGCTATAATTTTCAGGGAAGGCTAGTTTCAGAATTGCATCATAGTATCTAGTACAATGTTGTGCAATGTAAGTGGCAGAAACAGAAATGGAATATTGGTCCTAATAAAAACTGAAATGTAATGACTTTTGTATGACATTTAAACTGTCAAGACAACAATTCATAACATTCTACCAAAGGCAGCATATAGTTACAAAAATACTGGTCCAGCATCTTGTTAGTGGTGAAGCAATATCCAAGGTGCAATGGCAACATGCCATTCTTAGTGAAATATTTTTTAAAAAACTATTTTTTTCTATTTTCCCCGCACTGATACTAGCTGAACACCAAAACTGCTATGACAACCCGAAAGAAAGTCACTACTTATCATGTGTATTGCACCAAAGATTTATGCAAAAACACATTCTCCAAGTTGCAGTACAAAAGAAGCAAAATCTAATAAAACTATGAATTTGCCAAAAGCATTTTACTGCCACTGATCTTGGATGAGCAGGTTGCAACATCTATTGAGCTTTAAACAATTGTCCAAGCTTGTCCATTCTAGCCATTATCTTGAACGTCAGGATACAAAGGTAAAAGACCAAGTCCTTAATACTGAGAACAGAATTAAGTCACTTTATACTCCTCTCCACCCATAAAACAAAAATATCCCGCCCTCCTCTCCTCCCATTACCCAGGTAACTTCCAAGTCAAGCCTTGGAATTACCCTGTTCTGATATTGCACTGCGCTAGGATTGTATTGTTTTCACCTACAACTTGTGGAGGTATCCCAAGAAATGCTCATCAGACGGAGACACAGACCAAATGGCAAAGCGTACCGCAGACTTGGCCGTGCTCTGGACTTGGGCCAAAAATACATTAGGCTGCCTGCCATTTCTTTCAAGAAAACGGCATCAGTTAATATCTCAACCAAAAGATGAAGTTGAGTAAGCTCAGGTAACCATGTCACATTCAATGTTACATCCCACAACAGAGAAATGAAGGAGTAGCAGACAGGAATATTAATCATATTTTCCTTTTAATAATGGTTTAGTCAAAAGTGTAGCTCTGAAAATCTCTAGCTAGTTGTGAAGACCTGAAGAAGCTGGGAAGCGACCTCACTTTGAACAGTACAGTTTAAAGCTGTGGCGTGGCCCATCTGCTTTCAAACTCTCCAGTAGCACTATCAACCTTGTAAATAAAAGGTACCGCCTGGAAACAAAAAGAAGTCAGCCTTTAAAAGTTGGTGAATGTTGTACTGTAGCAGCCTAACTCTGACTGAAGAAGAAAGATGAGATATTTTTATACAGTAAACAAAAGACAAAGTAAACTGAAATCTTCAGAGATCACTTTAAGTGTATACAATTTGGATTCTCATCAACATTTAAAACTACCAATCATAAGGTTGCCACCTTACCTTTTTCTGGACTGGCATACCTGATTTTAAACAGGTTTTCCTCCAGTCTCCCAAGTTTCTGATCCTCTTATCCAGTTTTCTGCTGTACTGCTCTCCCACCTTCATGCTGAATACCGAGTCAGTCCTGCCTTCTGCTTTTCTTGGCAGGAGGCAGAGCAAGCTTTTAATTTCGGTAGTCAGAGTGACAGAACAACAAAAGCACAGCAGATAGAAGAGCTTAATTCTTCCCCAGGAAGAAAATACATTTGGTTCAACAAAGGGCTGCAAAATCTTCCAAAGGCACCTCTTTCCCCAGTTTTTGCCTGAAAGCAAGATGGCAATCTTAATTGAAAAGGGATGCTAAATCTCTTAAATAACTTAAAAATTCATTTTTATATAAAGCAGCAAAACCATTTTTCTCTGCAGAAAGAGAAATGTTAACAAAGAAACACACCAACATAAATGCACTGTTCATAAACTTCAGCTAATTTAATTTCACAAGAAAGTAAAATTTTAGGACTATTCTTTAACCTCATCAGTACTTTCTGAAGAAGATTCTTTGGCATCTTCAGTCTCTCTGTTGCTCTTCTCTTTATTCAGATTTTCACTTTCTGATTTGGTCCCATTAAATAGAGAGTTTTCACCATTTACAAACCCATTCTCTGTGACTTCAGCCTCAATAGCTTCATCAATCTTTAAGTCCCCTTGCTCTTCCACATCTTCTAGGTTTCTCAAGACAATGGGGAGTCTAGAGTCTGCCACAGTGTTCTCCAACAAGGCAATATTGCTCTCTTCGTATCGAGGAAGCGGAGCTCCATCTGCCATTTGTTTGGCATAATACTCTCGGCTAGCAGCCGCGCTCTTTACTGCTTTCTCCAAGATCTCTTTTTCCCCTAAGCGCAATTTGATAGCCATTATCGCGTGTGAAGTAAGGTCGTGGGTCTCCAAGAAGGACTTATCATCCTGTTAGAAAAGAAAAAGCAAGTTTGGTAGTAACAACCAACACAGTAAAAAAATCCCTCAACTTTTCTCTCTATGTGTCTCTATGCGACGCCAGGTTTTTCAGGCTGAACCAAATGGACACAGATGAAAGAGGGGATCTGCATGCAGTCCCAGGGAAATTTGTCCAGAATTCCTGAAGAAGCCAAAAACTTCTCCACATAGATCAGCCTGCATAACAAGCGAAGTCAGCAGACTTCACAAAGGTATGAAATGTGTAGGCTCACTTATATGCTCGCAACCGTAGCACATTTCTGTGCAGTCTGGAGAATGCAACTAACAGACAACAAGTTGAAACTGATTCCCCATTTTACTTGCAGAGAAAAAGCAGGTAGCCTCTATTTGGAGAATCAAAGAAAAAGTACATTAACAAAATTACCTTAACAAAATTTTCTTTTTTGCAATCTTATTTGATTTTCCTTAGATAATGCAAATCTGTTGCTACGCTTTAAAAAGTACAGAATGAATTATGTACTAACATTCAGATTAAAGTTTGTAACGACAAGATGGGGGGCAAAATATCTTTTCTTTCAATCATAACACAAACCATTTCAGACATTTAAATTACATAAAATGATAATTTTACCTCCACAGTTGTTTTATAGGTTTTCAGAAGAAGGGATGCTCTGGCTTCTAGGAATGTCCAAAGTTTAACTTCATTGTCCCAGCTAATGGGAAACTCAGAGTTCCCCAGAGTGAAGATTTTGTCAATGGCGTGCTCGCCTATCAAGTGTTCCTTCAGCTCTTCTGCAATAAGGATAAAACCAATCTGTTAAAAACAATCTCATCGTTCACTTTGTCAGTTGACAAACCACAGAAAGAGTTATTTTCAATAGTATAGCTTTGAGCAGCTAACAAAAAAAACCCCTCTCCTCAAATAAGAATTATCAGATATGCTGGTTATTTCTAGGCTTCTCCTCAAAGAGGTAACTGGAAGTCTTGAGGTTAGCAGAAAATGGACCTTCTGCTCCATGCTGAAATAAGAATACTTTATATATCAGAGCCTCTTATACACAACATAACTCTGTGACAGCAAGATGGAATGGTTTGTATAATACTTGATAAACAAAAGGGAGTAATTCTTTAAAGAGTTCAGCAAACCTTTTGATAATAAAAGGAACAGGCCAGAGAGTGTGCAAATAGCGATGGAATTATTTTTCCTATTGTTTTGGTAATCTTTTTCAGTAGCATAAACTCCCTACAGCTGGTCAGAAAAGACCTCCACCAAACAAACCTCACACAGAGTAGAAAATCTTTAATCAGTTCCTTGACATGACACAAATTCCATCAATCTTTTAATTACCAAATTTCACTCCTGCAAAGCAGCTATCACAAACTTCACAAACCACATGCATGTAGTTTCCCAATAAACAGTTCTCTCATACAGTATTTAAGATGTAGAAATAACCTGAGCACAATCATATATCAGAGTAATGCAATCAAAATGTGTACTAGCTATATTTTCTTTTCCAAGCCAAAATTCACCCTTTTATCGGCATCCTAAAATTTTCTTTACTTGAATTTATTTCCCTTAAGTGGTCAGGCAGTTGGACTAGATGATTGTTCTAAGTCCCTTGCAACCGAACTATTCTATTCTATTCTATTCTATTCTATTCTATTCTATTCTATTCTATTCTATTCTATTCTATTCTATTCTATTCATGTCTCAATAAGTTCTAAAAGATGGATGACAGGATGCAGTGAAGGCATGACACTAAATAAGGTAGGTTGTTTTTATCAGAGAAAGCAAAAATGCTGTGCTTTTAAGCATGCAAACTCCTAGGTCTTACATGATCTTGTTTTGCGAATCATTTTTAAACCTAAGAACTAAAGATCAAGCTTGAAAGCTCACTCATTCACCACAGCTTGGGAGATTAAAAAAAATAATAAATTGCATCATCTCATGCTTTAGGAGTTCCAGAAAGGCCTGTGTTACTGGAATATTCCCTCAGACAACATGGCCAAAGATTGGGCTTCTCATGAGTTTATAGATCCCTTTTTAACCTCAACTCCTCCAATCTTCTAGCTTCATGTTTTATATAAATGTCTATCACATTCCTTTGTTGATGATTTGGATGAGGGAATTGAGTGCACCCTCAGTAAGTTTGCAGACGACACCAAGTTGGGGGGAAGTGTCGATCTGCCGGAGGGTAGGATGGCTCTGCAGAGGGACCTGGACAGGTTGGATCGCTGGGCAGAGGCCAACGGGATGAGGTTTAATGTGGCAAAGTGCCGGGTCCTGCACTTTGGCCACAACAACCCCAGGCAGCGCTACAGGCTGGGAGCGGGGTGGCTGGAAAGCTGTGTAGAGGAAAAGGACCTGGGAGTGCTGATTGATGCTCGCCTGGACATGAGCCGGCAGTGTGCCCAGGTGGCCAAGAAGGCCAACGGCATCCTGGCCTGTATCAGGAATAGTGTAGCCAGCAGGAACAGGGAGGTGATTGTCCCCCTGTACTCAGCCCTGGTGAGGCCGCACCTCGAGTACTGTGTCCAGTTTTGGGCCCCTCACCACAAGAAAGATATCGAAGCCCTGGAGCGTGTCCAGAGAAGGGCAACGAAACTGGTGAAGGGGCTGGAGCACAGGTCTTATGAGGAGCGGTTGAAGGAACTGGGCTTGTTTAGTCTGGAGAAGAGGAGGCTCAGGGCAGACCTTATTGCCCTCTACAACTACCTGAAAGGGAGTTGTGGTGAGCTGGGGGTTGGCCTCTTCTCGCAGATAACTAGTGACAGGACAAGGGGGAACGGCTGCAAGTTGCGCCAGGGAAGGTTCAGGTTGGAGATTAGGAGAAAATTCTTCTCTGAAAGGGTGGTCGGGCATTGGAACGGGTTGCCCAGGGAGGTGGTGGAGTCACCATCCCTGAGGGTGTTTAAGGAAAGGTTAGATATGGTACTTAGGGACGTGGTTTAGTGGGTAATAGGTGGTGGGGGGATGGTTGGACTAGATGATCCTTGAGGTCACTTCCAACCTTAATGATTCTATTCTATTCTATTCTATTCCTGCATTAAAAAAACAAACAAAACACCCCAACCCCAAACCAAACATAAATGAGATTATCTTTATAAAACATTTTACCTTCACTCATACAAAACACTCGAAGGAAAGCCAAAAGCTGGGCAGAGATTGGAGGCTCAGTGGAGTGCAAGGCAAACACACTAGAACTAATAAAAGAAACAATCAAACAGCAACAGTAAATGCAAGTTCTATTGTCACACCTTTGAACTTATTTCAACATAAAAGACCTTTAAGTGTACAATAAATGCACTGTTACAAAAGTAACTTTAACAAAATTAGGTAATACTAGTTCAAACTGAAGAAAAGCTTCCCTAACCTGTATCTGAAAAGCACAATTATCTCTACAATTTTACACTTACAATTATTTTGATATGGCTTTCATAATAAATTCATGAAAATGCAATGTTTCAAGTCTGCTGCTCCTAACAGTACCCTCTGGACTGAAAAGACTAAAGGAAAATGCTGTGGTTCACATACTGAGCATCATAGTATGTCTGCAAGGGATAGGAAAGAAAAAAAACCCACAGATTGCTTCAAATTAATCCTTGCTCTGGTTTTGTTCAAACGGTTATTAAAGCGAGGGCTTTTTTCCTTCTATACGGTCCAAATTAGATGACAATATAGCTCAGAGAACTTATTTAAATATTATTACAATAACTGTTGTTTGCTATATGAACAGAAGAAAATATTACACGTAAGAAAACCATCATAGAACAGCTTTATATATGCTCTATCGGACACTATATATTTTGGAAATGTTTTAAAAAACCCATGGCATTGTGTTTTACTTACGTTGGGATACCAGCACGAGCTAAGACCTCTGCCTTCATAGCATACAGCCTGTCACTTTTACTCACGCCAAGCTTTATTTTCACTCTGTCATGTGAATTATTATCAAAGAAAAAACCACTGTGGATCACAAATTCAGCGTTTGACCGAGTGCCATAAAAAATGTAAATCTAGAAGGATGAAAAGAGAAGTGAAGGGACAGGAAAAAAGCTTAAGATCAGCTCACAAAACTGACATAATTTGAAAGTTATTTCCTGAAAGAGTTACTATGCTGAGTACGAGGTATGTTTGGTTATATAAAGAAACACATTTTGTTTTCTGATATCGATTCAAATGCTGTATATAGTGTGGCAATATACTTTAGAGGTAGATGTAAACATATTCATATAAGAGAGACTTGAAAGGAGAGAAGAGGTTCTTATTCTGTACTTTAAAATAAAAATGCTTTGTTTTCTCACACTGTCATTAAGCATCAGTATATGGGAATAAGCTTTCAAAGATCCTACACCTTTAACTGCTAAAAAATCTGAGACAAGGAGGACCCATGGAAAGAAACAGAGTTTCTGAGGTAATTTCCTCCGCACATGTCCACCCAAAAGAGTGACCTACACTGCTGACAGATCAACTTTGCTTTTGTTTTCATGTTACCTTAAGCATGGATATACTAAAGTATATCATACAGAGATCTGATCTGTGTTAAGCCAGTATTTATTTTTGTGTTATACTCTTAACTCTTTATCTAAAGCAAATAGGTTGCTTTAAGTCACATTAAAAAAGAAGTTCCTAAATATAACCTGCAAAAAGTGTTTAATTCAGGGCTGAGCTGTGTGAAGTACATGGGACAAGAGATCAGCATAGTAACTGTCTTCTCCCCCATCAAGAGGATATTTTCCCCTTGTGTTTGATACTGGAACTGTCAATCAGAAAAAAAGTTTCAACGGTTGCAGAACTCCCGTCTTATCCTCAGGGCATGGCAGCGCTCTGGGTACCTCTAAGGTTCCACTCCTCTCTAGCCAACAGAGGAAGGCACAGTGTTCTCTCAAGGGCTCAGTGACACTAACGATGCCATTTACTTTCTCTGTTTTCAATTTTAGATTCGAACTATTTATGCAAAGCACTAAACGCTTAAGCATTACAGCAAATTATAGTAAACACTATACTGCAACACACTCGGTATAATGAACAAGTGACCTGCCTAGGTGTGTTGCAGCAGTGATTAAGGAGAGAGTTGCTAACCCTCTCTCAAGCTTTACAACTACTGTGATACATCTCATATTAAACTAAAAGTCACATATCAGGTGTAGATTATACAGTACGCTTTTACACTCTGTTTTACAAAAAAGCCAATTAAACAGAAGAGAAAGTTGTTTTTTTCCAGGCTAGTGTTTGATAGATTCTGTGGACTTCTGCTGCCTCACATTTTTAGCAGAAAAAGCAAGGATAATACACTTTTCCTGCTGAAACTGTAAGAAATAACATCTGCACAGTACATTAAAAGACTGAAGCATTATAAAGTCCTTTAATGATGTTGATGTTAAAAGTTTGCACAGAAATTGAAAAAAATACATTTGATAAATAACAGACAAAGTGAAACTACTAAAATAAAATCAAAATAGGCGAAGCCTCTATAACTGAAATGGAGAGAGCAGCCAGAACAGCTATATGACACATCCATTGCCAGCTGTGGAAAATTATAAATTGGATCACTTCTGGAAAAATTGTGGACCCCTTTTAACTCATCATACTGTTATTGGAAAACACAGCAAATATTTGACTACCATAACAAATTCTAAGAGCAACACAAAAAAAAAATATACAATCACTGTAAACCCCAGCATAGCGATGAGGATAAATATACCTCTGGAAAGACATACTTAAAAAAATTTTTCAGACACATCTTTGTTAAAAAAGAAGGTAACAATACATGAGAAAAATGAAAATCAAAATATTATTAAGTGTAAGACTGGCAAAATAATACACCAAAGGTAATAACTCAGAGACTGAGTTACAAAACATTTCAGGATGTTTCATAGCCAAAGTCTTTTTTCTGGCCATGCAGGCTGGAGTTGCACCAGCACCAGGAAAACCAGAGTGCTCCTACACTTGAGGGCTTAGGTTGGCCGCTGACACAGCACAGGAACCCTCCTCCCAGAGACCTCCTACGCTCACGGAACCGCTACCTTCAATGCATTACTAGTTTTAACTCTCATTTTTGTTTCTTAGCAGTTCTGAACAAAACACTGGATTCTGGACTGTTCCAAGCATCTTTGCAAGACTCGCCCTTTGGTAATTGCAGGACGAAGGGGTGTGTACACGTGTGCACGGGAGTTACAAAACATGGGAGTATATTCCCTAGTAACTACACTGCATCTAACCTCTTGTTAAATGAAGACTAACAAGAAACATAAACCAACAACATTTTTAAGAAAGACTCTACAATCTGCTATCACACACAAAGTGACACCCCAAATCTAAAATACATTTCTCTTTGGTCCTTTGGATAGGGCCTTTGATTAATCTCATCCAGCACACCAAAAGCAGTGTCTGTGTATGTGCATTTACCAGTGAGTAAATATTTCAGCTAGTTCTCTATAAATATGAGGAATCAAAACTCTCCTAAATTTGGGGTCTACCAAGCGATAGAAAACACTTTGTTTTGACAAACGTGCACTTAATTAGTTTGGTAGCATTTTCACACAAAATTAGCTCAGCGTAATAAAATTCAAATGTAGCAGGGCTTAGTCCACACCACACTGCTGTTAACATTTTGTAGGGAGTCACCAAGTACCCACAAAACTTGATTAAAGAACAGTTACGTAGATAATTGCTGACACTACCTGTTCGCCAGCCTTGAAATCTTGAAGCGCTACACATTCACACCGGTCATCTTCTAAATTGTAGCCTGTAGTGATCTATTCAAGGCAAAAGTAACAAAAGCACCTTTAGCATTTTGTATTTATTTCCCCCGTCACTGACAAAACGTTGTCCTGTTGGAAATGGATATTAACAAAAGCAATTGCACACACTTCTTTCTCCGCACAACACACTATAGCTGGTAGTAATTGGTTTACAATTCCCGAGCAATCTCTTTTTTTTTAAAAAATCTCTGCATTAAAGAAATCTAAGGGAAGAAATAACCTGCCTGAAGTGAGCAGAAGGCTCTGAGGAAAGTACCCTCCATAGACCACAGACAGTCCCGTGCTAAAGCCGGCAGCTTGTTATAAAGTCCTGGAGTTTCCAGTCACTCCCATGGTGCCCAAGGGAGCAAGGCCCTGACAGCTCTATGTGCTGCGCTTTATCCTTCAACTGCCAGCACACTTTTGATCTCACAATGAAAAAGAATTAGATAACTGTGGATCTTTAGGGGATACAATCTTCAGAGAATTATAATTTACTTGCAAATAATCCCTTTATCTAAAGTTAAGTAATACTCTTAAAATCCTAAAAGGATTTTTTTGATGGTAGCAGGCAAGGGAAGAGGATAAATTCTCTTAACCAACCTGTACTTCTATGAAAAAAATTACAAAACTGTAAAGTAGTCACACTAAGAAGTAAAGCCATCCTAAAACGGTAATACTTTTTTAAAGTGCCGAACAGCATGATCTTGAGTAGTATTTCCAAAGATGCAGGCACAGATGCAGCCACAGGATGGACCATAAGCTGCTGAACAATCGGGAAGTAACTTTTACAGTAGGTATTCTGAGTTTGGTACCGACAGAGAAAAACCTAGAAGAAGCCAAAGATTCTCTCTTGGCCTTTGTAAATGAAAACATACTTGTCAGGAAGCTGGCTTACACATGAGTTGCAGTATACCCTGATTCCCATCTTGGATGCAGTTTGTCCAAAGACAGAACTCCATGGATTATTTTGAAAGCCTGGTTGATAGTTGTATGCCACTTGCATCATCAAGTGTGCATCTGTCGGCCAAAACAGTGCTTTCAAAGTGAGCACGGGGAACTTGTCGATGATCCAGCAAACCCAAAATGGCAACCAGAAGCGCACGCAGCCTGGCGCTGCGGAGGCTTGCACAACTGCTCTGCACGTGGATGCCATCATGTCAGCTCTGTTAATGGGTTTGGGGCACGTTGAGATCAGAAGACGCCACCAGTCATGCATGAGAGTCAGGCCTGCTGCAAAACACAGGCTGCAGTACTTCAACACAGAAATTCCTGTGCATTTGCTACGCTGGACTGAACAATTTTTAATTAAGATCTCTCATTTAGAAGGTAATTCACGGTTAGATAACAGGTTGCTAGTGCTAGAGGATTTACCTTTGCTATGACAAATGTACCTCCCAAGTTCAAATACAGTCATCTTGGGAAAATCTGCAACTTTCATTCAAAAACAGGACCTCTTGACAGCACTTGACCTATCCTGAAATTTTCCTAGTGTGTAAAACTCAGTGAAATAGTTCTGAATGTGAAAACTCCATTCCAGTTTCTTGAAGTGCCTGTGGAACAGGAAGCTTTCAAGGACTGGGGAAATTCCAGTATGTTAAGAGAAGGATTCGTCAGTTTAAGCACACTTCACTAGAGTACTGCTTGTTTTTAGGATTGTTTTTTATTTTTCCTTTCTTTTTTTTTTTATAAAAAAAGCAGCATTTGTGAAAGGCTTTTCTATAAAGCATAATAGAGTGCTAGACTCTTATTTCCTCTTTCTTTTAATAGCAGTCATGTAAGAGAATTAACAGGGTGTTTACTTCTCTTCCCACATGATAGCTGACAAATTCCATCCCTTCAGTTTTATTTCTGAAGCAGACTGATACACGAATTTCAAGTTGTGTATAAAGCAGGCAATAGTCTGCTTGGTCAGTGATTAAGGATGGACCCAGCCCAACAGGCAGAACGTAGCTTATTTAAAGCTCTGGCAGAACTGGTAATCAACCTCTGACTGTCAAAATACAATCCCACTAAAGAATAACAATGAGAAATGCACGAAGACAACCATTTTGATATAGTTCTTAGAGGCAGGTTGATCTAATTAATAGTGTCAGAAGCAAGAAAAAGCTGCACGGACCTAGCTCCAGTTAAAACCCAAAGAGCATTTTATTATCTAGCTCATGGAAAAGGGCCCTGTGGAATAAAGCAAGAACAGGGATCTATAGGAGCTGATTGGCTGAAGAAGTATTTCAGCACTACGTTTGGAACAGACCAGGCAGAGGGGCATACAACTCCATCTTTTGATTCTTACTTTCCTGCAATGAAGAACAATTCCCTTCATGTGTTTTAAAAGGATGCGCTATGATTAGAGCAGAACTCACCCTCGTATCTCACTCTACAACAAAATAAACTACAATACAGGCAGCTTACAGTTATCTTAGGAGCTTGTAGTTATCATAACGTTTTCCCCCCCTATTTCTAATATTACAAGGAAACTAACACACAACAGAAATAGGTTTAGCAGCTTTTCATAGTCCATTATCAATATTAGATGGCTATCCTTCCTAAATATATAACCATCTGAACTAGTTTCTTTAAAAATATGAAACAAATGGGTAAAGTCTGTATATACATACAAAATCCTTAAGTTCAGCACACACACACACCCCCCCCGCCCTTGGGATACACTTCAGCATAAAAAAATGCTTCCAACCCTGATATACTACTGCACTAGCAGGTTTGGCTCCAGAGGCTGGCTCCATATCAAACCCATCGTTAAAGAGCATAATAAAAATAAAAATTACTTTATCAATTTAAATAGAAGTTTGAATGATTAAAACAATACAACAAGGTGCTCTTTTAATATAGGACATTTAATTTTTCTCCCCTCTCAGAACCTTAATTCTCTTCCTCTTTCCTCTAATCTCAACTTTGAAGGCATTCATTAAGAGCTGTCTAATGAATACAGACGAGTCTCTGCAAAAGCATCTGAAAGAGATGCCCAGCAGGAAAAGGGTACAGGAAGTACTGATACTTGCAGCTAAGACTTATGTTACAAAAATAAACATTTCTGAATTTTAAGCAATTTTCTTTACATCGGAGACTCTCGTGCAAGCTTTATTGCTAAATCAAAGTTGCGAGATTGCATAACAAATAGTGAAAGGGAAGAATCACTGTTGAAGAACAGGTTCACACAGAATCACAGATTGGTAGGGGTTGGAAGGGACCTCTACAGATCATCAAGTCCAACCTCCCCTGCTAGAGCAGGATCACCTAGAGCATGTAGCATAGGAATGCACCCAGGCAGGTTTTGAGTATCTGCAGAGAAGGGGATTCCACAACCTCTCTGGACAACATGTCCTTTTAATTGGAAAAAAGAAACAAATAAAAACCCCCAAACACTCGCAAACTTGTAGCCTAGCTTACCGTGCTGTATTTGGTACGGTCATAGTAGCAATAAATTAGCTAAATGTCAAGTGAAAAACAACTTGCTTTACAATTTGTTCATTTAAACCAGGCTTTTCTTATACCAACACCACTAGCACAGGCTGCTGTCCTAACACTCAGGTCAACACGCCTACAAAAGAACCAGGATTACGTGAACAGTATGGCAATACTCGCTGCTTACAATATGTAATACTATTTACTGGAAACACAATTAGAGGGTATGAAATTTGATGCATACATGAGACTGGCTAAATAACACTGATAAACCATCCTCTTACATTAACCATCCTCAACACTAACTAGCCTGTTAATGAAATCAAGACCTCTTCTTCTGAACTAGCTCACGCAAGTCAAAATGTCAGCAGGGCTGACTTTCTATATACATATGTCACCTTTTAAATGTTTAATATGCCCTAAAGTAGTATTTTTGCATTATGTTTCTTTGATGTAGTAACAGATGTACTGTTTTTGTGGAACTGGGCTTTGTTCTTGTTGCTGCTGTCTCCGTAACAAGGCTCTTTGGGCATGGTTAGGAGAGCAGGCAGTATTTCTTGGTTGCAAATTTCTAACCACTTTCCCTAGTGGTAGCTACAAGAGGCAACCTCCATCATTGTCTGCTTTCCTATTCTCAGAACAAATCTGTCCAGTATTGTGAATCTTTTTCAGTCCATCAGAAACAAAACTCCACGTCAGAACAACATTCAAACTTGGCTGGAAAAAAGGTATTGTCCATCTGAAAATTTGTACGTTACAGCACAGTAGATATACATGAGACATAACTGTACGCAATCACTTCTAAAGTTTTTTCTAGATGAAGAAAGTTCTCCCTGAAAAGCTACCATAAGACAGTTCAGAAACTGACAAATCTTTCTTTCAGATATTAGTTTTTTAGGGTCACTTGGGAAGATAAAATACCTGTCTTAAGAAGCATAACGAAAAGTGTTATTAAACCATTCTACAGTAGTTGAAAGGCTTAATACTTAAGCCCTAAAGCCTTTCAGCAACACTGAAGAAATCCTTACCAGTCCATTAGTATGATTACACATGTCCCATAAAGGTATTAGAGCCAATGTAACTCTGGAACCATCTTCTGTTGGAATCTGGTTCTGCCGTGTCATAACAGAGGAAACCGCCCATCTGCAAAAATTAAAAACATTAGATAGTCAGTGTTCAAACCATCGATACATGATTGGCTGTAGTCCAACCTGAAGCAAGCATTTAGGCTGGGAGGTTCCAAACTTAAGTTTTCTTAACCGTAGAAGACAACACTACTTGCACAACAGCTCCTAGGTTTCCAAGACGTGCACATAGACCAATTCCCAAATCAGGATTGCAATCCTACCTCTCAAATTGAAATCTCCTTAATTTCTAAAAAAGGAAGTTAAAATTGTGGATAATTCTGATCTAGAAACACTGTTGGAAACATTATAGCAATATGTTTCTTTTCAATTGTTGTACTTTATCCACAAAATTTTAGACCACTTCACATGTAAGTTGGCGAGTTCCTCTGTGACCCTATAAGTGAAGGAGGGATGCTTTGGAAATCCCAATTTCATAGACTCATTCAGAAGTACAACTAGGTTAAAAATAAATAATCCCTGTAAGACTTCATGAATAATTTTTATTCATGCTATTTTAATCACTTAACAGAATTAAAGCTCTCATTATCTTAATTTTTCTTATTTTTATCTTGATTATGTCACCCCCTATAGCACCTCCAAGTGACACTCATGCTTCAAATGTACAGCTTAAGTTCTCCAGCTCTCCTGTTCAACAGCCGCTGTAAAGACTAGTTTTTAGTACTATGTGCAGGTAAAGCCTTTTATACAAAAAGAAATTAAAAGAATATCCAAACCTCCCGCAATGTCAACTAAATTATTTTCTTAAGAAACAATGAATTACCTTACTAATCTCAAACTGTGTGTGCTAGTTGGTTAATATAACTGCTGATAATGACTATGCCTTTGTAAAAATTAAAATCTGCATATTTATTTTACTTTCTTCTTCATTAAGAAAATGTATTAGTGTCAAATCCTACATTTAACATTTCAATAACAATAGGGCTTTCCCATCAATGAAGCATTTCCCAAATCCCACAGTTAACTACATATATTACTGTAAAAAAAAAAAAAAGGAAGAAAAAAGACAAAAGAATCCAAAGACAGACAGACCAACCTGTAGTCGTCGTAAGTGAAAGAATCCTTTAAGGGCAGTTTGCTGGCATTAGGATGGGTCTGGGAAATGCAAGTTTCAGAAAAAGGTGAAAAGAGAAAGAAAAGAGAAATCAGAAATCAGTCAGCAGAATTTCATTATTTAGCTGCCTAACAGATCCTAACAAGAGCCAAATGAAGCAGGAGGCGTCCAGCCGCGCTACAGAGGGATCATCATGCTATTATGCTCTCATACATCACTGTCAACTTAATTTGTTGTGCCCAGCAGCCGCCATAAATCTGTTTCTTCATATTTCAAGACTGGAACCCACAGACATCGTACAAAAATAAAAAATTTAAGGTGGACTGAGTATGTGAAGGTAAAACAAAACCCAGCCCACGGTACAGGGTGGGGGAAAGAAATCAGACAATAAACATGTATTAGGTTTCACCAACTTCTACGTTTCCCTTTTCCCTGGGATGTCAGTAACGTACTTCACAAAGTAAAAATACATGTACAAGATTTTCAATTCTTCCTCAATACCTGTATAGGTTTTACTCAGTACAAGCTGCCCTACACATCCAAAATAAAACAGATTAAAATATTTAATTAGTTTCGGTGACAAACATCGATTAGATAGTACCTACATTAAGCCATTGACACATACTCCCATCTAAAAGCAGTGCAATGCCATTTGAGCACACATACTGTAGTTGTCATTAACAAGCAAAATATTTAGATTTTTAAAAGGCTTTAAGAAGCTGTAATACCTGTTACTTTTCTGATCAATTAACTTATAAAAAGTTTCAAAAATACAGTTAGTTTTAAGCCCACACTCACACCTTTTCTTTGGAACTTTGTCCCACTTCACAAATGGAAAGCTCTAACAGCATCAATTTTAATCTCCAGGTTCAATTAGGTCTCAGAGACGAATTGAAGTAAATGATCAAACGTTTATTTCAGAAGATACAAACTATTTTTTTGCACAGCTCCATCTTTGCGACACTCTCAACGCATGAAGCTCCATGTAGCACGCAGTTTTTTACTCCTGATGCATTAGCATCACAAGTGCATGGTAATTTATCATTCCTCACTGTAATGTACTTGCTGGCACTGCGTGCAGGACAGTAGGGGATGAGGTAAAAGTGGCTCAAACCGTAAATCAATTAGAAAACAAAAGCTTGTGCTCGGTGCGCAATTTTAGGCAAATTATATATTACAAAAGACTGCCAATTGGGTGTTAGGTCCCAGGTGCCTGCTCTCCCCCAGCCCCTCCAGTTAACCCTTCGGATGGGCTCTCTCCGAAGCCTGGCGGGAAGGAACACTTGCAGGGACTGCTGCCCCTTCCCTCACTTTCCCTTTTTTTCCCTAGTTAAAACACTCTACATTTCCACATGATTTTCATTCGCATCGATGATACGGTCACTGCAGAACAAACTCCCCCGAGTTTAATTGCAGCAACACCGTTCACAGACTTATTTCTTCTCACGAAAAGATGCGGTACGCAGGCAGACGGCAAACCCGACCCAACCCATCTTTGCTGCAGCACAGCAGCTCGGGCTCCGTTCCAGGAACGCGCGTACAGACCGAGGCTTCAGCTGGAAACACCAGCTCCGGAAAACACACACCACCCTACGCTGTTCCGTGACCACAGTTCAACTGCAACTTTTATTACTGGCATTATTAATCTATTTTACAGTAGATGATAAACTAAGCGGGGGGAGTCAACGCTGACAGCGAGACATATAAGCCTATCAGTTGCACTTTAAAAATATTATAATATTTTTATCCGTTACATTTCCGCACGGCGCGGGCCGGGGCCGCCGCCT
>VWZZ01000918.1:701045-746539 GCA_013399095.1 Psophia crepitans | reverse complement strand
TGACACACGAATGCTGCCGTACTTCTGGCCGGCAAGGTATGGCGGGAGAAAGCCCCCACGCAAGAACCTCCGCGGGAATCAATTATCCCGCAAAGGCAGCAGTTACTGTGGGCGTAAGGCACTAAAGGTAAAAGGCACTGCCGAGCCCAGCGAGCGCGTGGCGGTGGCGTACAGGTGACTTCCACAGACGGTGTCCAAGTGACTTCCACAGACGGACCGCGCGCGCACAGCTCCTGCTGGCCCTCCGTACAGGGAGTGCCAGCCAACACGCTCAGCCCGAACTTGGAGCAAATCCCTGTAGGAAGCAGAATATATACATGCTGCCACTGCCCTCCCCCTGAGAAAAATCAGCCCTAAATCAGCAGAGTGCCCGCGAGGTTAATTGTTCATCTGACATAAGCAGTCCGTGCGTCACGAGTCAGCTTGAATACGCAACCCACGGGCAAAGATTCTGGATGTCACCAAACGCCCCGTGACCCTCCCCGTTTGGTAATCGGTGAACCTTAGCCATGCCCCTATATGGAGACTGTCCAGACATAATTCATATAAAACCACTAGTAAATTATAATAAAGGACAAAATCTGTGGCGTCACAGTAAAAGACACCAGGCAGAATAAAACCCCAGTGTATGTAGTTACCGTATTTGTAACATTCCATGGTACAATGTTCTAGCAGCTATTTTAAAGTTAAGATACTCTAACGTCAGCATACTTGATGATGTTAGATTTCTGACTTGGACTATTTTACTACGTAACTTAAAAACCCTATAGATTACAAGAATCTGAAGATACAGAAAAAAGAACAATATTCTGATTAAAAAATTGATTTAGTACGCAGCTTCTCTTTATAGTCCCTTGGTAAAAATGAGATCTCCCTAACAAACACTTAATAAAACCTGTCAATATATCTAGAAAGAAAAATGACACAAATGCATTAAGTATTAAATACCCTTGAAAAAAGTCACATATTCCATGAATTTTTGATGTACTATCTTGACATTAATGTAAAACCTTGATATTTATAATTGACAGATATTTAATAAAGTATAGAAGATGACTGCTGCATAGCATGCAAATTGCTCAGGCTGATCAAAAAAGATACAGACATATTTAATCTAAACAAACACTTAATACGTAAAAAAAAATAAATCAAATCTAGCTTTTATAGGTTCACGCAGCTAGGCCTCCACAGACTAGCTTCAAAATGTAACGTTACCCACTACACGAACCCTAATTTTAACTTACCAAGTCTGTATGAAGTAGTTTCAGAAAGTTAGGAGGGGAAGCTTTAAATAAAAAATGGGAACATGAAAATGTGAATATACTCATTTAGATGCAGGTCCTGACATTCTACTGAAAGAGTTATTATAAAGAACAAATACCATCTATTTAGTTACCCTTTCTGTGAAAATATTGTCAGAGCTGGCAATCAGGGTGATGACCACTGCAAAAACAAATAGTGGCATGCTGAATTTCATTTTCCTTCTGATGCTGCTATTCCTAAAAAAAAATTAATAATAAATGCTTCTTCCCCTTCAGCGTTCCAAGCCTTCTTTGAGACATTTGGAGGATATCTCAAAATAACCAGAAATATTAAAAAGTAACAGTGATTGCCGCCAGATTGTCTGCAGCCACTGCAGAAAGAGACAGACTGTTATTCTAGTCACCTAAAACACTATCAGACTAGAAGCCAGTTACTCAGTATGGCAACCAGAGAAAGGGGGGGTGCAGGGGGGAAGAAAAAAAGATGCTTTAGACATGTCTCTCTTTCTGGGAAGCAGTAATATCCAGGGGTTCATGTTTCGTGTTCAATGTCTCACAAGAAAGCATGACTTCTGATGCTCGCATAGGGGCCTCTGCGCTAAAAATTTCTCCATCGTACTTTTGGATGGACATCACAAGATAATGATCCTCATGTCTTATAGAATAGAAGCAAGAGGACTCTGCTTTTGAGAAGGCTTGTTTTTGTTTGGACAGCATGGAGGCTTCAATGTAGAAAGGGTGGGTGCCTTTCCAGCTGAGAAGCCACCATAAATAGTTGGGCTTGATGATCTTAAAGGCCTTTTCCAACCAAAATGATTCTATGATGCTATTACCTCCACTTTGGCTACCCAGCCTACAAGGGGTAAACCTCCTGTAAAAGAGTGGCCAGACTATTAGAGGCAGTAACCCCCTATATTCCTTTGCACCATTAGCCCCTGTATACTCCCAATACAAAAAAATTAATTGAATCACTGGATGCGATCACAGTTGGTGGGGTTTTTTTTGAAAAGACACCACCTCTTGGCTGAGATAAGCTGACCACTGGAGTCATCTACTGCTCCACTCTAATATATAACTAAAACAAACAAACAAACAGAAAATCCTTGGCTTTGTTGGTATCCTGAATTGTTAGACACAAAGATGGTTGGATTTCTGTGAAGAATATTCCAGGTACTCAGAAGTCCAAGGCAAAGTTGTGGGCAATCACTGCATCTATATTACTAAATCAGACTTCAGTATTCTCGAAAACCTCTTGTGTACAGTTGAAGCAGACACAGCTCCATTTCTATCTCAGGAAAGCATCATACCAAGTGCTGAGATTGTACCGAGGCCATCAGTCCACCCACCTTCCAGCCCCCAAAACACTAAGGGTGCTTGAAACAGTTAAAGCCAAAACCAGTTTAAGTTTCCACCTTGTTAACTTTCATGCCTTTGAACACAAAGCCCAAGGGTTTGCTCCTTTTGACCCAAATTTTTTCCTCCTCTTTGCAGATTCTCCCCTCTTTCCAATGTGCTCATTAACATGGGAAGATTTCATTATGAGCCTTGTTGGATGCTACTTGATGGTTTCAGGCCAATGTGTAGGTGTACAAAAACACAAACACACACCACACACACACACACTTTCAGGGCCAGAAGCAGGAAGATCTGTCAGCATTTGCTGGTTACTGTCCCTTTCCCAGCTCTGGAAAGCCTTTGAAGCAGCAGCCTTGAAGAGAAACTCCTCTCTGTGGAGCTGCTGAGGCTTTAACTGCCCTAAAGCTAGGTAAAATAAAGAATTCAGAATGGAGGATCCTAGTGATCTACAGGGAAACAAGAACTCGCTTTTTCCATTGGACATACACTGGCTAACCTAACAAGGGAAAGCCAGTCCACTGTACAGGACAGGAGACAAAGCCAAAGCTTATTTTACTTTGTAATAACAGTTTATAACTGCAGAGGCATGCTCTGGAATTTTCAAACAGCCCAATTCATGAAGCACTAGGAATTACATCCACAAACCTGTGCTGTTATATGACTTTTCTAATGGAAGAAAGATCATCCTACTTTGCAAAACCTAATAGAATGAATCTTCAAATTAAAAAGGTACCACAGGATTGAAACTTATTAAATCTAAATAACATTCTTGCTTATTCTTTATGTCAGCAATTTTTATTTACTTTCTGCCAATATACACAAGAAAGCACTGTTCCAGACTATTAGGGGATTCATGCAGCGGAAGCAGAATGGAATGACTCCTTCTGGTGCAATGGAATTTAACTGCACAGTCTCTTTTTCTGTACCTTCTACCTGCAAAAATTGTTTTTAGTTAATGAGACAGCAGTGGCATGACAACTCAAACCATGACATCAACTACTAATTCAAGGGTCTGAAGGACTGACAACCCACTTCCCATGCAAAGTGGACGTTACCATTTGGCTGATGGAGGACACAGAAATAATTTTGAACTGGCTGCAAACGAGTACCCTGCCTACAATCCTGTGGCATCTCTTTCATTAAACAGAGGCAAGACAGCGATGGACTTTTTAACATCCAATTCTTGATCACTCCATTTACAGAATACAGAGTTCCAAAATACTAATCTTCCCCAGAAAAGAAAGCGCTCAGATATGATAAATTAGGGACCAAGTTTTCTATACCTTTTCCCGTCCTTTCACAAAGTCACTCAGGGCGGACTGCAGCCCCACTAAGGGCTGGAGGGATGAAGTGGGAGAGCAAGCCAGGCTGAGACTGGACATATTTCACAATGAGACAGCCCCCCCATTCACGTAACAAAGACACACTAGGTCTATTATCTTCTGTGGTAAATCTCTTAATGAAATATGAATTATGGGTTCATGTTGAGCCTTAGGTTGGTTGGTTCAGTCTGCAGTACTTCATTCACACACGTACAGTAGGATAGCTACAGCTTCCTCGCAAGGCCTGTGCCTGCCTACCACGACGTAGCATTTACTCTTTAGGCTCCTCCTGGAGGTACTTGTTCATTTTGTTTAGTACACCACATGCACTATGTTCATGCACAAATTCATCACACAACTCTACTATTAATTCAGTGAATCACAAGCCACAAATAAAATGCTGTAATGGAAAGCCTGACGTGAGTGGCTTTAAAAGGACAGGGACGATATTTCCTATTCACAACCACTCCACATACAAAGAGTTTCCTAACAAGCATTAATATTCTGCAGTATGGCCAGACTTTTGTTACCTGTGAGTCAACTACTCCAGTTCACAGATAAATCAAACCAAGAGCCACTCAGGTGGAAGCTTGGATCACTATCATCTCATGACCAAGGTACTGTGCTGCCCAACCAGCATAGCACGCAGGGCATGGCAAGTCCTGGAACCCAGGTGTCCTGGGACTATCGTGCACACACATTGAAAACCAAAAACTTACCACTTCCTCTTCAACTCGCATTCAAACCATAGTACAAGAAAATAAACTTTGGTTTACTTAGCAACATATCAATCTCCTACTGTGTGGAGTATTAGCATGGGGTCTGACTGAAGAGGATAATCCACTTTGTAATTTAACTAAATTACTAATTTTAACAAAGATAAGTCCCCTGTATAATTTTGCAGTGCTTAAAGAATACATCCTTTGAGTATTCCATTCTAAGAAACATCAGCTTGTTATCATATTTTAAATTTATGGAACATTTATAACTGCTGTTATATCAGGAAAAATATTAAATCTGCACAATAAGTACAAACTTTATATGAGAAAGTATACTTGTAAGTGCATGATGATCTCCTGATGTCTGCTGAGGAACTCAATTCCACAAAATACACAGACGACATCTCTGGGGATAAACTCAACTGCCCCAGAAAGTGCAACTCAGTTAAAAAATAAAAATAAAAGCAACTAACAGAAAAGCAAACAAAAAAACCCTCTCCACTCTATTGGCTGTAAAAACAGATGCTTATCTGCATTCTCAACCAGGAGAATGGTTGAGAACCTCATCTTCCCCAAAAATGCCTTAAAAGCCCATAATACTTACAAGAGAATGTATTATTCCTCCCGAACGTGGTTTAAACTGTGCAGAAACAAATTTTGTTTAGTACTGGCATATACGCTTTGAAGTACATCTCTGCTTCTCTAGAGAAAAGAGGGCGTTAAGGCTAGTATAACAGAATCCAAACCATTCAGAACATAAAATAAATTAAAACCTACTGATTAGGAGATCTTAACAATGAATGTCCAAAGAACGATAATCTCTATATCCAAAACCAAAGATACGTTTTATCCTGTCCTCCAACTTTAAAACATTTTGACTGTAAGAAATAGCAGACACCAAGTAGGACGTGCCTGTATTTCAATCTAGGCCAGCATGGTCCAACTGGCGCCCATCGGCTGAATCTGGACCACAGGATGCCTCCATATGGCCTGCCACCTTTTCCTTGGAGGAGATAGGGAACAGCTGTTTGAGGAGCAAACGCTGCCCGAACAGCCAAACACCTCCTCCTGTGTCCGGCTGGCTCAAAGCCCAGAGCTGTCGCAGTGTTCCTGTGGAAGGCAAGGAAGGAACGGGGGAAGAAGGCAACAGACCTCCTACCCACGCAAGGACTTGAGCTCTTCATTTGTCTGAGACGGACAGACGGAACCCAGCGAAGCCTGTAGCTGCTTCTGCGACAGAGAGGGGCAGCCATAGGAATGGCCCAATGAAGCCCCAGGATCTGCCATTATTGTCATCGTAGCTGGGGGTGGGATATACCAGAAGTGACACAAAAATCAGGAATTTGGCATGTGTTTGCAAAGTCTAAACCACCTTACAGTAGATACACGAAGTGGTTCAGTACACGCATGCAGTCAATCTTCAAGTTTGCTGCCAGCAACACAGATTAATACAATATTTTGGCCCTCACGGAGAGGAAAAACACAGAAAGGCATAAATATATTCCATCATTAACTGCCTATTGATTTATCATTGATCAAGCAGAACAACTCAAGCATTGAAATTCAGACAAAGCAAATTAAATAGCAACACTATTTTACCTTTGTAACTGCCCACTCAATGGAATTTTAAATCTCTCCTTACGGTGACATGTATAGTAGACAAGTAAACAAAAGGGAAGATTTTATAGGGTTTACAACTGTGCCACCTTTTTTCCACCCATTTTTTACAGTGTCACTGACATCACTTCTGAAAAAAGCTATTTGATTGGCATGCCGATGAGTATAAAGCAAGTAGGGGAGAAAACTGAGAACCCTAAGGACCTACCTGGTACATGATGAAATGTAACTTCCAAAAACATTTGGTTTTGACTGCATATTACTTGAACTCTTTAGAAGCATTAAAATATTCTCTATTATATCAAAAATAATAATCAACTTCCAAACATTTGAACAGAGTGTTTTAAAAGGCAATACACTTGTCTGCATTCAACTTGAACATTATTTAGCATGTGAAAGTTAAACGGTGGTTATTTTAAAGCCAAGTACAGAAAGACACCAGACGTTCTACTTCACACTGACCTGGAAAATCATACGCTTATTGGAACAGGACAGATTAGAAACAGTACAGAAAAATGAAGAGCGGCACAAGTGATATTGAAAGTATCACCACAACTTCAAAAATTGGTGTAAAAATTAAGTTAGACATGTGAAATCTCACCTAATATCCCCAATACTGAAGAGTCAAATGTGATACCACATTTTAAAGATGCTATAATATTATCTTGAGATCTAGAACTTAATGTGTTAAAATGTCCTGACTAAAATAATATTCCAGTGCCCAACAGCTAATAACTGGATTTTAGAATTTCATTCACACTAAATCAATTAGTCAAATTTTATGTGAATAATAAATCAAATTAAGTATCTGATCAAAAGGGATTACAGCCTCCAGGAAATCAAGCTCTCTGTCCAATAGCACACAAAACCAGATCAAAACATCTTTGGGTTCATTACTGCAAGGATTGTATTCACAACAGGACTACCATAATACATTTACAAGCACTGTCCAGATGTCAGTACATGCAGGCCCTCTTCTGGAGCTTGTCCAGGTCCCTCTGGATGGCATCCCGCCCCTCAGGCATGTGAGTCACCTCACAATAACATCAGCCAGCTTCCTCAGCACCTATGGGTGCCTCCCACCAGGGCCCCATGGACTTTTGTACATCCGTTTGCTCAAGTATTCCCTGACCTGATCCTCTTCCATCAAGGGTACATCTTCCTTGCTCCAGGCTTTCCTCCTGGTGTCTGGGACCTGAGATTCCTGAAGGTCAGTCTTGCTAGTAAAGACTGAGGCAAAGAAGAATTTGGAACCTCAGCTTTTTCCATGTTCTGTGTCACCACGTTCCCCACCACATTTCAGCAGCAGGCCCACATTTTCCCTAGTCTTCCTTTTGTCACCTGTGTGCTTATTGAAGCCCTTTTGGTTGCCTTTGATATCCCTTTCCAGGTTCAAGGAGTGGATAAGGCCTTCTACAGACAGCTAGAAAACAAGAGGGTATCTTGTCTTCCCAAGTAACCATTACACATGACGGAGCCCTGCTTTCCTGGAGATGGCTGAACACTTGCCTGCTGATGGAAAGTGGGGAATGAATTCCTTGTCTTGCTTTGCTTGCGCATGTGGCTTTTGTTTTACCTATTAAACTGTCTTTATCTCAACCCACAAGTTTTCTCTTTCACTCTTCCAGTTCTCTCCCCCATCCTGACAGGGGGGAGTGAGTGAGCAGCTCTGTGGGGCTCAGTTGCCAGCTGGGGTTAAACTATGACCATTCTTTTTGGCACCCATCAGAGTTGTGTTATGCAGCACCTCACTTGCAATATATGGTCCCTGTTGGGCTCTTTATCTTCTCTGACAAGTGGGTCAAGGTTATCATTGTGGTGTACTTTGCAACACTGACTTACGATACGATACACTTGGTGGTGGTGAGACTAATGTCAGCATTGCTATCATCTCCATACTTAGGCAGCCATCTAACAGAAATACCTTTAAATTGTTGCAACCCATGATTTCAGCTGCATGTTGTAGGAACTACTATAGCAGGAACTACTGAACCAATGGAGGACAAACCTTACAGGAAGCAGCGTGAGTGCAGCAGCAACTGTGCAACACACCACCTCTCCTGTCCCGAGTAATCAGCATTACAGATGTAGCCCGAAGCCATGGACTAAATGAAATCAGTAGACACTTTTGAGGCATTTGTGGACATTTACGGACATTTTACAGACATTTCACAGTGGTGGTCCACAGACTAAGTGCATATATCTGCATATTATAGCAAGGGATGGGAAGGGGGGTGGTGGTTAATCAAGCTGTATTGATAGTGTGGTACATGAGCATGACACTNCACACCACCTCTCCTGTCCCGAGTAATCAGCATTACAGATGTAGCCCGAAGCCATGGACTAAATGAAATCAGTAGACACTTTTGAGGCATTTGTGGACATTTACGGACATTTTACAGACATTTCACAGTGGTGGTCCACAGACTAAGTGCATATATCTGCATATTATAGCAAGGGATGGGAAGGGGGGTGGTGGTTAATCAAGCTGTATTGATAGTGTGGTACATGAGCATGACACTAATGGTATGGAATAAGGGGTGGCGAATGTGCTGGTTTTGGCTGGGATACAGTTCATTTTCTTCACAGTAGCTGGTACGGGGCTGCGGTTTGGGTTTGTGCTGAAAATGGTGTTGGTAACACAGGGATGGTTTAGTTCCTGCTGAGCAGTGCTTACACAGCGCCAAGGGCTGTTCTGCTCCCCACCCCACCGCACCAGTGAGTAGGCTGGGGGTGCACAAGGAGTTGGAGGGCACACAGCCAGGCCAGCTGACCCCAACTGACCAAAGGGATATCCCACACCATATGGTGTCATGGTATAAAGCTGGGGGAAGAAGAAGGAAGAGGGGGATGTTTGGAGTGATGGCATTTGTCTTCCTAAGTAATTGTTAGGCATGATGGAGCCCTGCTCTCCTGGGGATGGTTGAACACCTGCCTGCCGACAGGAAGTGGTTTTGCTTTGCTTGCATGCCTTTTGCTTTACCTACTAAACTGTCTTCATCTCAGCCCACAAGTTCTCTCACTTTTACTCTTTCAATTTTCCCCTCCATTGTGCTGTGGGGGAAGTGACTGAGCATCTCTGTGGTGCTTAGTTGCCCACTGAGGTTAAACCACGACAACTACAAACAGGCAGCAGATGCAACTGAAGGTCAAACACGAAGACCACTGCATATTCTTTAAAAAAAAGTTCAAACTTGGTTATGTTTTCTTTAGGAATATAAGCTCACTGTGAGTGTCTGTAAACTATATGGCTCCCTCTTGTGCCTATTATGCAACATTTCAGTGTACAAAAAAAAATTTAGCATTAAGCTATAAATATTTGGGTTCCGTTCACCCTTCAGGAGGCACGCAATGCCCATAAATGTTAATGGGAGTCACATACATACCTTCCAGGGGAAGAGAAAACCCTGCAGTTTACAGAATTTCTCTTTGGAACAACATACAAAAACATCTTGTAAACTACAAGTCTGCTGCAAAGAAAGTACTCTTTTGACTGTTCGCTGTATTTTGATAGCAACGCAGAGGCCACATACGCCTTTAAAGTACATCTGTAAGAACTTTTAACTATTTTTTAGTTATCAAATTACGTATGTTTAGAAAGGTGTCAGAGTGGTTTATAGAGCCTGGCTAACATGCTCAAGGGTTTATTTTTGTCTGCTCAACATCCCACCTGTTTCTGCTTATCAAGCCAGACTACAGTTTAGCTTGCAGCAGCTGTGAAACTCATAAATCTGCCCATTCTTCATGTGTATCCAGACTAAAGCGCTTGGAGAAGGACTTCGAACTGCAGCGTTCTGAGAAAGCCACCCTTACGGAGAAGCTAGGGAAATAAAACAGGCCAGCTCTTGTCAAACAATGCGTAAAACTGCACACCTATCAGAAGTCAAATTACTTTAATAACAGTCTAGCAATCCTAGTTGGAAATAAAATGAAGCAATTCAAGAAATTGCTGATTTGTTAACCTCTTTTATTCCCCCAGCCATTAGAAACATTTTGCAGACTAAAAATGCTGCAAAGGAATGAAAATATTTTACCTGCATGAAATACTCACTTTTTCAGTATCTTCAAATATGAACAAACCAGCTTTTATTTCAAGGCGCTACCTGTGTTACTTTCTGTAGTAGAATAGTTATCAAGTAAGTAAATATAGTTATACAACTTTGGTATTACAAAAGGTGTAATTGTAAATTTTTTAAAAATATTAATCTGCATACCTGAAGCAGTATCAAAATCCTGGTTGCACAGTACAGCTTTCTTTAAAATGCTTATGCTAAAGCATAGTAGTACTGACTGAAATGATGGTAATCAAAAACTAACATTCACTTTCAGAAAGCTTGCAGAGTACGCTGACTTTAATAGGAAAGTGGTTTTGCTTTGCTTTTTTCCATTTATATGACAAATTTTTGTCTCCCCACCTCTTCCTCCTTTTCCATATGCTCATGAATTACCCTTAGCACTAATATTTTGTGGGTCAACTTTGTTCATAAAACGGTAAGAGTGCATGCAAGGTGATACTAAAATTCATTTCAGCTATTCTGAATAATGAAAAATGGTACTTTGTTTTAGGGAAGAAAGAGGCTTTTTTTTTTAATGAACTTTTTTTCTCCATCATTTCATAAATTACAAGCTCTTATTTCCAAGAGCAGAAAGAGAAATCAAAAAGTTTTAAAACTTTTCTATGAGTTTTCATCAAAAGCACTAATAATAGGTACCCAGTACATTCACTTGGCACTCCTGGAGCCAGCTGACATTATATATCTTCCTAACGTGACATTCACTGAACACTAGTAATGAAACATTCAGCTGAAATTGCAATTATGTGGCAGTGCTGAAACATGGCATCAAACAACCAGAACACACCTAAAATTTTACCTAATATTTATTACCATTCATTATTCAAAGAATAAGTAAATAAAGCAAATTATTCCTACTTGATCTACCTTCATGCCTATGCTCAACATGAAACAATAACTATATTATACAAGAACATAAAACAAGCAATAAAAGCATCTGTCAGGATAATTAAAAAAAATAAATAATAAAATACTCTTGTCTAGGTTTCTGACCAGAACCTACAGCTTAGCAGTTCATACAAAAAGCAACAGCATAGTACTAAACACTTTCTTGGGTATACTGATACAAAGCTCAAAGAGAAGTTAGCCATTTATTTAAGCACTCTTTCCAGAAAGGTTTCTCACTGCTACAGATCAAACTGAACTCAGTCAGTTGCAACAATATCAGACTGAGAAGGCTTCCTCCATGAGCTGCCTTATCAGCTTCCATAGAATTGCAAATGTAAACCAGAGAATACAACAGTGCAGAGTGTTAAAGGCTTGTTACCAGGTGCAGCACATCACCATCACTGGGGTTCTAAAGGCAGCCTGCCCCTAAAGGCATCTCACATACATTCTTTTCTTTGCCCAAACTGTAGCTCTTCTTACTTTTAACAGTCAACAGCATGGACTCCGATGTGGAATACAAATTATATTTTAGTGAGACATTACTTTGACCACATTAGCGTAAATGCTATAGAAATTATCTTTGATTAGCTAAGAGACAATAAAAGAAATAGTGTGTATCTGCCATTCTTAAGCAGATTATGTGCCATATGAAACACTCAAAAATATTTTGTCAAACATGTAAGATGCTTTTCACATAATAGATATCTCATGCTTTAACTGATGTTACACCACTGTATGTTATACATTCTGCAGTTGTGCTTGCGTCACTTAGATATCAGTCTACATGTATGCACTGAGAAGAGGTTCTGCAATACTGGACAGATGGCAGTCAAGATCCAGGGTTTCATTCCTGTATTTCGGGGTTTTTTTAATTAATGTCGTGACCACATAACTTCTCACATAATACTTTCAGTACACGATTAGTCAGTGAAAATGATGGAACTAGTCATAGCGATAGTTTAGCTATCTGGTTACGTACTGCAAGAGTATGAATAGCAGTTGGAAGAACTGGATAATGTTACGCAATATTTTGCTAGTAACTCTTTAAAAACAGTAGAACTATTTAGGGGTTAAAAGATATTCTGAAGAAATGAAACTTAGGAGTTCTGTTTGCTCCAGCAGTATAGTTTGAGAAAAAAAGTGAAAAGCTGATAGGTCAAGTGTGGACTGGCAGCCTAGAATGGCAAGAAGGCACAAAGAGAGTTGGCTAAACTATTGTTTCCTGAATTGTGACACCTACAAGGAAGAATTTTGTTCCTTCCTGATATTAAAGCCATTGTTCCTACTCTATCCCTTGCCTCAAAATGAAGTGTATCTTATTTGATTTTCACCCGCTATTTTCAATGACTTTGGTTTTCAAAACTTAGCCCTCCACTTCTCATACGTGATAAATTGACACTGAGTTTGAAATATATGAAGTTCTTCAAAAACCAAACAGCTATGCAAAATAATTTAACTTTTGTTGACTTAAAACAGTTAATAGAAAAGCTTTGGGACTCTGGTAACCTTAAAGGAGTACAGAATTGCTTTATGTCCTCTGATATCTCCTATTGCAAAAAAAATGTCTTTAGATCATGCAGTTGTGGAAATTCCGTACATAAGAGTCATAGGGTTTTTACACAGATTGTGCCACAAAAAGCTTTGGATGTTTGGACATTGAGCACCGCCTCAACAACGCCACATCGCCGTTCTCTTACAACAGCAATTATGTCTAGACAACAGTCAGAGTAACGATTCTATCTTAGAAACTCAATTAAAATTTTTACTTAAGAACATGATGAAAAGTTCACCCATCTCAGGCCTCCCTATACTCAAAGTGTTACCAGATGTGTTTATCTTTGTATTTGAAAGCAATCAAAATAATTATGTTAAATAGAATATAAACCAACAGTTAATCCATGGTCACTGGAAATACAACATATGCAATGGTTTTATTCTATGTCAATTAACAAGTATGATTTTCCCATAGATTTTTCAGAGAGTCATAGAGGCACAGGTTGATCTCTGCAGGCCACCTAGCCCAACTTCCCACAGGCAAACTTCTGCAGTCTGGCTACCAGGAACAAGCTGAAAGCAATAATTGGATCATCCCTTATCTCCTTTTCCCCAGAATAAATAAATCCAGCTCCCTCAGTCTCTCCTTGCATGGATAAAGGGCTGAAGCAAATGACATCTTAATAGCCCTCCTCTGATCTCATTCCAGTTTGTCAACATATCTCTTGTACTGGTGGGCCCAAAATTGTACAGTATTCCAGATGAAGCCTTGCCCAATGTCAAACAAAGGGTAGTAATCACTCCTCTCAAGCAACTAAATACATTCTTATATATTCGTAAGCCTACTGAACTGCAAAATTTTAACAGCAGTTCAAAAAACCAGCAGGACATTGCTTTAATGATTCAGACCTTTAAGAGCAATACACTACACTTGTTCTATTATTTAGCACCATTGTTTTCACACCTTCCCCAACAGTCATCATGAGAACAATGTATACTATACACCACATTTAAGATGCTTACCTGAATAACTTTGTAGAAATAGGCATATTGTCGAGCTGTATTTTTATATTGGCTAAAAACATCATGAATGGCCTGAGTTGACTGAAGATACTGTACTTCATCTTCTTCAAAATAGAGAGGAGTGTCATATTCACTGGGGAGCGTCTGGATGTAGGGCAGCCAGAAAGAGTTGGGGTTGGCTCGCTCACAAAGAAGATGGAATGCCAGTGTTATATTGCCCATGGCTTGAAGAATTCGATCTTGAGAATACAGGGATCCTGAATTAACCCAGAAAGGTGAGGCACTAAATTAATTGTCCATGGAAAATACTATCCTAGATTTACTTTAATTCACATGATGAGATAACATGTAAGAATTTTAAATAAAAAAAAAAGAAGCTTTTCAGGTTTCTAAAATATTTAGATGTCCACATTGTACTATGCTGCAAGTTGACACAGTAAACGCATCATGTACAATCACACGATGGAAGACATGAAGAAATTACAACATTCTCAGTACCTCAGAACATTTTATCTCCAAGTGTTACACAGGCTACATGATATGTGTTCAAAATAACATGCACGCTTCTGGAAGATATCTAGTGTGCTCAGCCAGAAACAAACAAGAAAATTAAATTCTTTCCACTGACACTTCAAGCTTCTAGGTATTGCAAACTTGATGGTTGGCATAATAAGCAAGTCCTGTAATAAAGGAGATCAGCTAAAAAAAAAAAGAGAAAGTCTATTGAATCATCCCATTCATATAAACTTCTTGCTCAAGAACCTCCTCTTACCTAATACTGAATTTTTAGCTGACTCAACTGTCATCAACAGTTTTCTAGGAACCCACAGAAACAACTCTTCAGCCTACAGAAAGGAAAAAACGCACAGAGAGTCAGTTAGCATCCATATGATGTGCCAAGTGTCTCAAATATGCATCGCCTTTAAATTACAGGTTGTTTTCATTTTCCTTCTTAAAAATCAAAATTATTCTGAATGAAAATTCTTCCTTCTCTTCCACTACAAATTAAACAAACATGCTATGTTTCATGTTGTGGTAACCAAATGTTCCAATCTGCATTGCACAGAGCTTAAAACAAAATAAAATGCTTCAGTTTGGAACTAACATGTAGACTGCCCACACAACCGCAAAGCTACCAGATACACTACATTGCTATTAACTACATGATCAAATATTTTCTCCCAGCAGAGGTTTTCACATCACCTGTTCTTATTTTACAACTGTTCAGGATTTTTATCAACTAGTAGCGCTAGCTTTATTAGATATGTGTTACTTCAGCCCTAAAATGAATATAATATGCTTATTTTCTAATACTCTTTCTACAGCAGCTGATTGTTCTTCAAAGCTGTTTTCCATCTGTAAAATGGGAATGGAAAGAGGCAATCTTAAATGCTTGCCTTTTAACAGTTAGCTAACTGTGTGTATCTATACTCCTTACCTGATGACCAAAATATATTATTTACAATTATCAAGTAATTTTATTATTTTTTTCACTGAAAAACAGGTATTGCAAATACCTCTTTCTGAGGCAAAAGACCAGTGCCATGAAGCGACATGAAAGAGGAGAAGAGACCAAGCAGTTAGAAAACATGGAAGAGAGATACATCAGTGGGTTAGAGTACTCTAATGTAAAAAATAATACTCAATATTATCAATAATTTTATTTCTCAAGTACGCAGAGTTGAGAGCATATCAGAACAGCAGTTTCATAAGCAGTCAAAAGGGGGAAGGGAAGGTGGCGAGCGTTTCAGAGCTCTGCAGCTACATTCCAAACACAATTTTCCAATCTAAGTTAAATGTTCACATGCTCACCTTTATCTCTCTCATTGCTTTCAAACCGAATCCCTCCTCTTCAAAGTTAGCTATTTCAAAACCCTCTGTGGATGCACCATTTTCTGTTGCCCACTTTATCAATTCAGGGAAATAGTCATCTCTTTTTCCATCAAAGACAACAGACAAACCTATATAGACAATTTATTAAAAAAGAAATGCTGAAATAAGAGGATCTAGACAGATAAAGAAGTTCAATATAAAAGCACATGTAAAAAGCTATCTGCTATCCCCCAAAGTAGTTCTACTTTGAAGCAGCTGAGTCAGAGCTGGTCTTTGTTAAGTGTTACTCAACAGTATACAAATGCTATACCCAATTGTCATCAACTTAAATATTCTGCCCATTTGCTTTACCAGTCATCTTAAAAACACAACCACCTAAACTGAGCTGTGATGAAATATGAAGCTCCCCCCACTTTTCCTTTTAAATAATCTAAGGAAAAATATTTCCCAGCTTAATATTGATGATAAATGCAAACCCCATAGCATGCTAATACAGACACAAGGAGGAATTTGCGAGGCAAGCTGCAATTTCATTAATTCAGCACTGGAAATGATGATAAGCAGATCTCAAACTCCTTCTCTCACATACAAGGCAGTTAGCTTTTTCCTGTGGCATATGGGTCTACCAAAATAACTAAGGACTGTTCATCCTGCTGGCATCACAGAGTTCATCCAAATTTTAACACTTTGCTTCTCCAACAGGCACGTAGTCCAGTGGGGAAATCGCAAGCCTCATTCATTTCCTCAGCCTTCTCCTCTACCACCGTCTGATTTGAATCTACGCATCAGAGTTCCTGGCTATACTCAGCCAGCTCCTTTTGTGCCTCTGTGTTCTCTTCACGCCAGACTCTACTGTCCGATCACATCAAAAGTGTCCAAACGCCCCTGAAATGCTCAGGCCATTTTATGAGTGACAAAATGTCATCAGCAAGTTGCTTGCATCCAAAGATATTTTGGTTAAGCACGGGTGATAAATACATCTTTAGATTAAAAGGATTTTGGGAAAGTAGTATTAGTGTATTTGAAATACTGCCCACCCTCCAAATCATGCATTTCAAGCCACAGACCCAACCAAAGCTGCAGTTAGCATGAAAGTGCAAGTATAATCTAAAACTATAGTCTTTAATGATGCAGTAGAAAAATTCAGTATTGATAAAGTATTTTTGAATGAAATGAGAATGTGGTGCACAGTGTTTGGTTTTTTTTCTGTTGTTAGGTTTTTTTGTTGGGGTTTTTTGTTTTGTTTTTTTTTTTAAACTGGCATTTCTCATTTATTTCATACTCTCTTCAGTACACTATTTTCTGTGGAATATATTCAGAGCTAAAGACCTCACAAATCTAGTAAGACTAGCTGCATAGCTTCTACAGAACTTGATAGGTGTTTATACTGCCCAGGACTTTGCTCTTTTGATTTCCAACATTTACTACTGTATAAGGATACTGGAAGCTTTTAACATCCAGTGCATATTTGGAACCATTCTGTAAGCATCTCTGAAATTCGACCTCTGTTCCTTATATATGATGTGGTCCAATACTTCCCACATTTTTCTAAACTAAAGAGAAGACCAGCTCTTTTGAACTACAAGCACTACTGGGGAAGACTTTATTTCTAGACTGAACAAAATATAGCTATACTGATGAAAATCTGTATTGAAAAATTAGCTTTAAGATTTTGCTAATGAGTCAAAGAAGGAAAAATTTCAGAAAACAAAACCATTCAGTTTTCAAATTAAGAGTTTTCTATAATCAAGATCATTTTAGTTCACATTCTGCAACCCAGCGTTCTATTCAAGAAAAGCACAAAGTCTGACACTTAGGCAATGTATATTTGTATATCTTAGAGTTCCCAACAGCAATTTATACTACTGCACTAGTTTTGGCTGGGATACAGTTAACTTGCTTGGTAGTAGCTGGTACGGGGCTGTGGTTTGGGTTTGTGCCGAAAACAGTGTTGGTGTCACAGGGATGTTTTAGTTCCTGCTGAGCAGTGCTTACACAGAGCCAAGGGCTGTTCTGCTCCTCACCCCACCCCACCAGCGAGTAGGCTGGGGGGGGACAAGGGGTTGGGAGGGGACACAGCCAGGACAGCTGACCAAAGGGATATTCCACACCATATAGCGTCATGCTCAGCATAGAAAGCTGGGGGAAGAAGAAGGATGTTGAGAGTGATGGCATTTGTAACGCATCAAGTAATCAAGTAACCATTATGCATGACAGAGCCCTGCTTTCCTGGGGATGGCTGAACACCTGCCTGCCCATGGGAAGTGGGGAATGAATTCCTGGTTTTGCTCACGTGCATGGTTTTTGCTTTACCTATTAACGATTTTTCATCTCAACCCACGGGTTTTCTCACTTTTATTTTTCCAATTCTCTCCCCCACCCCACCACAGTGGAGCGAGTGAGCGGCTTAGTAGCCAGCTGGGGTTAAACCACAGCAACTTATTTTGCTGATTGTTAAAGCCCTTATTAAGATAGAAAACTGTACCATAAATTACTCTGTTCCATTAAAAATTAGTTTTGAAAGACACTATACCATTCCTACTCACTATGCTTGTAAAAATGTTACATTAAAAGACGTTTGTATGTCAACAGTGCTGTGGTTAGCAGGGTTTGCATCTTTCAAAGAAAAAAAATTGCTTTATTAACATCATACTGTTATACTAATTCTACCACCTCTGCTGGCAGCTGTTTTCCCCATGGGTGGTTCAACTGACCAACCACAGCGCTAACTCCATCCTTGTTAACCTGAATTATGTTTTACCATAACACATGTACACAACATAAAAACCTGGACATGTACCATAAGTTTACAGAAGTCATGGGACAGCAAAACAATGAATCAAGTTCAGCTCTACACAGCCACAAGATACAGTCACTCAGTACCATTTATTCTTCCATATGCCCTCTGCCAATAACTGATGTTCAGAGGTTTAAAAGTGCTTTCATGAAATAAGATTTTTATGTATCAGTCAAAATATATTAAAAACAGGCGTGAAAAGGACATTTCAAGCCTCTAAGCACTTGCTTAAGCAAGTACATGAACCACTCAAGCTCCATTTTTATGCAGTTTTTATGCAGTCTGAAATAAGCATACCTTAAACTTAGGAAAATTGGCAATAAAATGCCATATTGACTGTGGTACCATAAGCATTTCTTTAGTTATGTGCTTGATTTATAGCAGACAGATTTGTTAGTTGATGTATTTATTTTGTGCATTTATATATATTTATTTTGTCATAATTTAATGTCATGATGTAGAATTGCTGAAACTGTTTCCATGTCCAGTAAAGAGTTCATGTTAAAATAAATCGTTACAAAATTAAACTCAAAATATTCAGATTTATAGAGGCAGACGGGCAGACTACACAATCAGGAATCAAAAAACCCTGTTATTCTCCAATGACTTTTACTTGTAGTCCTTCAGATAGTCATCTCATCACAATCTCAAGCTCCTTTTTCTATTTCCTGGACAGAATTACCACAGGATCACCTGTCTGTGATATTAATTCAGAATGTGAAAGCTAGAGAGGGACTGTTTACAAGGACATGTAGTGATAGGATAAGGGGAAATGGTTTCAAACTGAAGGAGGGGAGATTTGGATTAGATATAAAGACGAAATTTTTTTATGAGGGTAGTGAAGTACTGGAACAGGTTGCCCAGAGAAGCTGTGGAGGCCCCATCCCTGGAAGTGTTCAAGGCCAGGCTGAATGGGGCTTTGGGCAACCTGGTCTAGTGTAGGGTGTCCCTGCCCATGGCAGGGGGGCTGGAACTAGATGATCCTTGTGGTTCCTTCCAACCCAACCACATTCTACGATTTTAAGTGTCAAAATGGTTAATGTCAGTGGTCATGCCCACCAGACCATTTCAGAACCACCTGCAAGTGTAAAAAGCAACTACATGTCAAAGAATTAATTTTTTTTTGTCACAAAATAACAGGATTGCATAATATTAATACAATAATGACAACAAAACCTCATTCTTTTAGCTGTCAACAGCCCATTCTTTAGGCAAATCAATACTCTGAGCTACCCTTATCTTAGAGTCTTCATATTTACCTTTTTGCTTTTTGCGAATTTTCTCAACAAGCGAACGAATCTGTACATATTCTTCCCATTCCTTACCAGGACCTGGGGTAGGACTGCTGCATTCTGGAAATAAAAACGCCAAATAAAAATGTTTTCTTTAATAAAGTACATACATATATATTTTAACATCAGAGAAAAAGTCATAGTTTCACAGCAATTTTAACTGAACCTTAGTCCTACTTGTCCTTCAAATATGTTTACATGGTAACACAACAATCTCCATTACTACAAACATCCCATTCTTTGACATGTAATGAATAGAGACTTTTCAAATTTTCACAGTGTAAGCTACCTCAAGTTCTTTTTTAAAAATATTCTTTCAGATATTAGAAATATCAAATGTTTAAAAAGCTAGGAAGAAAAGAAGGTAAACAACCACACCATTAGATAGTCTCTCAGATAAGACAAAAAAAAAAAAAGTTTTCAATAATCCAAGCAGAACACACTGTTTACTCTAGCCTGCTTGCCATCATTCTTGCTGTAATAAAAGCACATGATAACAGCACTGAGCTTACCTTAAGTAATTGTGAAATTTGCTGGTACATACATTTGACCTGCCTAGTCAATACTGTTTTCATAGATGCATGCGTACTGGATGGACAAGCAAAGGAACACAAAGCCAAGCTTGAGCTTTAGATTATACCCACCCTGTCTCTGACAATATTCTAAATACCAGTGTGTGGATTTCTTGATCTAAGCTGCCTAAATCCAAGTGGACAGCTGAAGATTACCTTGCTCAACTGATTTGAAAAATCTTTGCATTGAATAAAACATGGAAGCTTGACAAAAAGAACAGCTGATACTTGTCTTTGCTTAGAAAATTAGATCTACATTTTATTTTTGGTAGCAAAGCAGAGGCCAATTGTAGCATAAGCATCAAACTGCTCTGCCAACTCCTTGTCGCCTCTTTGTGAGCAATGCTACAGAAAAATTCTATTTTTTCTAAGGCAACATTTAGATGTGTCCAGGATATAAAAATGTGGACTGGTGTTTCAATAAGAAATGTAGCTCAGCACAGTATTAATGACAGCAGAAAGAGTGCACAGTATGTTAGCATCATCATATGAAATTATGCCCTGCTTTTCACATTTACTAGAAGTAATGGATGAGTTCCAAATTCCGCAACAAGTGAAACAACCTTTGGTCTATCTGCAAAACTAAGCACTATAAAAAGTTTCCAAACAGAAACAACAACAAAAAATTTACTTAAGCAACAACAACAACAAAAAAAATAAAATAAAATAAAAAAAAATCAGTGCAGTTGAACTGATTTGTATTGCTGCTTTCCAGTTAATTTCTCTACTCTGATATCAGTTCAAAGTACTGTTCAAATGATAAACAGATAGAGTGCAATTCTTGAGGTTTACAAGAAAAACATTTTTAACAGAGCTTCAATGTTATTATCTAGAGTCATTTTTTTTAGTCTATTCTCATCCAGTATTTACGCTTGTGTTGAGATGTAAAGGCAAAAGCTGCCAGAAATATGGTGCGTCCAATACATAGACATATAAATAAGCCAATAGATAGATACTCTGAAGTACATACTGTGTTATCTTAAGCAGGCTGAAATAGCAAGTGTCGCCACTTAGAGAAACAAACAGAATTCACTGGTTTTAACAAGAGAACGTGGTGTGCACATCATTGCTTTTCCCAGAGGGGCATAAAAACAAAACTTACTTTGCAGTAATTCACTAATCAGATTCAACATTTCCTTTGGAGATACTGTCGCCGCGGCTCCTGTACCTGACTTCTGAGTTTTTACTCGGCTCTTCTTCCCCATCTTCCAACTAAAATAGATTAAGCAGCACACTGTCAGCAGTTACTAAGAAACAAAATACAATAAGGATGGATGGAGAAGATCTTCTCTTATTAGTGAGAATGAGGAGTTGTTTCTGGCCCATAAATATATGCAAGTGTTATTTGCATGGCCTGAATGTAAGACAAGCATACTTTGCAATCTGAAGCAATATTTCATGTAGTTGCACATTAATTACCTTAGGGTGATTAGAAACTAGAAATCTTACAGGGAAAAAAAAAAAATTCGGATCACTTGCAAATTCACTAGCTGTAAACAAATATTATGGAAACCAAAGTATCCATGTTATATAAAACCAGGTTATTTTACCTCATCAGCTGCACTGCAGACATCAGCTGAATTAGTATTTGTGGCTGCACTAAAGTTGTAATTAAAAATAAACAGAAAATGAGGTATTCTATTTCAAAATAAAATCAAAATATCGTATGTGTGTCTTTGCAGCAGCTTCTTGTGGTTCAAGTCAACTAGTTAAGGAAAACTTCTTTTCAGTTCCCATAATAAATGGAACATCACGCTAGGTTCCAATATTCAGAGCCTCTTGTTCTTATGTAGAACTTAAATCACACATCATCTACTGGAAGGGCAGCACAGTAGGGTGTGAAATATCCAGGGAATCTCTCACATGCGCTGGGAACGATTTCGATGCTGGCACTGAACAGGCTTCTAGGGAAAGGGTTGCGCAGGATCTGGTACTCATGAATAAGGAAGAACTGCTGATGTACATGCCAGCCAACAGTAGCCTTGGACACAGAAACTGTGAAATAGCAGTGCAAGATCCTGAGGAAAGAAAGGAATGAAAGAAGCAGACTCAATGCTGGACTCACAACAGTAGAGTTGGGCTGTGCTCAGGGAATGGTAAGCAGAATGCCCTGGGAAGGCTCGTGAGAGCTGGGCACCTTCCTGAATTCTCTTCTCTATGCACAAACCCCAGCCTTTCCAACACACAAGAACATCAGCAGGAGGCCAGCTGACTGTACATGGGACTCCTCACTGACTGAGCTCAAACAAAACAGAAACAGACGTACAGTGGAAGTGGGGACTGGCAACCGGAGGAGAATATAGAGGCACTGTCTGAAGTGCAGAGACTGAATTAGAGAGGCCAAAGCTCGTCTGCAGTTGATATTGAAGAAGGATGTGAAAGGCAAGAAGAAACACTTCTACAGCAGAAGACTAGAGAAAGTATAATTCAGCTGCTGAATCAGGTAGCAACTTAGTGAAAGGTACAGAAAAAGTTGAAGTACCCAACGCCTTTGACATGGCCTTTACCAGCAAGGACTGCTATCAGGCTTCCCAGGTTTCTGTATCTAGTAGCAAAGCTTGAGGGAGGGGGCTATCACGTTAAAAGACTATTTAGGTAAGCTGGACGTATACAACTACGTAGGATCAGATGGAAAATATCCAAGATGCTGAAAAAGCTAGCTGATGTCACTAGAAGGCTGCTGGCTATCATCTTTGAAAAGTCATGGTGATTGCCTATGACAGGTAATAAAACCAACCAAACAAAACCCAACACAAAAGCAAGTGGAGGCAGGAGAGGATAGAGGATCCAGAGAAGTAGATAGTGGTCAGTCTCACCTCATTTGCCGGACAAAATGTAGAGTGAGTCCTAAAGGAAGGTTATTTCCAGGCACAATGGACATGAATGTGACTGGGATCAGACTTCTGATTAGAATTCTAAAGGCAAACCATGCCAGTTGCTTTGACTTAAGCAAGGTTTTTAACACTATCTTCCATAGCATCCTTGTCAAACTGAGGAGACATAGACCGAATAGGTGGACAACAAGGTGGACAAAAAAAATTCCTTGGACCATGAGGTTCAAAGAGTTGTGGTCAATAATTGTAAGTCTAACTGTCAGCTGGTTAGACATAATATTCCTCAATTATCAATACTGGGCAATGTCTTCATCAGATTTGGATGCTAGGACAGAAAGTATCCTCAGCAAATTTATGGGTGATATAAAACAGGGAAAGTAGTCACCTTGCTGGAGGACAGGGCCACCATTCAGAGGGACCTTAACAAACTTGAGAAAGTGGCCAACAAGAACTTTATAAAGTTAAATAAAGACAAATTTAAATGATCCTACATTTGGGAAGGAAAAAACCCTATACAGCATTGTGGCTGCAGACTGGACAGGCAGCAGCTCTGCAGGAAAGGGCTTGTAGACTAGCAGACAGCAAGTTGAACATTAGCCAGTGATGCATCCTTAAAGTGATGAAAACTAACCATAATTTGAGCTGCATAAGCAAGAACATAAACAGCAGGTCAAGGGAAGTAATTATTCCCTTCTGCTTGGCACTGGTGAGGCCACATTTAGAGCACTGAATAGTTTTGGGCCATGCAGCACAGGAGGTACTGGCAAACTGGAGTACATCCAGAGAAAGGCCATTAAAATAGCAAAAGGGCTGACACAGGAGATGAAAGACATAATGAGGGACTTGGGTTTGTTCAGTCTGGAGAAGAAAAGGAGTCCACTGCTGCCTTCACTTGCATAACGGGGAGTTATACAAAGGCTGGAAGCAGATTTTTTTCAGGCAAGCACAGCAAAAGGTTAACAGGCAACAATCATATGATGCTGCAAGGGAAATTCCAAATAGATATAAGGAAACTCCTCACCATGAGGGTAGTTGAGCACTGGAACAGGATGGAGATTTAACAGCGTTTCCAAGCAACATTGGAGAATTAAAAAATTTGACTTGGTAAGACCCTAAGCAACCTGATTTAACTTTGAAGTTAAAGCAGAAAATTAAGCCTCTCAACCTCCAGAGGTCCCTTCCCATCTACATTTTGCTATGATTCTACATGTTACTGCAACTGATGTACTCACCTCTGTCAGGGCAGCCTATGTTGTCTATATGGTATGTAGTATCTTCCTGTGCAGTATAGAAGATTCTGTGTCCAGTTACTTTGCAGCAAGAGGGGAGTCAGACACATTCAGGTAACTTTGGCTATCTGAAGGATTTCAGTTGCCTGACTTATCAAGGTCACTTCAGACATGGCAGCTTTAAGTTATCAAACCCTGCACAGTAAAATCCATAAAGATGCTAAAAATCACTGTGCAGAAGTACATCAGATTCCAGGTGTTCTGAGCACTCTGTATATATAAAAGGGATCCTTGGTCAGTGTAGCTAGCTTACCCGAAATGAAATGTTTCCCCTCATACCCTATCAAAAAGTTTTCTTCTTTGGTAGCTGGTATTAATACTGGAATGTATCAAGCAGCAGCTGAAAATTTGCTTCTCCACGCTGACCAAGGCTGAACCAATTGCAATCCATACGTTCAGTAACTGTATACGGCAGATTGCTTAAATACAAAAGCTATAGGTTAAAAGCAAAAAATCTAGTGGGAAAGGTACATAATCTGGCTGCTTTCATTTGCCATTAAGATTAGTGAACAACAAACTGGCAAGCCCAAGGTTTATTTTAAATAGTAACTTTGAATGATCAGGAAGCAAGTTAAGGTTAACATTGTTAACTTATTAACTCAAAATTAAAGGAGCTCAAAACTGACTGAAAAGACACCTCCTCTTAATAAAAGGGGAAAAAAAATCTAAGCCAAAACTATAAAGCTTTTTCAAAAAGGAAGGCAAACAAACCAAATTCTTTCATCTTCCAAAACTAAACACAGTGCAAGGAACACATGGAGACCCAAGACCTGGGGAACAACCTCTCCCTCCCTGATTTTAGCATTCTCCAGCAGGTATCAGAGGCTCAAAGAACCCATCTGTGCCACTTAATTTTATCAGTCCCCCTTGACTCACGTAACTTACTTTCCCAATACAGTTTCTACCATGAAAAGCCCTCACAGGCGGGCAGTAAGGAGGAATCCCACAGATTCAATGTGAGGATCACACTGGCTAGTCCCATCCCTTGAGGTCTGTAAATGAACACTGGACATCCTCTTGAAAGACACTGCTCTGCCACAAGCAATTACACTTGATAGGAGATTTTACAACACATGAAGCAGGGAGTAACGCTCATGATGAGATCCATGCTGAATTTATAATAGTACAAATTAGAAATAGGATCAATACAAGTGGCCAACCTGCCATACTACAGTGCAAGACAAAGCCACAGAACAATATCAACCAAAAAAGAACTTCGTAAAGGTTATTTTCATGGTCTTCCCATTATACTCTTTGGCAGTAGTTTTTTTTTTTTCTTCTTTTTAGTAATGTTCTCATATCTGTAAAAAGATAAACAGAGCTCTTGGTACAAGAGGCCACCTTCACAAGGACTTTATTTGCACATCACCTGTTCACTTCAGTGTTCCCCTCTCCCATATGCTATCCTGTTACATTTATTTTAGACCCTTCTGCTCGTAAGAGAAATCAAGTCAGATGGGTCTGTAATGGCTCTAGCGGCAGGTTTGGGGACAGAGTCCAAACCCTTCAGGGCAAGAACAATACAGTTCTGTGCTGATTCATACAAACGGTTTCCTGCATTCACTCAAAGCACAGTCCCCTGCATCTTTAGAATTGTCAGAAAATTTTTGCACTCACACAGTGTTACAAGTTACAAATTATGATGACATATAGTTTAGGTCAATCAAGTTACTCATAAATATTAAGATAAATAAGTTGAACAACTAAAATTATTTCGAAAGACTTTGGTTTCTCATTTCTAAGAACAAAGTACATTTATTGACCAATAAACTGAGGCAAAGCAGTCTAAGTAAGTGTTCTGTATTCACAACTACCGAAATACTGCAGGCTTTTTTTTTTTCCCCCAGTTGTATTTAGAGGAAGGATCTGCTTGGAATATAAACATCCATCAGCAGATTTTGTAAGGAAAAACCCAAAGACAAGTGTGGATGTATTATACATGGAGACATGAAAAGTGCCACCATGCAGTCAGAACAATGACACACCAATACATGAAGCTGTATGAATATGGTACACGATGAACACTACATTTTGAATTTTTCCCTGTATGAAACATGTTAGTAGTGAGAATCTGGTTTTGCAGTGAAAGCATTGCCAAGAGTTATGTCTAAAGATAAAGCTGATAGAGTACATGAACTCAGCTTCCCAAACATGACGAAAAGGAAAATTTGAACATGAAGTATTTGCATATTGTAGGGGAATATTGTTTCAGAGGCCAAAAAATAATCTCTAGCTGAAATTTACTCTACACAAGTAAGAAGTTCAAGGCTAATACAAGATCTGTCTCAGCTCCTACTGGTCAGATAACGCACAGCAAAGATATCATAAGCAAAACCAAATTTGGTTTGCTCAGAAGACTGATGGCACTGTAATCGGAAATGCATTTTTTCAGTAGGATGCTACCAGTATTAGAATGTGAAATAAGCTCTGTATCTTCACTCTCTCATTTGATGCATGTATCTTGTCTAAACTCTTGCTTCTTAGTCATCGGAATTTCTATAGAGAAAATCTTCTGCATGCATGATTAAATCAGCAAGTCTATCTCACACAAAAAAAGCAAAACCAGCAAACTGCTATCTTGAGATATCTTGTTATGGAAATATTTCCTTTTAAAGAATCATCTATCTTAATCAAAGCTGTACTTTTTAATCCAATTCCCAATCAGAAAAATAGGTCTTCACTTTCTACATATCTCCATTCACTGCTCAGTTACATAAAACAGATGTAACTATTTAAAATCTAATGCATCTGACATATATTGTTCAGTAAAAGCCATAATTTGAAAGGAATTGCTACTATACAAGGATGTCCAGAAAACATATTGTAAATACCAATCTAGTGGAGCAGCCTAGTATAGAAGAAGTATCACATAATGTAGTTTATATAATATAAAAATAGGTTATGAAAGATTTTTCCAAATTTCTAAAAACTAAACCACAACATATATAATCCCATTTCTCACTTGGCAAAAAACAGGTTTACTTGAGCAATGCTCTCTGCCATATTTAACCAACAAACGCTGAGTTATACTGATAACATAAGACCGATTACAGAGAGCGTTAGTGTGGTTCCTTTATGAAACCACATTTTTTAATTAAAAAGACATTAATAAAAAATACAATTAATGAAGCAGACTTTAGAGTTAGATTGAAATTCTAGAGAAATCACTAAAATTCCAAAAAGATTTGTAACTTCAGAAAAAATAGTATTTTTAAATTTGAAATGAAGTTTCAGATATGAAGCATCTTTTTTTTTTTTTTTTTACAAGTGACTAAAACTATTGTTTAGGAAAAAATAAAGTATGAGCCTGCTTCTCAACACAGCGGTGAACGGACAGGCTGTTGGCCAGTACATGCATGACAACAGAAGCAGCAATATAAAATATAGCTGCATGGCCTGTGGAGAAAAACAAACCTAAAAATCCTTCAGGACTGAAATGAACTGCAGACTTCATAAATATCTGAAGCAGCAGCCATATACATTTTAGTGGAAAAGTGGTTTGCCTTTTTTTTTTTTTTAAATAAGTTTACTTTTCTGGTTATCTTCTGGTGAATATTTTTTAAGTACTTCATCATTTTTCCTTTCAAGTGAACGTTGTTGAAAATTCCTGAAAGCATTCTGCAAGTACGCTGACAGCAATGATGAATAAGCTTGGTAACACACAACACAGCCACATTTCCAAATATAGTTTATCAGCTGGTTTGGCAAAAAGAATCATGCCAAAACTGGCAGAAAGGGGTGTAAATGATTCACCTCCCTCTTTTAATGCTGCTATCAAAGAGCCGCTGTGTTGTGTCAGACTTTGAACTTGTTTCTGCATCACACACAAATAATATTTTAACGAGCTGTAAAACATGCCTCCCCTTGACTTACAGCTTTTCAAAAGTGAGCATGTTCACCTAACAGAAGGTAACCATGAGACATCTGTACAAAACCCCCAAAAGTAGTACTAAGGAATTGCTACCAAGTGTGCGTGTATGTGTGCTTTTTTTAATGAAAAAAACATGACAGCTTAAACATTTTATTTAAGAAAGCTACTACTTAAGGTATTGGAGAACTTGATCATATTACAGGACCACATTTCCAGATGGATGCAATGCCAAACTTGGATGTTAAAATACAGATTTTCCCAAACAATACTTCAGAAAAATAATCCGTTTAATCATTAATGAACCCCCTCAATTTTTCACATTCTCATGACCACCAAGAAGTTCACTGCAGCACCACTTAGAGCTGCAGTTAAGCTTGATAGAAAAAAAAAATTTCATTGTAAGAAAATATAAAAATACCTACTTCCCACTCGTTGGGTAAAAATACAAACTTGCAACCTTTGTTACAATGCCGTGAATATAGACATTGTGCTAAACAAACACCATATTCGTTTTTAACTTTTATCCATGTTAGTTTTAAAAAATTCATAGTACATGATGCAGAATATATGAAGTCTGATTTCCTCTAGGTGCGCACCTCCCTTTCTTCACTCGCCTTTTCCAGTTGTCCCAGAATCCCCGCAGTGCTCTCAGTCACCCTTCTCATCTCTTCTGGGACACCACATTGCTTCCAGTCCCACCTCCACACAACCTTACTAACCAGGCAGCATCTTCTCTTGCAGGTTTCGCTGTATCTGCACACATTGGGCAAAAACATCAGCACGCGTGTTGACTGACTAACAAACTAGCCAAGCAGAGAAACTGTGATTAACTCAGCTTTTCCTCCAGCAAGGAGACCAACTTATGTTTGAGTTCTTTCAGTTTGTCAATTTTGATTGAAATTATCCAACAAGTTGATGGGTGAAGCAGGAAGAACTGACCGGCAGACAGAACTGACATGATCCCATAACCCTTATTTGCTTTAGCTGCAACTTTTTACTTGACAGAGTAGTAAACTAACTACTAAAAAATTTACGGAGCTTTTACAGTAACAACCAAGTTCAGAATTCCCACAGCATGAGTTATCCCTTCACATTTAACTTCAAGGACCCAGTATGTTTCCAATGCAGTATCTTAACATTGTATCTCCTTTAATTCAGATCCTTGTAGATGTTAATTACATTATGTTCTCATTACATAATAGTTCCCACCCCACGCATCTTCTTGGCATATACTAGCACAGAAGGTGAGGGGTGCAGATCTAGAATCAGTATTAGAAGGACAGATATGGGTCAACAAGGGCAGACAAGGAGAAGACAGGGGAATTCTCAAGCCATGCAAAGAGCACAGAGAGGTTAGTACAGTAGGTGGTTGTGGGATATGTTCCTTGGCTGCATCGAGAGGGAGGACAGATGAGTAGGATGTACACAAACCTGGCTTGCAATTTTTTTCTAGTAGATTGCCTAGACTAAGTCATTTTCCCCTCTACTTCAGAGAGGGAAGCATATCATCTCTTGTATCGACATATGTTGACCAGCCAGGGTCTTAAGGGACAAGCTTCACGCCTGTAGGCAATTGACAGGAGTTCTCAAGTCCGGATGTAGGAGAACATCCTACATTTTTTTACACTTGATATGACCGGGTTTACAGAGAATGTGATCTTTTGCTTTCACTGATCAAGGTTTTTTTCCTCCTAAACTTGAATCTTATGATTGCAGGTAAAAAGATAAATACATTTTATAGCAAACAGAAAGCATGAAATCAAGGAGTGTAAGAACAGTGTGGGTGGAGGAAGAGCTCCGCAATCTTTAAGAAAAATTCAGCTTATACATTTACAATGAACACTGTTTACTTGTGAAAACCACCTACATCATATCACTTGGAAACCACATTAGCACTCTCATCACTCCTAAGGTATTAATCTAGATGTTCCCACTAAATAAATGACTAATTCATTACTGATTCAATCCCTTTCCTCCGGTTCTCAATCTCTCACCTTTGCTGTACTCCACTCCTCCTCTACTTGCTATTATTTCCCCTCTCCCACCACTGCCCTTTCCTTTTTCTTCCATTTCCTCTATAAACTTGCCCCAAAAGCTCTACAAAACACAGTATCATTGCAGTGCACTGTGTTTGTGTACCTTCCTTCGCCAGCATGCTTCTATTCTTCTTGTAACTCTTTTGGAAGCGAGACCCCCTGTAATTATGGAGTGCTTATAACAAGGCAGCTTCAGGACCTAAGTATTGCCATAACACTGATGACAATGTTGACAAAAATAAACTGCAGAAAACACTAATAAGTTTAATGATGGAAAAGCCCATGCTGTTCCAACTTAGGATTGCATTCCACTTAAAATAAAATGCAAATTTATGTTTCCCAAGAACTCCCAAGCCATAACCTAAACTATTTCCTTCTTTAAGAGCTAGCTTTGATACACTTGCTTCTCCTGGCAAAATGCTGTTCTTGGAATGAGTTCAATGCACAGCCTAACTAATACAGAGTGCCCTAGGTCCTTCTGCTCTCCCAAAACAACTTGCACCCTGAAATGTGGTTCCTTTCTGCTAGTTAAAAAAAACTATAAACTCTCTGCTATACAAAGTAGAACATAAGGATTGCCATGTTTAGATTTTTTTCATATGATCAAGTCAAGAATGCAGTCTCCAGCAGCAGCCCACAGCCCCAGAAACGCATGTTCTGCAGGAAAGCGGAGATCATGGCACACATATATTTTGGTTACACACTGCAGTTTTCTTCCAGTTCCATCTTAGGAGATTCTGCTTACCATTCCTTCCTTCTTTTCTAGTGTCTGCTTCCCACATTCAAGACCCTGTAAAGTCACAGGGCTTTTTCCTTGGTCTTCTTGATTAAAAAGGGCTTATCATATATCCTAATATCTTCCCGTCTCTATAAAGAGCAGCACTGAGCAGCATCCACCTCTCCTGGAAGAACAGGGAGAACAGAAGTTGCTCTGCTGTTTCTTTTTACAGTCTACAATTTTCACCCTCATTTTAGTCTTTACTTCTTTTCTCCCTCTACCCCGTCTTTTACCAGAGGAAATGTAACAGTGATAGCAACCAAGGGTGGCTACTTAGCTACGGGAGAATGACACAGGGATTTCTCTCCAGTATGTTCACCCAGCGTCTGGAGGCCCAAGCTGCAATGTAGTAAGTTTCCCTTCTTCACGAGGTTGTGAAATTGCCCAGGTCAGCTTCTCCTACTTCATACAGAATTTCGGTTTTATTTTCCTTTCAAAGACCTGATTTAGCCACACGGCCCATTTGTAATGGGATTTTGCACACTTCCTCTCTCAGGTAAAGCAAATGAAATAGGTTGTCCTCATCATTTCTTTAACAAGAACAGTCTTCCTGAGATAAGCTCTCTGCAAGCCTCATGTTTTTTGATTCAAGTATTCCTCCTTATACCTCTTCTTTCACAATCAGTTAGCAGATGGTTTTTATCCCATTCAGGATGTAGGTACATTTTACCTGTCCCCACTCTCTGGGCTACCTGCTTCTCCCAGACATCTGTTTTCCTCAAGAAATCTACCAAGTCAGTGGCTGTAAGCTCCTCTGCTCCTTAAAGCAAGCACAGTATATCAAAAGTATAATAATCTAAGATTAACTAATTAAGAATAAATTCTTAAACACTGAATGAGCAAAAACAACTAGGGGGGGGAAAGAAAAAAGGAAGGAGGACTGATACTGAAACAATTTCTCCAGTTTTCACTAATGAAAAGAACTTAGTGACAAAAAAAAAAAGAACCTATATTCTTAATGCTTCCAAATGAATGCTTTATTTCTCTTCCTACAGGATGGATTTGAGTAATTCCAGTACATGCATTTGTCACTACTTTAAAAACAGTTAACATCAACTAAGTACATCAAAAAACATTGTGAGATAACATTTGTGCTTTTGCACTTACACAGAAAAATCCAGTTCAGGCAGAACATATTTTTTTTTTTTCAACAAGATCCCACTTGTACTTATTTCTACAGCTGGGCTGTTCACCAAGGCACAGGACAGTCACATGACTGACTCATGTTTCAATAAACCCAGATGCAAAATGCATTTTGAATGTTTGTGAGAACACTACTTACATGTTTTATGCTAGAAGAGCTGTTTGCCATGAGCGTATAATTCCACAAGTAACCCCCTCAACACATACAAGAAACTTTAAAAAGGTTTGGTCCACAAAAGGAATGAGCTGCTCTTAAGAGCTACGCTCCCAACTCTCACATAAGAAAATTTTGCCAAACTATAAAACCATAAATACAGAATGTTAATACTGCCCCAAATCTTTATTAGCCAGTATGTCATAGCTATGCAAGACTTACAGTTAGAAAATTACTTTGGTTTTACCTGTTATCCTGTACATGTACATCAGGACATAACATACGTGTTCGTATGCTAAGGCATAAACTAGTAACTACGGTACTTTTGCTTGTAAACTGATTGGTAAAGATCAAAAAACCCCATCAGTTTCCCACACAGCTCCTGTGACGGCTTACCACAACTGTTCTACTTCCCATTGCAACATGTCAACAATGCTCAAAATCACTTTAGCACGTCATTTCAGACAGTGACTGCTTGACCCATGCTAGCCTGCTAACAGGGTAAATACAGGATAGTCACTAAAACTGCTTTATGTAAACCCTAATATCAATGACGACTTACGCGATCAAGAACTAGGACCTTTTATCACCACTTCCAGTATTTTGCTTAGAGACAGACGAAGTGTCAACAGTAAGAAAATCAGTAACTGCTGATGACTATGAAGGCATGAGTAAAAGTTAAAATTCAGCAATACAATGTTAAACATTGCAACACCCATTACATTGCCCAAAGTGAACAGCAAAGAGCAGAAGTTCAGTTCCCGTTCAAGACAGCTGATATGCTTTAGATTTTTGACAAAGCCTTGCACACAATTAAACACTTCAGAATGACGGTATCTGAGCACACATCATTTCAATGGGAACTGGTTTGTTAACCCAAAATGCATGTCGCACGTGGGTCAGTCCTCACTCCAACTGCTTCTTGGTCATCAAGAATCATCATAATGTGATGCCTCATCATAAAGAGGCAGCACCTCTTTAAAGGGGTGGAAGAACTTCTAAGGAGAAGTTAACCGATTCCTCTGTATGTTACTGAAGAAAGTGCATGTGTAGCATCCAACACATATTTTGTATATAATTTCTAAGATGCGCAGAAAAGATTGTAGGTATACCACTGTATATTACTGCATCTGCTTCTTGTAACAGCTAGAGCAGAAGAAACAGTCTGACTGAACAGCAAAAAAAAAAAATTCTTGAGTATCACTGCATAGATATTTTTTAAAGTCCTTTTAAAATTGCATTATAGTCAATGGCATAAATACAAAACTAGCCAATAACATATATTCCAATTAACTGGACTGTCTCCAAGGAAGAGATTTAAAGCTGAAGATGCTTAATGCCAAGGACTACTGTTTAATTGCAACAATAATTCCACCTAAGTGGAATGCCCTCAAGCAGCCTAGCAGCAATTGGGCCGACGATTATTTTTAAGCACTGAAAAATTCTCCTATCAGTTCTGTTTATTTTTTGTCTTAATGTCTTTGTCTACCCTCTGTTTTCTACACACATTAAAACTCCAAAATTATTTACTATTGCCTGCTAGGCTGCTCCTCTCCAATCAGATAATTATGCAGGGCCATCATACTGACAACCCACATCTCCAAACATGGCACAGGCAGTAGATCCTACAAAAGTGATCGCCACAGTCCCTGGGCCCTCCTAACGTAACTAATCCACATGTCAAAGTTTCTCCTCCAAGCAGCTAGGTGATGCAGACGTAACTGTACATCACATACGCCACGTCCCTTTCATTCAAAAGGGCTTTGCACCTACGCAGCCCTTGCAATACTTACATGAAGTGACAAAAAACATCTTGCAAATCTCTCTTAACGAAAAGGAGAAAGGAAAGACGATAACTACAGCAGAAAACAAGTTTCTAGAAGCTTTCAGACCTGTTCTATGCTATGTGGCAGCATATGTGATTCTTGCCCTCAAAACGGGTTTCCATTATACATTCACATCTTGTAACAACTTACACTGGCTGAATGTTTCAATACCACTGCTGGAACCAAAGAACGCTTAAAGACCTATATTTGGACGCTGAATTGACACTACCCAGTGTGTACAATTAAGTTGTGCTTGAAGTTATAAATATCTCAATGCAGCTACAGATTTGTGTTGTTTCCCGGAATACCCTGTCCTTACAGGAGAGAATCTAAGCAGTTTTAAAATAACTGCTGCATTTTTCTCTAGCTAAGAGTGAAGCCCAGATGTTCCATCAAGCTTCTGCCCACAGCATATCAACTCCCTAACGGTGTGTGTGCTCAGAGATGGTACTGCTGGCATTTCACCCCGACCAGCAGTGCTTAGCATCACCACCAAACCACAAAGAAAATGGTACAGAAGTGTCTAGTCAATGCATAATCAAAGCCAAGGACTTCCAGGCTGTAGCCAACAACCACAGTACAAACTAGTGTGAACAAGAAAAAGGTAACAGTATGGAAAATTGCAGTGGGTATTTGCATGCCTTAAACTTTCCAGGACATGTGGGAATACCTACACTAGGCAATGTGCTTGCTGTTAAATGATATTGTGGGTCTTGTACAATTCTGAAAGACACCAGACAGCTCATTTTGAAAAAGGATTGAGTTCATGGTAGCAGGGAAGAAAAAAAGAAGTTTGGAATGGCACCCCAACTCCGTGAGAGCATGCTGCACTTCTTCACACCCAGATAGTACACCTGTCTGCTTTCCTGCTCTGAGTCTGGAGAGACATCAGCTAGACGTATATAAAAAAAATAAGTGTAAATCACTGGTCATTCTTGGATTCAGCATTACTATCATTTAATCTATACCTACCCATATGAACTCTGAGCAAAATTAAACTCTCTGTTACATAGTAAGGTAACGCAATGGTTGCTAATGTATAAATTGTAGCAGAGCACAGATTTACTGCAATGCAAGCCATAAAAAGAGCACCTCCAGAGTTTGTCTTAATAGCTCAAAGAAAAATACTTCCTAATAAAATTATTACACACCAGCCCCACAGCATCCGTAATGCTTAGGGACCTTTTTTGCTGGGGAACTCTCCCTGAAGGGATCACAGCCCTCAAGTCCAGTAATGATTACACTTCAAGATACTGTAATTTTAGTGTTCTTGAAAACTTGCATAGCAGACCAAGCACTTAGCGTTTCTAAATCTCAAAAGAATACTATTTTGACAGTTCAGAAAGGAACTTCTGACAACATCTGTTATGTGCATTGTAAAAAAATTAAAAATTTAAGAAGCTTGTTCTACGAATGCCTGATAAGTGATGTAACTGAGGACTTAACAACAGTTGGAAAGCCTTCCAAACCCATTCGCCATAAGCCCACTCCCCAGCAGTTAAAACAGTGACTATTCTAGATAGTGTGACCAGAAGTTTCAGGTGAAATACTGGCAGTTTTCTGATCTTTTTATTCTAGACCTTGAAAGTGAAGGAGCAGGTTTCTCCAAGCCCCTTTTTACCTTCTGGCATTCATAGCTGGCAATTTGATCCCTTGGAGTCTCCTCCATGTTTACTCGAACTACTGACACTGCAGTGGAGAGTCTCCTCCATGTTTACTCAAACCAGACATGGCTGTGGTTTGAAATAAGAAAGCTTTTAACACAGGCATTCACTGGGCTGTCAGGTACAAGAAAGATGCAGCAATAATAAGTACTACTTGGCTTCACCCCTGAGCTTTCAAATGTTTGATAAAATAATAACCAAAATGTATACAGACCACAAGGCACTGTAAACTGCCATCAGCTTCACAGAAATTTTAATCCTCAGTTCAGAATAGCTATGGTAGAACTGCTTGGTAGCACATTTATTTTGTATATTTTCAGGTGACAAAACAGACTAAAACAGAAATATTTTCAACATTTATTTTAACACACCGACTACAGAGTAAATGCATTGTGCTCTCCAGTCCCAAAACACACTCAGGATGACCGCACCACCTTCTGAACAAAGCCCACTTCTCTGTTTTAAGGGAGAAAGATTGAACAGCATCTTTTCACGGGAGAATTGCCTCAAGTATACTAATGTACTATTAACATGCCTGCTGAAAATCAAGTTTTCTACCCTGCCTTATTTCCATGCAAATCACTGGCCATATCATTGACATATTTGTCTAACCCTCAGACCATTCCCTATAAAGGATCTTCCAAAGTGTTCAGATAAGGACTGCAACCATTTCCACAGTCCCCCTACAAACCCCAGGTATCTCTTGTCTCTGACCCCTTCAAACAGACTTCAGTGTTCTTATTTCTAACCACCTGCACTCCTATTTTCCTGCAGCCATCTCTTTCCTGCACAGCCAGCATAGATAATCAATCCACTTGCTTCAGATTGCAGTGGTCTGGACTTTCAGCAGTCCCAGGCCTCTGGAGACCCAACACCTTTCGGCCTCATCTTAGACCTGCATGGCTTCCTGTGCCACAGCCAGGAGGCACAGCTCAAGAAGCAGCTTTAAAGCTTGCTGCCACAGCTAGAGCCCTGTCTCCTTCAACAGGAACACTGCCATTTCTTCTTCTACAGTAAAGGACCATGAACTGGCCGTTGCATTCAACAGCAAGCTACATCTGAAACATTTGCAAGATGAAATTTATATCCATCAGCCCCAAGCGAAAATTTGTTCCTGTGTAATATAATCTCAAGAACAAGGGAAAAAGCTGCAGCGTGACTCCTGACGGACTGGTTGGTACTGCTAATATTCTGCTTCCCACTTCTTGTAGCTGAATTTCCTGCTTCCACAGATAGAACCACTATTTACTAGCCTGGCAAATTCTACAGAGAGATGACTTCTACTTCAACCAATTCTTCCTTTACGGAATGCAATGGACAGAACTGATATGAACACTGTGACTATTATCATAGAGAAGCTGCTCCTGACACCTCGCTGCAGGTGATATAGGTAAATGTGTCTCCGCCAAAGAAAAATGCATTTTGGGAGCAGCAGTACTTTCCAAAACTAGACTGCTCATGTCCTGTGCCTTAGGCCAACTTGTCATATACTGTCAGGGTAGAAATCTGCAGAAATGTGCTCAAACCAGCTTTTTGTTATTAACCAGATCTGGCATTTCTGAGTTTTCTAGAAAAGATAAAGTTTCCTTACAGAAAACGTTCCTCAAAGTTGCAATGAATTTTGCCTTTGAGTACAACCGTAAAACCCCCACAAAACAAATTAAAGCTGCATCACTACACTAACTTCCCATCTTCACAGCAGGCATACACTGTACATTTAAGAGTATGACCTCCATTTACTAGAGCCCGCAAAGTTTTTGGCTGTTCATATCATGACACGAAATTCTGTGCTATACCTCCAAATCACTTGAAGGCATCAACCACAAGACACTACAAAGTAAAGTGAACAGTTAATGCGTTAGGCTATTGTTCCATTTTAGTTTTTCAAATGCCCAAACTCAAAGTGCAATGGGGCGGGTTTTTTATATTCAGGCATCGATTCAAAGATTTAATAAGCCAGAGAAAAAGGCTGTACAAGCCAGGCATCCTACAGCGACAGAAGGAAATCACAACATTATCTGTCATTGTCTTGAAAGCAGGAATTCAATTTTTTAATAGAGCATTGAGAAATGCAAAAATTGTAATTTCATGAACCCTTACTGAGCTTGCTATTATTCCCAAGCATCAGCTGGGAACAAAGAGAGAAATAACTATTTGAATGCTGACTCTTAGAAAAAAGGGGCAGAGAACAGATACCAATCTGAATCTGACGACCACGTGAAAACCCACCCAACAGTAATTTTCTGCAACTCTAAGCTTACACAGTCACATTAGCTTCTTCACTGTATCAGCACACAAAGCCTCTCAAATTGGCCTGACAACACCCATTTTACTTGCTTCTGACTTGCCTGACTGACAGAATCAGGTGCAGCATACTCCAGAGGGAATGGATGCTTCTCTATTTTAAGGAGAGTTGATGTATTAATATGCTATCAATGCAACTCTGCTTAGCAAAGTGGAAGATCAAACGCTGTTGCTGGTCATCCAAAGTAGACAGCCATTTCTCCGTCTTTACCAGCTGACCTTTCCTACTTTCTGCAAGTCTAAAAATACTATTCCAGCACGCAAAGTTCCTTGAGGAAAGAAATTCATCCATACAGAGCTCAGCCTCCTGCTGAGACCCACTTTATTTGGAAAAGGAAACTTCAAAAAAAAAAAAAGATTATCCAGTTACAAGTTCACAGTTACATATATAAGAGCTTCCAAACATTAAGGCATACCAGAAATATCCAAACCCAGGCAGTATTACCCTCCACACTGAGCAGCAGTAGCTATAAAAGTGCTGCTGGCTTACAGAGGTTAGCAATGGAGTACCACAAAAAGACTGTCAAAATGTATTGGTCTCATCAGGTTCCTGAATCCTAGCAGCTCTGGTCGTACTACCTAGAAGCTCACAGACCAACCAGATGCCACAGTCCATACAAGGCAATGGAGCATTGACTCAGAAGGTTATGACCTATTTTGAAGAGTCGGTTTGGTTTTTATAAAAAACATCTAAAAACTGTGCAGAAGCATTAAAGAAATTCCTTAGTATCAAGAGTTCAGTTGGTAGAACTTAATAAATTAACTCGTAAACAGGTGCAGGGCATCAGCAAAGACTGGAAGATCTCAACATTTTATCACTGTTTTGAAGAATTTAGAAGCCCAAGTTTGTGAATGTTGATATCAACCTCAATTCTGTTTCATCAATAGTCAATGGAAGAGCATATTGGCAACAACTCATTACATTCCAGTGAAAGTCTGGAAAACAATTTTTAAAGCAGCATAATGTGTAGTGTCTATCAAAGCAGTAAAACCAAACCATTTTGACAAATATTGAAATGCTGCCTATGCAGGTATTAAAAATGTAACAAAATCATGCATGTACCTAAACAGAACACCTTCACCTTTAGGAGAAAGTTTTCAGAATAAAAAAAAAGTCACTCTGTTGTATTTACATATAAAAAAAGTAGCATCAAGTACTTCAACAAATCTTCCTGGAACCAGAGATTTGATGCAAGAGGATAATTTGGTATTTGCTAACTTGGGCATCTGTTCTTCGTTTCACAAAAGATGCTCTAGTGGCTTACTATTTTCATCTCTCCTAAGAGGATGCAATTGAAAAATGAAGGATGGAAAGCAAGCTATTCTGCTACTACTCCATCATTTTTAAGATCTGTAAAGAGGTGAGACAAGCTCAGGAATGCTCCTACTCCTACATGCAGGATTGTTAAGCAAAGGCAGCAGGAGGCCTGCGTGAATGAACAAGGTGCTCCTGACAAAAACTCAGAGAAACAGAAGAGGTAGAAGCAGGGCCAGGTGACCCAGAAGGAAGCAAGATACTGTTTGACCATGCAGTTGAATCTGACAAAGGACACAAAAAAGACTTCATTTCTCTATGCCTTCCTCACTGAGAAAACCTGCCTTCAGAAATCCCAGGCCTTGAGATCTGGCATAAGGAAGAGTTGTCCTCAGTGACGAAGGATCAGGAAAAGAAACATAAGCAAATTAAAAAAAAACCAACCACAACCCCCCTCAAAAAAAAACCCCAAACACCACCACCAAAAAAACCTTACAGAATCTCACATTGGAAGGGACCACTGGAGGTTGACTTGGACAAGTCCCCTGCTCAAGCAGGGGCACCTGGAGCCAGCTGCCAAGGACCACATCCAGACGAGTTTTGAATATCTCAGAGAATGGAGACACAGTCACTAGCCAGTGCTCAGTCACCTTTACAGTAGAAAAGCATGTGCTGATGTTCAGAGGGAACCTCCTCTGTTTTAGTCAGTGCCTATTGCTTCTTGTCCTCTCACTGGGCACCACTGGGAATGGCCTGGTTCTGCCTTCTTTGCACCCTCCCTGCAGATATTTATACACACTGACGAGATTCTGCTGAGCCTTCTTTTCTCTAGGCTGAACAGTCCCAGCACTCTCAGCCTTACTTCATATGAAGAAAGTCCCTTAATCATCTTAGTGGCTCTCTGCTGGCCTCTCTCCAGTAGCAACATCTCTTTAATACTGGGGAGCCCAGAACTCAACATGATACTCCAGGTGCAACCCTACCAGTACTGAGTGGAGGGAAGCTGTTGAAGCAAGAGAAATGTGGAAGACATTCCCAAACACATGACGGGCAAGGTGATTGGGAATAGTTAACAAGGATTTATGAATGCAAAGTCATACCTAACCAACCTTGTAATCTTGATCAGAGAGCAGTGGATGCTGTCCATCTCTACTTTAGTAAGGCTTTTGATATTGTCTATCCTTACATCCGCATGGACAAGCTGATGAAGTTACAGCTAAATAAAGGGACAGTGACGCAGACTGAAAACTGGCTGCACTGCTGAGTTCAAAGAGTTGTGATGAACAGCATGAAGTCCAGCTGGACACCAGTCCCAGTGGCATACAACAGGGATTAATACTTGGATCAACAGCGTTTACCATGTACACTGATGACCTGGTCAATAGGACAGAGTATACATACAGATTCACAAATTATATAATTGCAGATGCTAAGATACTGTTCACTTGAATTATCTAGAAGCAGATCTGTAAAGCTACATCATTGAGAAGTTCTTGTTAGAAATATTTCAATACAGACGTTCTCAAACCTGAAAGCTCTTTCTCTCAGTACTTGAAGCAATTATGTAGCTACATTTGTAAGTTTTGTCATCAAGATAGCCAAATGGCTCCAAGAGTGGCCACAAAGATAATTAACCCAATCCCCTCAGAAGGCCTACCAGGGGCAGGAAACAGGCTGTACCTCATGCTTGGGTGCCACTGTCACCTCCCCACAAAGTAACTCATATTCCCTTATATTATCATCAGTATGGGCACATTGAGCAAGACCCAGCACATGGGACGTACTGGCCCAGCAACACAAGTTCCACGGAAGTGAAAACCCACACATCACATCCTCTTCCCACTTCACTAAAACAGTAAAATGCGAAAGCTTTGGGTGCTAGTGCTATAAAGCATTACAGGCAAAGGAAGATTCTGTTATTTCTGTTAATTACCTCATAAGAAATACAGGCAGCATTTGCAATGTAAGAGACTTATTTTATTGAGAGCTGCATAACTGCATCACTGTATATCATATCCTAAAATATACACAAATGTATATAAAAAGCAAAACCTAAAAGCTGATCCACATGCAAAAGGTTAGAATCAGACTGCTAATACAAGAGCCTCAGAGATGGAGTCCCCTCCTTCCAGTGCAGGTTGCTCGTACTCTTAACAGAAACGACAGAAAAGCAACTTACCAGAACTGATACAGTTTACAGTCCATCCTCAGCTACACAGATAATTTTAGCCTACATTAAAACACTGGCTGAAAACCACAGTGGTTTAAGCACTGCTCTCCAGGCACTTCCAGGACAGGTCAGCCAATTCCTTCAGAGATATTGGGAAGACTTCCAAGAATAAAACAAAACAGGAAGTAGATACTAATCTGTCATACTCTAATATTTAACAGGCCTTAACTTTGGCCTCAGAAAATCCTTCTGAAAAGTAACAGAAATTTCAAAATGAGAAGTTATATTATATTTTGATTCTTAATAGGATATTAGCAGCTACAGTCTCAGAAACACACCTTCTGCTTTATTTCTACCTTATGTGTTACTTAGACATGGCCAGCTTCAGAGCATGTGAACAGTGGATTGCGTGTACTCACTGGAGATAAAACTGATCTCAAGCACGTCGTTCACATTTCAACATGCTTCAGCTCAGGCTAGAAAGACAGGTGGAATCCTCCCTGCAGCTGACAGGTCTGTTCCTCTAGCCCCATAACAGATTCCAGAATTAAAATGCAAGACTTTGGTGCTAATTCTTCCTTACTTCAGAGATAGAAACAGCATTGGCAAGCTTGCTCAAAAGTATGGGAAGTCGTAAAGGGCAGACAGGGATAGATGGAGCAACTGGAATAGTCACTTGGTGGAAGAGATGCAGGCAAGAGCCAATGTAGGGCAGAGTAGCTAAAAACAGAAAAAGGGAGCAAAGAAGGTTACAGCACAAGAAGGGCAAGAGCAAGAATACAAAGCAATGTTAAAACACTCTTGAGCACAGAGCTTGCCTTTTAATTAATACAGCACAAACATCTTCAAAGTCTAGCTCCAAATGCACAAGACTAAAGCCAGGCAAAGCTAATGGGGCATTTTTATGGTACGATGAAGAACTCCTAGTGTACTTTATTTAGATTTGAGAGGTCCTTTCTCACATTTTACACTCAGTAGTTGTGGTTAAAACATTATTAAACACCTAAAACCAGGCCTAGGAAGTTAGCTGGCAAAGGATGGTCAGAATTAATTTAATAATCCTGTTTACTATAAAAAGCTGTACCATCCCAGATTTGCCATCATTAGCACAAGTCTAAAGCATCTGGACAAGAGGGAAGATTGAACCACTGCTGTATGCACCACATGCATCTACCCTGCAGAGAACAAACTGTATGAACCCCGTTTTGGTTTTAGGTCAAGGAAAGAATAATGGTACTAAATATTACTGTGATACTGGGAACAAGCCACTCTGCAGAATAATGTCAAAAGAAGTCACTAAAATCAGCTAAATGTTTTTTTGATGCACTTACGAAAAATACCAACTCCAACCAATTTAGCTAATTGTTGGGAAGCAACTTCCAAAGACAATTAGTCTTACAATTAGAATCAAAGAGAACACATCTTGACAACACTCCAACTTGGGATGCTCAAGATACTCCTAGATCTACTGGGGGGAACAATAAAAAGTAAGTATGTCAGTCTGACATTTATTCTGCCTGGCTCCCCCCACCCCATTGCAGTTGAACCAACAGTTACCAAATACAAGACTGTCTCATAAATTAAATATCAACGAAAGGTAAGAAATTATTAATTTGAAGAAACAAAATGTTAAAGAGCAAAGAAAAATGGCTACATCCAAGACAACATCCCAAAGAAAGTTATGTACTTCATAATTACTATCATTTTTATCAGTTTGCTAATTCTGAACTATTTTATTAATAACTATAGGATTGTCCCCATGTCTCCCTGTCTTCATTGAAGCTTTCTTAGGCAGGAGTACTGCTTACTATAAACACTTCACTGACCTCCTAGGGAAGATAAGACTTGTTTCCTGTGGGGCAGCTAGTAAGCTTTCTTGATGATTAATAACACCCTTGCCTCTCTTGAGCCAGCTCCTCAGACAACTATTTGGCCAGAAAAGAAGAAAGATTTACTCTTTGCAGAAAAGAAACAATACAACCTGATGTATTGGTTTTTATTTACATGTTTCTAAATATGCTCTTCCTTTAGAAAATATTAACCTCATTTTATAAATTACAACTCCTAACTGAGAGTGAAGCAAGTCACACTGATTTCAGTCATTGGCACAGACGCAACACAACAATGTGGGCCTCCAAACCCTCTCCACGCTTTAACCCCAGGCATGGTGACATGGCCTTCAACAAGCACTGAACACATTCTGGTAGTGCAGATACAGTTTCCCCAAGATGTTCAACACCCTCAAGCTGCCACTTTCTTTCAAAGAGCAACCACTAAAACACTCATTTTCTGAAAAAACTTCCCACTATGCCAGTTTAACTGTATAACCAGCACCACTATGATGAAGTATGTGATACATTAGATACAGTAGATATACCCAAGTTTATTATATTCATTACAATAAAAATATCACTGAGATGTACACCTTCCCGTCCAGAGGGACATTATGTGATTTATTTTCAAATTACGTGCAATATTGAAATTAGATTTTTATTTCCAGACTCAGATCTGACTCCAGTGTACAGATCAGGCCACCCCTAACTGAGAAGAGTAACATACAAATTACAAATGATTTCAGAGTTTATGGTGTTCCTTCCCCCAAGACCCTAAGTCTATTTCTAGGCACACCATGCCACAGAAGTACTGTCAACTGTATTTCAGCATATACTTCAGTTTGCTAAACATGACTGAAAACTCTATTAAGGCACAAGCTGGCAGGCTTGAACCTCTACCGTATTGAATTACTTAACTGCGCAAGAATATCTGGAAACACTCCCGCCTTTGTGCCCACCACACCATTCGCTCCAACAACTTGTACACTGGTTTACTATTTTATACTCGGAACCAGAAACCAGACATGCAGAATGCTACAGCTGTTTACTCACCGACAAAATACTAAGTTTCACTTTATAGTCACAAGCTCACAACAACTGAGAGGAGGAAACATTTGTGAGACATTAGGCTAACATTAGTAGCAATATTCACAGGACAACCTGAAGAGACAGGTGCTTACCTTACATGCTCTTAGAAAGGAAAAAGGCAGTTTGCTTTCAACTTTATCTCACTAACAAAAGCTTAGGTTCTAAGGACAGGTCTATCCACAAGAGCAGATATCAAGGTTTAGGAGAAGACCAACCTTGAACGAAGCTGTGAGGGACAACTTCCAAAAGGAAGCACTGCGCTTGTCCTGACAGCTAAATGTTGCCTTTGGACAAAGGCCCAAGTGCCACTTAAATTCAAAATTTCGTAAGTTTCTAAGAATTAAAGACAAGTTCAAAGCGTAGCCTCACTTTAAGCAACTCTAAGCGAGCGTTGCTGGTTAAGAAGGAAGATGAGGAATGGCTCACAAGAAGTTGCGTCCCAGCAGCTGCTGTAGTAACAGGGGGAGGCCGAAACACCTTGGCTGTTTCAGGAGTCACACCTCTGTGGATAAACAGTTTAAATGATTTATTCTAATTTTAAAACCCACCCTTTCTCCTCCAAAGGGTTAATCCCGTTACCGAAGCAGGTTGCAGACTGGGGGAGAAGAGGGAAGAACCCCAGCCCTCTCTTCCTGCCAAGGAGCACTCTGAGGAGGCACCACACGCCAGCACAAACGCTCCCGAGCCAGACCCCGAGCGCGGGAGGCTCTCTGGGAAGCGGCAGGAGCAGGAGTAGGGAGTATCCGAAATGTGTCACGCACAAAAAAAGGGATTACATCACGGGGAAAGCAGTTTCAAGCCATTTGTTTTACTCTGGTGTCGCCGATCGGCCTCTCGGGGGGGGATGGGACAAGGGAAACGAGTATGAAGAGGCGAACGCCACCGCCTCGTTCGCTTCAAGCCCGCGCAGACCGGGTTGAACCGAGACCGACCCACCCACGGCGGAGCAACAGAACGAGCCGGCGGCGGGCCGAGGCGCGCACGCCACCCGCCCCCGGCCA
>VWZZ01000918.1:650191-700483 GCA_013399095.1 Psophia crepitans | reverse complement strand
CGCGTACAGCCGGAAGGCCCCACCCTCTCCGAGACCGACAGTGGCCAATCCTCAGCGACCACCCCTTCGCCTCCGCTACCGGCCTTAAAAAGGGGCATGGCCGCTCCTCCATTGGCTGAGATTTAACCCATGCCTTCGGCTTTCTACTGGCTCCTACGGCTTGCAATCTTCTCCTCACGGCTTTCTTATTGGCCTGGTCTAACGCTACGAGGGCACGTCGCCCGCCTGCTTCTCGCGTTTAGCAGCGACTGAAGGAGACGGGATTGGCTGAGGGTTGTCGCTTCTCATTGGCCGTTAGGCACTAGGGCCTTCGTCCTCGCGCGCGATGCCCTTATGACGCTGACGTGATGACGTAGCGGGCGGCCTGGCCTGGTTCCCAAGATGGCGGCGCGCAGTGCGCGGAGGCTGCGCTGTCGTTAGAGGCTTCGCACTCCGGTGGGCTTCCCTCTCCCGCGCGTGGCCTGTGAGTGCGTCACACCTACGTGGGGGCCGGGGGTCAGGGCCGGCCGCCCGCTGGCGAGAGCCGGGGCCTGGGGAAGAGGGGAAGGGAGCGGGGAGGCCGGGGCGGGGAGCGAGCGCCTCCCCGGGCACCGGCAGCCTCGTCTGCGGCGGGCGGGCGGGCCGGTTCTGGGAGGAGCGGAGCGCCGTCCTCCCCTCTGCCGGTTTGGGGGCTGCAGGGGTCGAAGCTGGGCTCCCGGTCGGGTGGGTCGCGTGAGGTGGGATGTGAAGCAGCCGGGCTGGAGCTCCGGAGACCCGCTCCGTGCCAGCGCGGTGTGTGGGAAGGCAGAAGGAACACTTCGGTGATTCTTTCCCGTCGTCACGGTTTGGATTGGGGTGGTTGCAGGTCGGTGGGTTTTAATCCTCATTTCGTGTTGGGAAGCGCTTGCACTGCGTATAGAAGCAGGTCGCATCGCTCCAGGCGATTTTAGTGTTAACGGGGTTTTAAAGAGCATAGTAAGCAAAATAACTTGTAAAGAAGAAGAACCGTAACAGCTGTAAAAGTAATGCTTTCTTGGCCAGTATGAGGGGAATGTGTGGTTGTGGCACAGAACTGTTTTATTGGCTTTAGAAGTAATTTTACGGAGCCATTCACTGATGTGTGGCAGAGTTTGGGTCGGTCTGAGCTGGTACCGTTGATTGTGAAGGTTCTTCCAAAACCAGCGTGGAACAAAGAGAGTTCCCATTATTCTGAAAGAGAGAAACAATTTGAAGTTGAGCGAGATGCTGATTGGAGGTGCAGTTTTTCTGGCAGTTTATTGCATCTTCCGTTTTCAGAAAGGAAACGTCTGGAAAATTAACAGCTTAATTTTAAGAGTTCTAAGTTTGGGTCTTCCTCTGACTGCTTTGCTTAGAGCAAATGTATTGCATCATGTGCTAATCGCTATTTGGTATGTGAACCTCTGCAGGTGACTGCAGCAATTTGTGCGTAGTATCTGTAGTTTATTGAATTACAGCAGGAGTGGCTTTATGCCTGAAAGAAATAAAGGCAGCAAGGCAATCTTCACTCTCTCTTTAAATTGAGGCACAGCTGAACATCAGTTGTAACTCAAACCCCAGAAAGTTACCTACAGAGCCTCGTGATGCGTATGGGAAGTGCTGGTCAACAGAGGAAAACAGCGCACTCCTTGAGTGTGATCAGCTGCCATATTTTGGGGACAATTTTAGATGGCACCTTATCCCTCAGACTCCAGTCAGTTGTCTTAATCTTGGTATGTGAAAGAGCGATGCTTCTGTTACCTTTTTTTTCATCAAGTACTACAAGTACAGACCGCTTTACAAAGCTTTTTGCCTGGTGGTTGCTGCTGTCATACCACCCAGGGATACTCAGGAGACTAACTGGGTATTTAAATTGCCATTCAGACTGACCCAACGAACGTGTTTCCTAGCTATGAATAGTGAGATGATCCCTGCTCCCCTCTAACATTCCAAATGTTATTGCTGCCATCCCTGAATTTTTTTCCTTGTTTGTGTACAAAGCAGGTGAAAGTTGTTCTGCTAAGAAGCAGCAGATATTGGTGATAACGCATTCTTGACGTTTCTTTATTAAACAGATATAGACACAGGTTATCTTTGTTATTATGGGGAAGATAGGGGCAAGGTTAAATACTACTTGTCTTTGAGCACGGAAAGTCCCTTCCAATGGGCCAGGTTAAAGACTGTTCCTCTTTACACATCTTTGAGCATGGGGGGCGGGGAAGAGGAAGTTCCGTTTATAAAGAAATCCCTTTTTCTTTTCTTAAAGGTTCTGAAGTGACTATCTGAAGACTTCCTTTTTGAAAACTTAAAAAGCAAGAACAATTCTGGTTTAATAAATGAAGGAGAATAAGGAAAATTCCAGCCCTTCTGTAAACTTGGCAAACCTGGACCATACAAAGCCATGTTGGTACTGGGATAAGAAAGACTTGGCACATACACCATCGCAGCTAGAAGGGCTTGATCCAGCTACTGAGGCACGATACCGCAGGGAGGGGGCCAGATTCATATTTGATGTGGGAACACGTTTAGGGCTGTATCCTTTCAACTCACGTTGGCATGAAATATCTTTATGAATGGCGATTTTCAGAATAAAATCGAATTATGTGCTTGGTTAGCTGTTCAAATGTTTCTTAATCATTAATCAAAAATCTTTTTGCATTTACTTGCCTTTTGATGTAATGTGTTCCGACATTTTTATCCTTTCATTGGGTAAAGAGGGTTTCCGCTGAAGCCCTTTGGCCGTAGAGAACTGCGGTGATACAGTCTTGCCAATTAAGGGTAACTTTTGGCAGTGGCAGTTATCAGCCTTGGTCTTTTACTGTGTGAATCTACGTCTCAAGTTCTGAATTTTGCATTCATTTTTCTACGTATTTTGCCTCTGAGGCTTCTAACCTCTGCCTCCCCACTCTTTGGGGTTTCATTTGTTTTGGATTTTTTGGGGGAGGTTTTTGTTTGTTTGCTTGGGGGTTTTGTTTGTTTAGGTTGGGATTTGCAGCTTTGTGTATATTAGTAAGTTCTCTCTGCTGTCCTTCTCTCTCATAGACTGCTGCTTAAACTTCGCTTTCTATATTCCTATGCTGCTTTTAATATTGTCAGTTCTTTGTTTAATAAAACCTAGTGAAGATGAAATTTCACTCTTCTCCTTAAAGGGAAGAGTATGGAGCGTGTTTAGATTTATTTGCATTTGTAGGTGTCAGTAACTAGTAACTTCCCTCCACACCAACGCTTTAGTTTGAAGTGTTGATTGTTCCTTCATGTACCTGCTCCTGGTTTTCACCTCCGCAGAAGTTTAACAGGAGGAGGAACTTGCATGGATCTTCCTATAATCGTGATCGTGACTTTGCACGTTTTCAATAAATGCTTTAGTTATCAGCTGCATCTGGGCTGAATCATAGTGTTTCCACAGCCTTAAGGGGTTTTGTGGGTTCTTTTTTTAAAGCCCCTGTTTTACTTGCAATGTTTTTTAACTGGTCACTGAATGGAGGATTACCTGAGGTACTTGATAAAGCAGACTTTTCCTCTGTGCATGTTTGATTTTAAATTTCTTTTATGCTGTGTTTGAAAGTCCTTATTCTGCACCACAGACATTATGATACTCTAGCAACCGGAATAATTTATTTCCATCGGTTTTATATGTTTCATTCTTTCAAACAATTCCCAAGATATGTAAGTATTTACAATATTGATGACTTAATGCAGTGGTTCCTCTAGGCACAGACTATTTGAAATGGCAGTAAGTTGCTTGGGTACTACCGATGTCCACCGCTTTAGTGAAAAATCAGCATTTTATCTATTAATCATTACAACTTTAAATACACTGTTCTTGCTTGTTTACACATTACTATTTATGCTTAGAAATGTATTTATATTGACACAGAAGTCATGTCTTGCAGATACTGTTCTTTAGAAAGAGTAACAGCTATAGTTCTGGCAATCCTGTATTGGCTAAAAGGCAAAAGAAAAGGTGTAATACCAGCTTAAAACTGCTTGACAGACAGTGCTGAACCAGGATGAATTCTGCTTTGAGTTTCTCACCTTGAAATAATAAAATTGTATAAAGCAGAGAGTCCTCCGAATTCTGTATTTTTCCTTTGAAAAAGTAAAAGTTTAAATTAACACTACAATGAGGTCAGAAATTAATATGTTTATTGAGTCTTTCCTGGGAAACTTCTACAGAACTGTTAATGGAAACTGACAGTGCTTTTATACAATGCTGTACTGTATTACATATCTACATGCAGAAAAGTTTTTGAAAGCACTTTTTTCCCTAGGTGACAGGAGCCTGCTGTCTCTTCCTGGCAGGAAAAGTTGAAGAAACACCGAAGAAATGTAAAGATATAATTAAAACAGCTCGTAGCTTGCTAAATGATGTACAGTTTGGACAGTTTGGAGATGATCCAAAGGTGAAAATATTCATGTTGAACTTCTTTTCATCCTGTTGTGCTCTGACAATGTGACACACCTTCATTAGAGCACTGGCTGATTTTCAGTTATTCTCAATTAAATGTGTTAGAGCGTGCATTTATAGCTCTTCATGGGTAATGTGATAGGTAACTATGAAAATAATTCTTGCTAATACCAGTAGTTCTGGGAGCCTACTGGAATAATTGTTTGTGTAAAAAGGTTACCTTTGATTTCATGTAAATTCTGATGTTATTTTGCAAATAAAAGTACATTTGAGTAATTCCAGTCAGAGCTAGAGATGTCATCAAGACATTAATCGTATTTGATAGGAAGCAGTTAATAGCAAATCTTAAGCCAAGTAAGAGAAGTACTTCTCAAAGTTTCCTGTTTAGAGTATTTGACTTAGCAAAACTACGCTTCTCTCAAAATTTGCGTATTATAAATAGCAGAAGGATCTGAAACTCAGGAGAGAAATGTAGTGAGATCTTCCCTTTTTGTTGTGATTTTGTATATTTGGCACTTCCATGCTGTATCTGGTCCAGTTCTTTCCTCCACGGAGGAAAAGGAATTTTAAACACCATATCCCCACTCCTGCCCCAAATAAATGTGAAGAAAAAGTATCTGGGTTTAAAATAATGTTCTGAGTTTGAGAGATTTGTGTTCCCCTTGGAGACAAACCCTAATCAAGCAAAAGCAGGCAAACATGTTTGCCTGGAGATGCCTTGTAGTCATGATTTATAACAGCATAAAATATTTGTGAGTAAAAGAAGGAATAATATTGTGGTTACCTTGTTACGTTCTCTAGGAAGAAGTGATGGTACTTGAAAGAATCTTACTACAAACAATCAAGTTTGATTTGCAAGTGGAACATCCATACCAATTTCTTCTCAAGTATGCCAAACAACTCAAAGGTAAAATATTACAGGGTCAGCAAGTAATGTGTGTTGTTAAATTTCAGAACTTAATTTACATTAACAGTGCAAGAGTATTCTGTTCCAAACTGTTTGTCCTTCCTAATAACTTTTATTTCTTACAACTTTTCTGATTGTTTTTCAGGAGACAAAAATAAAATTCAAAAACTGGTTCAAATGGCATGGACATTTGTCAATGACAGGTAAGATACTTTCAGGAAACCTTTCAAAAGTGAAATAGTTACTGTTCCTTACACTATTCTGAGATTAGATGTTTGACAAATGCTTGTTATATGATTTCTGCTTGATACATGTTTTCTTGATCGTGTTCAATTTTTTCTTCCATCATCACCATGATAGTTCCACTGAGCAGTAAATGTAGGATAGAAGTAGACCCAGTAAGACCTTTGCAATTTTGTGGTAATGATTTATTGCTGTGTTAAAACAGTTACTGCTTGAGAAGGCCAAACCAAATTATAGATCTCCAGGACAGAAGCTGGCTTCTTGCCCAATCTGAGAGATGTGGCACATTCTGAGAAAAGGAATCACTTCCCAGTTCCATCGTGTTGAGTCAACTTTTTTTTTTAAAGTGGTATTTCAGTAATAGTAAACTAACCATGAAATTCTGTGAGGAATACAGTTTTTAGCGCTAGAATTACAATTTTTTGAATAACAAATTTGCAATACATGGATCATGTCTTGTTAGGGAGGTTTCTGTAGAGCTGGGCAAGTTAATTTACGAAGGACAGTTAAATGCAATTTTTAATTTCCGTAGCAAACCCTTAAGAAAAGTGTAAGTGACCTGAGTATTGCTAAATGCTACGTACATTGTTTAGAGTCATACCTCCAGCAGTAGAACACCATTGAAAACAAGGTGCATTTTTATTTGTATACGTAATTTGAAGTAGCCCAGTGTGGATCCAAATTCTGTAGATATCACCTAAACTCCCCAAATTAATTTGAGCAAAAGGTTGTTTAGCGTATTTGGATGCCAAGAGATGTTTACTTCAGCTGCTGTTGGTCTTGCAGGTGATGATCTTACAGGCCTAACTGTCACTGTTATGTTTGTCAGGGAAGACTTCTGTTATGTATCCATCAAACTTTGGAGGCTACTGTGTGGGAAATTAGATGGTGTTTAATAATTCAAGAAATTTAGTGAAGAAAATGCCCTTCAGGAAAATCTTAGTATAAAGTTGGAGTGATTGTTGCAGATAATGCTTAATGCTCACGAGAGGCTGTCTTGTATTTGCTTAATAGGCTCCGTATTAGAAGTGTAGGATCCCAGGAAAATAATTCCATACTCTGAACTACAGGACCTTAGAATAGGAGGTTCTGTTCTTATGCAGCCACGCTACATCCCCCGCTCCCCAAGTAAATTGCATTAAAGCAATAAGAAGAAATCGACGTTTTAAGAGTTAGTTCTTGTATCTTTTTTTACTGTTCACTGCTGACTTGCTTCTGCCAGTGTTTAAGTATCCCATTGGCCTTTAGTTGCATGTAGCCCACTGGAGAGAAAACCAGATTTAAACCACTGTCTGGAGTACTATTTTGGTGAATTTCAGGACATAATAATGAATTCATCAGTGAATATGTAGAAAATTAGCTGGCTAGATGGATCTAAAATTCTTTAAGCAGACCCTATATTACAGAATCTATGGAGGAAAAAAAAGAGGGAAAATAAAAAAGAGAAAAAGAAATTTTGTAATTTAGAATTACTATCAGGAGACAGTAACTTTGATTATGACAGGAAGTTACTCAGTTAATGCTAAAATATTATTGACACTAGCTTTAACAAAGTATATTCAAGAGAGAGCCTTTTACAATTTTTAAAGCTTTATCTAAAATCTACGTCATACTTGACAAGTTGCTTTATGAGTTCATGTTGACTGTTGGGTAGGTTTGTTTTTTTTTAGTATTTGGGTTTACATTTTATTGAAAACCATTTGGAAACTAAAATTCTAATGCAGACATCATTCCCGAACCAGAGTAATGCAGTGAAAGCACATGTGTGTAGCAGGGGATGTGAGCACTGTATTTAGTTAACACGACAGGTGAGACTAGAGGGAAATGTAGCTGCCCACACACTGAACACAATGCTGTCTTCCCCTCTTCTTCCATACAGTATTAGGTTTTCTATTTGTAAAGTCCAGACTTGACGTTCGTATGTGATGTATTGCTTCTGTAGGCAATCTGTGTAAAAGTACCTTGTTTCATGGTGGCAGTAGTGCAGAAAAAGTTTATCTTCATAACTCGCTCTTAGTTGGAATTGCCTGAGATGTTAAAGTGTGGTGGGATTTTATACCCTGTTAATTACAGCTGTTGTACATTGAAGTGGTGTTCTTTGGCAATCAGGATTATCTTCAGGGTTGCGTTTTGTTTATTTTTGTTTGGTTGGGTGTTTTTTTATATTCCAGTCTCTGCACTACGCTGTCACTGCAGTGGGAACCTGAGATCATAGCTGTTGCAGTTATGTACTTAGCAGGCCGGTTGTGTAAGTTTGAAATACAGGAATGGACATCAAAACCAATGTACAGACGATGGTGGGAGCAATTTGTCCAAGATGTTCCCGTTGATGTTCTGGAAGGTATGAAAAAGATTTGCTGCAAACAGAGCAGTACTACCTTTAACTGTATGATCTAGGTCATTGGTAAATGCAGATTGCTTTCTCTCTGGGTTTTAGTCAAAATAATAGTGTGGAGTATGTAACTCAGGACATGTGTGCGATGTCTTAACCAGGTTTTTAATTGAATTTATAAGACTGGCTTAGTCTGGGAGCATCTTTAGTTATCCTGATTAGTCTTCTGGTCAATATCTGCTTTACTGCTTGTATAGTTTATACCACAGTTAATTAGCTGCTAAGTTGTCCTGGTGGTTTTGTTTGTTTGTTTAATGATTCCCTTCTCCCCATTTTAAATAAGCAGCTCTGTGAACACTGGCACTAATGAATCCTGGCTTCCACGGTTTTCTCATTGATGGTTGGCTTCTTTAACCAAATTATGCTAGGGTTACAATAGCACTTTGTGGTGTGCCACGACTGAGGAACAGATTATGGGGGATGAATTCTGGTGTATGGGTGGGTGAATTCTAATAGGGGATGAATTACAGATCTTTTTCATCAATACAGGTGTCTTAATACTATTTTATTTGTGTATATATATATATATTGGCCATATTTGCCTGCTGCTTGTCCTCTTGAGAGAACCCCAGGAAGTTCATAAAATACAGTAGGATCTCCCTTGATTCTTGTTAAGTAAATTGTGGTTATGTGACCACTAATTTGTTTTTATTAAAGTTTTTGCTAACTTATGTGGTACAAATGTCAGGCCAAGCATACTTCTAGTTCCATAAATTGCTTTAGAAGCCTTCTTAAAAGTTGATGCTTGTCACAGTCTGGGGTTTGCTTCTAAACAAATTTTAAATGAAATGGTGTGTGGTGCTCTTCAGGTGGTTTAGCTTTTGTGGCTCTTAGAACTTCTAGGTGAATACCATACAAGTTTGGTGGTTTCTTAAACAGCTACTTGCTCTGTTTGTATCGTGGCTTTTTCCGGAGTTGCTCCAGTTCCAGATAGATCTCTACTGAGTCCCTGCCAAAGAGGGTTAGAGAGTGGGAGCCTCTCCAGGTTCTGCTACTGCATCAGTGAATGCCCATTGGAAGAACTCATTTAGCTTTCCTCAAAAGGTTTTCTTTTCCTTGTGCTGCTCTTGCACCTGGTTATCAATTCGTCCTACATGTTTTCTTACAGACCTTCAGCTCCTAGCACATTGGAAGAAGAATTTAGTACTAGTCCTTTGCTTAGGTTCCTGAAACTTTTTTGACTGGCCTAACTAGAAGTATATGTTTCAACATATAATTTTCCTTCACGCACTTTCTTACTGTATTAATATGCTGTTGTTAGATTGTTACCTGGCTCTCCAAGCACACAATAATAACATACAGTATATTACTACCAAGACACTTTGTTCTTCTTCTGAAAGGTATGCACATCCATCTATGTGTTGTTTAGCATAGGCAGACTAGACTCAGAAATGCAAGAATAAATTGAAAAATCTGGTATTAAAAAAGTCAAATCTGTGGGCATTATAACAATGAGTAATATTTACAATGAATTCTGAAATTGATGTCCAGTAAAAAGCTTAGTTGATTATTGTGTATTAAATGTCCACTTTTACCTTATGAGTGTATAATCTTTTGGATATTTTTTCTTTTAAGACATCTGTCATCAGATCCTGGATCTATACTCACAGGGAAAGCAGCAAATGCCTCATCATACTCCTCATCAGTTGCAGCAGCCACCATCTCTTCAATCTACACCCCAGGCACCCACGGTCCAGCAATCACAGCAGTCCCAGGGTTCAGAGCAGTCACAGACTCAGCAGCAAAAAGAGTCGCAACAGTCAGCACAACAGCAGCAGCAACAGCAGCAGCAAACACAAGCACAGCAATCTAAAAAGCCCTCTCCCCAGTCAAGTCCTCCTAGACAGATTAAAAGACCAGCAGTAAGTTTAACTTTGAACTTTAACTTGCATTTTATTTTCAGGCTGACTTGATGTCCATTTGACTTAGAGGCAAAACCAGTGGAAAGGCTTTTAAGTCAACATGAGCTATTAAGGTTCTGACTCTTTTTGGTCCTGTGCTATGAATTTTTGTTGTTTTTGCTATTAAGTAGCCTTGATTTAGGGAAGATCTCTTGTGCCATACCTGAATGTAGAGATGTGCACAGTGCTGATGAAGACATTATTTGAGTTCCTGCTCTTTGATTGCAAATTTAAGAGAATGGTGGCTTGTTCAAAGTATGTCAAAATGCTTAGGAGTCTTTCAAAATATTAACAGAAACCGTCTATGAATGCATCATACATGAAAGTCTCACTTTGTGTAGTCATGTCATCATTGGAAATATGGAAGTACATTGGCAGTTGGATAATCACGAGTACTCTGAGTGCCTTTCAGCAGTCATCAAGTCCAAATGGAGCTTTCTGGTCTTAATCTACACTTTTTGTGGGCTTCCCCCCCCACTCCCCCCAACTTGTAAGTTATTAGAAAAAAAAAAGTGTAAAAATGTTACCCAAATCTTCTTGCATGTACTTAGTAAGAACAGTGTTTTCAGAAGTAAAATCTTTGGAACACGTCAATTTAGGAAGTAAATTTTGTACAGTTTTTACAGCTTTTGCTCTAACTTGTAATTAATGCATGCCCAAACTAGAGGACAGACATCATGGGGAAAAAAAAAATCAAACAAAAAACCAAACGACAAAGAAAACCAAAAACCCAGGAAGAATGAAATGGAATTGGAAGAGTGCAGCATCTTCATGATTGCAGCCTCCCAAAAAAGAGAAAAATACAACTCTCTTAAACCTTGGTCTTGTAATTACAGGATACAGTCTACTACTAGAGGAAAAAAAAGTACTCAAATATATAGTTCTTCCACTGAACTGTAGAGTTGTTCAAGATAGAAATCTGATAAAATGTGTTCATTAGCTTGAAAACTGGGAGAGCTCTTTATGGGTAGTATGTATTTCTTTTCATTGAGTTTGTGCTGACAGCAGAAAAATAATGTTGGTTGTCAGATTGGTCAGGCAGGGAACTCTTTTCTTACTTCAACAAAAATGCCTGGGACATCTCGGCATATCAAAAACTGTATATAATAATTCGAATTTTTCTATGTGTGTCCATCTGATTATAATTTGTTGTTCATTCATGTAAAGGCTCTGCCTTTACAGAACTAATGATTTCACCCCATCCCATGTGTTAATGTACCTCACGGGGGAAAAAAAAGTGGTACCTTTTGCATGAATAGCATCTGCTGTTCTTTAACAATCACCTCTGGTCAAGCCTTCAGAGCAACTCACCTTTTCTTGAAATGAGGAGTTTGAGGTCCACTACCTAATAATTAAGGTATTGAATAGTACAGATAAAAAGGTAAGTCCTGGTACACTGTAGGCATCCAGAACAAATAGTAATCAAAGGGTAACTTAGAGGAGGAGTTTTGTAAGAGAACGGCACAAACAGCATGAGTTTGAGAAAAGCCAATGTGATGTTCTGAAATCATTCTTTCTCCAGAAAGCAGTCTAGGAGAACAAGATGTGTAGTGTTTGAAGGATCTACTTGGCTCTTCCAAAATGTCCTTCAGTTAGATGTACCACAAACCTTACTTAAAATGTTTGCTGCCTCCTATAAATAAGCTTGACTTCTCCTTTGGTTTGTACAGAACATAAATACATTTTGTTCCTGGAGGCCAGATTTTCCATTTACATGAACTCTTATAACTCCGTCACCCGCTACTCAGCCAAGATACTTTCAAGCAGCTGAGGCACTGGCCCATGACTTACAGACCCATACCAGGTGTCTAATGCATCTGCACATCCTCTGCGTCTCTGGTGATGAAGAGTACTTCAACTTTCCGTTGACTTCACTAAAATTATACCGGTGAATCATTAGATATAAATCGTATGTTTAGTTTAATAAACTGAAAATTATGGGAACAATTTTACTGCACGCAGAAACAGCACTGAAAGAACAGTTCCACAGTCGTATCGATTGAGCTTATTATGAAAGTATTAAATAGCAATCAGCACGCTAATAAATCGGTAACGTTGACCCTGGGATGTCATGACTGGAGCAATACAAACTACAAGGCAGTAGAAAGACAAAAAACGTGCATCTGTATTTTAGCAGCTACCATTATTAGGGAAGTGATTTAAATTCTTAGAGGCTTTGTTTTTGTTGCTTCTTGATCCTTTTTTTTGTTCCTCATTAGCATAAATACAGTTTAAACTGATGTTTGTTATTCTGTCACACAAGTTACGTGGCTCCAGTTACTTGTTCTGGTATACCTCAATGGCACTATTTTCTGAACCTTGCTCCACGTTAACAAATGCACAGGAACCAAATTGCTTGCCCCGTGAAGTGATCAACTGACTTCATAGAATGAGTGATTTTTTTGGAAATGTTGCAGGTAGTAGAGACTTGGATTCAGTTTTACAGAGAAGGAATTTAGTGCTAGAAAATTGAGAAAAGACTGCCCAAGTAAAATGAAGGCAGTGAAGAGTAACCAAGAAAAGTATCTATGTTTGGAATGGGAAGATAAAGATTGTCCTTAAAAGGTAGGAAAGCAGCCAGAAGGTGGCTGAAGATGAATTGAAATGTCTATCAAAGGTATATAAGAATGAGGTAGCCTCAAGCAAGCCTCGGGTTCCTTTGTACTGGACAGCAGAAATCTTGAGAATACCCATCAGAATTAAGGAAAATTCATTGTCCAAATGGGAGCGAAGTGCAAGTCCATTCTGGCTGCAGAAAGTGAAGTGATGGGAGCTGAGCAACAGTTGAAGGTAAAGCTGCTAATAGTCCCTTTAAAAGCCACTTTCATAAAAAAGACACAGAAGCTATGTATTGTACCCCTCTGACTTTTATCATTAATTTTAAATACATTTGTAACTAAGCTTATTGTACTTAAATTCTCAGTTAGGTTTCCTGCTTTTCTCAAAGACCGTCAACTAGTCATCTCAGCTGGACTAAGCAAGCTGGAAAGATTTTTCTTGCTCCCTTGTCTGTGATTCTTTAAAAAAGAAACCACAACAAAACAACAACAACAAAAAAAAGCAGCCAAAAACTTGTGATTGGAAGGATGATGTGAGGTTTTGTGGGTTTTGCTCAGTGTGCATAAATTTTTTCTGGCATAACATTTGGCTTTTATACAGCACTTTCCATCTGAAGGCGTCTGAAATGTTTTACACTGAGCAACACTTTCACTGCCCTTCTGTCCTGGTAAATACAGCGTAAAGGCCTCAAGTGATTTTGGCAAAGGTTGAATGACAGGTCAAAGCAGAGTCAGGAACAGAGGCCAAGTCTCCTGCTTTCAGCTTAGTGAGCAGTGTATCAGACCATGACGTATGTGCAGTGGATGATAAATAAATTAAAGGAGATGTAATACTCAACAGTGAGAACAGCAGGGAATGCTGTATCTAAAATAGCTGCTATTTTTCCAGTCTTTTCATTCTGCCAGTTAAGCTGGGCTTTCCCAGTGTGATTTGACTTTGTTCAGTGTTTGTATTGCATCTATCTAAAGAGACTGGACATTATGAGCCTCCTAATAAAAGTATAGAAAAGTATAGCTTGTCCCACCTCCTTTTAGGGGAGGGAGGAGGAAGCTAGTTTTGGCTTAGTCAGATCTGTAGGAAAACGCCTCAGCAGACTGTAAGTTGTTTCCTATTTTGCTTGCTTGTTGCCATTTTAAAATGCTTTGTATCTCGCAGTGGTCTTATTTCCATCCCTCCCACCCCCTTTTTTTCTTTTTTCAAACAGGCTGTATCTCCAAAAGAAGAAACAAAGACATCAGGTAAATGTTAATATTCAGTTCATATTGCTTTCATTTTACTGTTTTAACCAGAATAAGTCATTTGTTCATGTGTGCTTAGTTTGTTTGCTTACAGGCTTGGCAGTTCTAAACTATTCTGATTCTAATAATGCACCTTTAAATATATACTGTAATTATTTTTAAAACTGTTGAAAAATCAGAATGTAACCGTGCCACAAGAGTCCCTTAATACAGTCTATTCAGTAGGAGTCTTGTTAAACCATTCTTAACTTACAACTCTATGCATCGTTTGGAGCAGTTCTTCAGCAGGCTGTAGGATCTTGAAGTGTACCATGTCGTTAAATAGCTGCACTAATAAGAAGCCTGTTGGTAATCAGTGAGATTTGCAATCAGTTGTTGGTGTGGCTGCCAGTAAAAGGCATTTTGTATCAGCAGATACAGTCTAGCTTAAGAAAGGCTTCACTGCGGTGATCACATCTAGTTCTTTTCATTGGTTTGGGGTTAATGGGGGGTTTTTGGATTTTGTTTCTTCATTCTGCTGATTTGGAACAATGTATTTTAGGATAGCTAGGATGTGATTCTGTGACCTTTTCCTAAGTAGGTTTGGCACTTCTCCCTCTCTGGCTCTGCAGATAGACTCTGGAGAATTGTCTGTTCTCCCTCCTCTCTCCTGTGCCACTGCCATTTGGTTTGGTTTCTAGACACATGTTCTCCTTGCAGACCACTGTTCATCATCTCAGACTTGTTTTAACTCTTTACAAGTTACGGTTTTGTGCTGGAAAATGTATATGTGGTCATCTCCACATTCATAGTGTTATTGGGACAATTTGTCTCTAGGTATAAAATACATAGCTTGAATTTGTAGGCATGTGTTCTTTTGGAAGATGTGTGTGATACGTGTTTTCTTTATTAAATATACATAGTATATAGGATTTGCACTGTAATTTGCATGGTGTAATATGCTATGATAATCATTAGTGTGAAGCTAGAGATGGACTCTGGAAAATATTGCAGAGCAATAGCTAATTAGGGACTTCAAATGTTTTGTAGAACCACCACCACCATCTAAAATTCCAAAAATCGAAACTTCACATCCACCGATACCTCCCGCACATCCACCTCCAGGTGAGCTTCTATTTTTTAAACCACCTTTACTCTTGCACTTAATTGCTTTGCTCTTCATTCAGATGGTAGTAGCGGTGGGAGGGAGGGGTTGTTGCCTTGATTAATCAGCTTGCCAAGGAAAAGCAGTAGATAGATAAGCTCCAAAGGGAATTTCATCTTAGTAGCACAGGGTTTTCCGACAGAAGCAAAAAAAGTTATGATGGAAACAAGACTGTACTAGGTGAACAAAGGCAAAACAAATCTGTGACTGTTAAAGGCCTACAAAACTAAAACTAATTGTCAGGTATGTTCTCAAAAGGATGGCAGATGCCATATGATATTACTAGAGTAGCTTCCAGCTAACCTACAGAAATCCTCCACGTTACATCTTTAGTATAGAAATCCTGCAGGTGTGTAATTTCAAAACGGGAAGGGGGATATTTCCTCTGCTGTGTTCCAGAAGAGGACTTTTCGTCTGCCAGAGATCTTGAACACTGCACACATGCCTTATGTTTGCAAAATAAGCTGTACTGTTGTAATAATGTGCTGCAAGGGCCTTGATGCATTAGCTGTCCTTCCAGTGACCTGTAAATACGACATAAATATTTTATAGAGCATGGTCTATAATATAACTGTAAGGTGACAGCTTCTAACAGGGAATTACAAGAGAAAAAAGCAGTGCTGTGAAATACAGTAGGACCGTTCTTTACCATTTGTTAAAACCTAATTAAGAATGAAGGGGTTCTTCTAAGTATTATGTTCATTATTCATTCAGTTGTTAAATCCTGAATGCACATCTTGCATCCAGAATGATTCTGAAAATGAGTAAATGGGGAAATTACCGTCTGCTGTAATTCAGGAGCTGGAAGTCATTGAAATTATAGGTGCCACAGCCAGGATACCCACCTTGCATGATCTAATTATGTAGCTGTCCTTGGGGACAATTTTGGTGTTAAAATTATGACTGCTTAGATAAGGTAAATCCTATTTAGACAGGTAATGAATTTGTTTCCCTTGTTATCTAAAATTTTCCTCTTAGAATTTGTTTATACAACCAAATCATTGTATAAGCAGTGAAACATTTTAAGAACCATCCTTAGAGGCCAACTCTTGTCTTTTGGGGTTCTGAGGAAAAGTCAGGTAAAGACTAAGAATGTTTATTGACCAAAGGAAGTACTAGAAGGTGGAGTAATCTGAAATTCTGTTTAGCATTGTCAGTTTAGCGGTTCCATGCCATTGGAAAGGACTGCCCCGTATCTGCTTCTGAATAACTTTTCTTACTGAACAATAGAATCATAGAATCCCTCAGGTTGGAAAGGACCTCCGAGATCATCAAGTCCAACCGTCAACCTAACACCACCATGCCTACTAGACCATGTCCTGGAGTGCCATGTCTACACGTTTTTTGAATGTCTCCAGGGATGGTGATTCAACCACCTCTCTGGGCAGTCCGTTCCAACACCTCACTACTCTTTCTGTGAAGAAGTTTTTCCTAATATCCAACCTAAACCTGCCCTGACGCAACTTGAGGCCATTCCCTCTCGTCCTGTCGCAATGTTGTAGATGTTTATAGATGTAAGCAAGATGGATGTCAAGATGCCTCAAACTCTTTTTTGTTGGGCGTTTTAGCACTGACTGACCAGACAGAGATGTTGCCATTAGGTCAGTCTTCTTATTGTGGTATTCCTTACTTTAGAGTGTCTGCATTAAGAGAAAATAATTAAGATTCTTATTTAAAGAGAAGGCAGTTTAAAGCATGTTCTTCCCACAAATGGCCAAGTATAATTGTGTAAAATTCTGACCTTTTTATGACCTTCCCCAGGCTGTTAGGTACCGAGTTCCCTGAAACTAATCAGTGGAACAAAGCTGATTGGACTTCCTGTCCCAAGCAATTCATCGCACTTCCTTTCTTACACTCTGGTTTTCTTTTTTCTTTCATTTGGTAAACAGGTAGAACTGAGTTAAAGACTTGAGACTTTGGCCTGTATTCTCAAATAGTATTTCCCAAGATGGGAGGCAGGTGAAGTGCAGAGGGTAATTAATCCCAGGCCACCTCTTGGAGTATAAAAGAGGTAGAAGGGAGGCCTGGACTAAGGGAGATTGAAGCACTGATCATAAGATGTTTGGTATCTTGGGTCTCATGACTTTTTAAATCCACTAGTTCTGATTTTGTCCATCTAGTTTGCTAACTTCTGCTGACTGCAGAACACTACTTAAATTACAAGAAAATAGTAACAAGAATGGAAGATGTATCTAACTTTTAGAATGGGAAAAGCTGAATTGGGAGTTTTGTCCTGCAGGTTAGTTATTTTCCAGTGCTAGAAGAAGGTCTGACTGGATGCCGTATGGCATTCAAAGACTTGGAGAATTGAGTCCTCTCTTGATCTGTTAACTGGAAGAAAAATTAACTATTCAGAAGCTGTTGTTGCCAGTATCCTTCAAAAATAAATTAAATTTTCTTTTCCAGAGCGCAAGCCTCCGTTGGCACCTGCAGTTTCAATGGGAGAAGCAGAGCAATCTACTACTGTGGACTCGGTAGATATGCCAAAGGTCCAGATTCCTCCCCCTGCTCATCCTGCCCCAGTACATCAACCTCCACCTCTGCCGCATCGTCCCCCACCCCCGCCTCCCACCAGTTATATTACAGGGATGTCTACTACAAATTCTTATATGTCAGGGGAGGGTTATCAAAGTCTTCAGTCAATGATGAAAACAGAAGGACCAACTTATGGAGCTTTACCACCAGCCTATGGACCACCAACTCATCTACCCTATCATCCTCATGTCTATCCTCCCAACCCTCCACCACCAGTTCCACCTCCACCCCCTACTTCATTCCCCCCACCCAATATTCCACCTCCTACTCCTGGATATCCTCCTCCACCTACATACAACCCTAATTTCCCACCTCCGAGACTGCCTCCAACGCATGCAGTACCACCTCATCCACCTCCAGGGCTGGGAATGCCACCAGCTAGTTACCCCCCGCCCACTGTTCCCCCAGGTGGACAGCCACCTGTCCCACCTCCCATTCCACCACCTGGTATGCCACCTGTAGCGGGACTGGGACGTGCTACCTGGATGAGATAGCATGAGGCAATTTGCACGATAGCCCTTTATGTTGACTAGGCAGGAGTAGCTAGCCAAAAACTACTTTGTAAAGATGAAGAGGAGGGTAATTTGTATAATTTAGATGAAGAAATGAGGCGGTGAAATGAAAATTTAGCTGATCTGTTTGCAGTATTGTTTATGGTGAGTTATATAGGCTTCTAGATTTTAATCAGCTTTGCAGTATCTATTCTAACTTTATACATTTGACTTAAGTTTAAATTGTCTTGAGTTACTCCAGCACTGGATTACTTTGTACTAGCAAAACCAGCCATATTGGCTCAATTGTATCAGTAAGAAGAAAATTTCCTTCTAGAAATCAGTGCCTATTTTTGAGTATCAAAATAGCCAGATACCATGACATTTGATCTATAGTGAGAAACTTCATTTGTAGTAATAATTAAAACAACACAATGTCAAGCATAAAAGCTACTTTATTTAAGAGAGAATCTGAATGCTAGCTGACTGGAATCATTTTGAGGTGTTAGCCTTGCTGATATTTTTGTTTTGGAATGTACTGGTATCTTAAAGTATTGTATGTTTACACCTATTTGCAAATTCCTGTACATAATATATATATTTTCTAAGTGTGAAAGTCTGAATGTAACAACCTACTGTGATGTACATCCTGGTGGTTATAAATGGGACTACTTTGTTCACATCTACCCAAATAAAATTGGTTCTGAATTTAGTGGATTTCCAGGTTTTTCATATTAGTTCAGAATTCCTAACTACGGTACTTACTGCAAGATATCTTGGCAGTGCTCTCCCAAATTTTATTCATCAGTTTATTTAAAAAGAATGTATTTTATTTTATTGAACTAGAAGTATACACTATCACAATCAATCTCTTACTTCATTTTTACTAAAATATTTCAAATGAATGTTTTACACACATTATCAAAAAAATCTGTACTATTACTTTCCCTCCCCAAAAAAGCCAGAGTGGTTCAATAATAGGTAAAAACGCGTGCTAAGGTCTAAAGAATTTTGCTATATACACAACAGCAGGTGCTAACTTTTCCAGTTCTTTGTAAATCATATACAGAAAATATAGCAGGGCTGTAAGATCACAGGTTTAACAGAAATCAAACTTTAAACTGATTTCTAAAGCAGCACAAATAGACTTTCCCCACATTATGAAAAATATACAATTTTATCACTTTACAGTCATGCACTTTGAAAAAGATCAGTAGTACTCTTCCCCCGCAGTTTCTAAAAAGATAAAAGGTCACTTTAACACTGATTTCTTGTAATATCTAATATTTGGATAAAAATGTGCCATTTGCAAACAAGGTTGTGCTCAGCAGTCCTACCAAGGTGCAAAGAGCCGACTGAAGCTGGTTACACCGCAGCATTTCAGACACTTTTATGGAAATGCCGTTCACTTCAGTCACTCCAACAAAAGTCAAGGATGTGATTGTTTTTTTTTTTACTTCCCTTAAGCAAGTGAAGTCCAGTTGTCAACAGTGGATGCTTTCTTTGCCAGAGGAACCCAGGGCTTCTATTGTCAGAAAATCAATGTGGACTGTTGCCCCAAATATATCACTTTTAACGGCCGCTAGTTCAAGGGCTGCTCCCCTCCAACTTACTGTACAAAGCTCCTCGGGTAATTCTCACTGAAGACTTAGCGCATGGGTAAGTGATTTCAATAGGCATATAAAACATCTTTTTAGACAACCGAAAATTCAGCACCCAAGTCATCCTGTAAAGTCATTGAGTGTCATTTTACCCCAGGAAGATGTTTTATAGTTCAAATGGAGCTAAGCATGAAGAGTAGCAAGCCTAGAAACCCCACAAAATAACACCCCAACGTACAGCACTGTCACGTTCTGCAAAATCAAGGGTGTGCATCTTACATTGAACATCGGTGCTGCCAAACAGCATCTTAAAGAAACAGGGTATCCCCTAAGGGCGGTGACTGTTCAGCTGGACTGCTGGCCACCCGTACCCTGGCTCTTCAGGATCTGCAGCGCTAACGGACCTCAGTTGCGTCTCGCCTTGTAGGTGAGGTCTGCGGGTGGAACAAAACAAGCTTTGCTTGAAGTCATTGAATAGAATTTGAGGGAGATTTGATAGCAGGGAATATTTGAACGGGCATTACGTAGCTGGTGAGACTAGTAATCTGATTGTGTAGCTCTTGTCTTGTTGAGGGGACCAGCTAGTCTAATGTACTCCCAGAACAGCAATCACATCATCAATACAATTAACTCTCTGCAAGTGCTGGCAACATTTGCACTGCTTCAGTTAAAATGCACTGATGTGAATCCAAATACGCTTAAATTCTCTGCTTAATCCACTGATTAGATGCCACCAAAATTAAAATGGGCTTTCAGGCAGATAGATTAAAGTAACCCTCTGCTCGGCATTACGTTAAGGAAGAATGGTGCCTCTGCTTTACATCACCTGTTCTGTACGAAAATCTCCTACGTTGTACAGGAGGAAGACAAGTAATCAATGGTGACTAGAAACTGGAGGGCAAAACAAAAAGCGAAGAGGAGGAAATCCGGAATCCTCTGACGATGCCGTTATTTTAAAGGAGACAGTCAGACTCTGGAGTGGATTCCTACAGACACACTGGGTGTAAAACCATTAGAGTTAGCCCGGTGTTCGCTGACTGAGCAGCAGCAAGAAAACCTGCAGGTGAGTGTGTGAGTGATGGTGTGCCTGTGTCCTGTGTCCTCTGGGGGTGGCGCTTGTGGGTGGTTTTTCCTCAAATAACCTACTTGTCTTGCCTGTTAAGATTTTTATTTCTACAATGAATAACGAAGTGGTGCTTACTCTTACTGGCTACTATGTATTTTGGTTGTATTCCTTCTCTGGGTTTGTGCTGGTTACAGACCTGGGCTGTGACACACCGAATTCTTTACCCAGGCAACCAGATTATTGTACACCGTGGGACCAATTACTTTTCATAAGCTGCAGCATGGGCTCCTTGGTGTTGTATCAGTGCTCCACCTTAATACAATACCACAAGTCAAGAACTCAACTCATAGGACAAATTAATTTAAGAGGAAGGACTTGTCCAGCTAATTCAGCTGTCTGTAGCTGTGGCTGATTCTTACAGAGAATAAAAAGAAAGTGATGGTGTTTGAGGTCATTAAATCTTCGAACTAATCACTAAATCACTTTTGAAGAGGAGGCTTTGATCTTTTCACATGCCTGTCTTTAAAATTATTTTACATCAATTATGTTAATAACCAAGCCCTGCTTCCTTGGATTATTGGGAAAGAATTATCTAATAAAATACAGGGACAGCTGCTGTGACAACTTGGAAAAGAAGGGGGTCAAATTCTTACAACTATACAAGCAGCTACTTCACAATAGCAAAATAAAGTCCCATTGTTTTATATACAACCATTAGGAGAAGGAAAAACCTGCTTGTTTTGGTTCATTAACAAAAATAAAGCTTGAATGGCAGGAAGTAGTCTCACAGCCCATGTTTTTGAGTTTTTATTCACCTCTGCAAGGTTGCAGTTTGGTGGCCTTACACAGGAACCAGTACAGGTGAGGGATCCAGCGAGAACATTTCAAAAAAAAACAACCCCAAATCTTCCTCACGTTGAAAGATGAGCTGCCCTCGCAGCTCCCGTAAGAGCTGTTAGGACGGCTGTTTCTGCTTAGTTGTTTTGTAGTAAAAGCTTTACAGGAAAAGCGTTGCCGTACTTTGTAGGGAATACTGGTGTGTGGCTAAGTGACTTCAGTTCATTCACATTACGACTGTAGAAATCTTGTCTCCTTTGTTCATGAAAAATATTTCATTAACAGCTGATACGGAGTCTCGCGCTTATGTGGTGAGCATCACCGTACAATCTACAGAGCGGTACCAGCGTTTTTAGCTCACCACTCAATATTGTACGCTCTGCCTTGTGAAAGAGAGTTGCGTGTCATTCTTCAAAATGAGGACCTCCAAAAAATGTGTTAGCAGCTCAGGAGCGTGGCAGGCAGTAAGCCAACAAATTCCAACTGCTCTTTCCTTGGAAGGTGCTGGCTGGAGCCACTAACCCAGCTATGAATCATTGACAAGCGGGTGGACCGGAATGATACAAACTGTGACTTCTCTGCAGGTTAAGGGTTCTTCTTGTTCCTCTTAGAAATTCTCTCAAGTTAGTTAATTCTACAAACAGACCATTACACAAAGCAGGTTTGAACTACAATACAAATGATGCAAGTCTGGCATTATTGGATGGTTACCCATTGAACAGTAGTTCCAGAGCACCACAGCCTGGAAATCAGGCCTTTAGCTGCCATATTTACACTATTGTTACAAAAAAGAAAAAAAAAAAAAGAAAAAGGAAACCCTGAAAAAAACTCAACCCCAATTCCGGAAGAACAGGCAGCCAGAAACGCTGAGCTCTGCCTCTTTACTCTTCACAGGATCAATCACTTCCAGCCTCTGCGACAGTCTTCCTACAAGGGACCCTTGAACTGGTTTCCCGAAAGATGTTGCCTGATGGAGGGTTTGGAGCTCGCAGCATCACCCAGCTTTCGCCAGACAACCTGTAAGAAAAAATAAAGTGGTGGGGGAGAGAAAGACAGGAATTAAAAAAACCCCACAGCCTCTGATGAGTTGCAGTATTTTCATAATTGCAGTCAAAGTCAGAAATGCAGTTTCCTAGAGCTGGGCTGTAACTCTCAGCAGAGCCACTGGATGGCATTTGTGCTCCAGTTTCCACGGGAAAAAAAAAAACATTGATGCATTTTTCTAATTAGTCTCCCTTGAAATTAGAACCATTTTTGCCCGGGGTAAGAGCATAAAACAAATACGCTAGGTTCAGAAGTTAAGTTCAACGGTAGGTCAGCTCTGCCATGCTTACAGAAATGACATACTGTGAACAGAAAAGATAATGAAAAAGATAATGAGTAAAATTCCATATTGAGATGTGTATATATATATATATATATGACTTTCTAAAAACACATATTTTATCACTCTAGGGCCACTGGGGTAAGGGAGGCTATTTTTAAAAAAATAAGAAACTGCAAAGCACTTCATCGCTGCCTTGAGTCTACATAAAATGAATATTTAAAGAAAAAACAGCTGATAATACGCACAGAAATGAGTCCATTTGGGGAGGATGAAGTTATGGCATTTTGCCTTTCCCCTGCATGGCTGCAAGGGAACGTGGCATTAAGCAAACAAAATATCCTACAAAGCAGGCCCTTGTTTACTCCGCTCTTGGCTTCCCCTACGGGGATCCCGCAACCAAAGCGAAGTGCCTCAGCCCTTGCCAGGGATGCTTGCAGCGATTTAGCTCCGCATGATGTGCTCTTTACACCCTCTTTTTTAGGGTTGAGGCGTTTTTCAGAATTTAAACAGAGGGTTAGGCTCCTCTCCGCTGCTGTGAGGCACTAAACAATGCCACTCGGGCTGACCTCTGACACGGCCTTCCAAAAGAGAAGGCTCCATTCGCATCCTCCTCCCTGCCGTGGGCGCTGCTGGTGCTATTGAACAGCACATCCCCGACTGCAGGCCACGTGCAGCTTGAGCCACGTTCTGGCAGAAATCCCAAACTCTGTTCAGAACTAAAGTGTGGCCAAGGTGCTGTGAAGCCAGAGGCAGGGCCACAGCAGCAGACACCGCAGAGCAGAGGTCTGGTACGAACGCTCACCGTACAGGATGCGGCAAGCTCAGTTAACAGTATGGTTGCCCAACGTGTTGGCAGTGCTAAAGGCACCCCACACCCCACGATGCTGCTCAGTGGCTTCAGACATGAATATTCTCCCCCTGATGTTACCTTACAGTTTAGGCTCAAACCCATTCAAGCTGTGCAGCTTTAACGATAGCCAGCAGTTGCTGCTCAGCCCAAACCGAGGCCCTAAGGACAGAGTTGCAGCCAGTTGCTAACAGGACTCTGCAGGCCATGGAGAGCCCTTCGCACAGGTCTCGGTCAGCGGCACTAGCCTCTGTGCACCCTGAAGGCAGCAGAGCAGGAAGCATCTGCTGAGCAAAGGCTGCTCCGTGCAGTGAATGAGGCGCTCGGGTTACTGATACCCAAACCAGTGGCCAGCAGAGCCTCCACTATTCCCTTGAGCCTGTGGATCTCACATCAAACAGAGCCTGTACGCAGCAGACCCCTGCTCCTCTGTACTTCTAACAAAAGGCCACGAAAGAAACCCCTAGAGCTGCTGAGAGGAGTTATTACATTGCACATTTCACGAACGATCGCCTTCTCCTTTTCACTCAGGTCTTCTTCATAGTTGTCTTGCATTTGCCTGTCCAAATTTTCATGGACTTCAAGGACCTACAAAAAACAATATTACAAAAGCATTATGCTCCTCAAGTAATTAAGTGTCCCTAACGACCTCATTAAGCAGTATTTAAATTGGCAGAGTTCACGAAACCTTAAGAGTCAGAGCACTGCAAAGATGAGCATGACATGAAGTTGGATGCCTCCATCCTCTCCCTTCCCTGGTGATGTCACGCCTCTGTCCCACCACCTGCCTGATGTGGCTGCCACCACACTCCTGGGGACCACGTGGTCACTGGCAGCGAGTGGCCTGTGCCCACAAACACATCCCTTCCAGGAAGGCTGCTGGTGGCCCTGCCTTCCAGGCAGCTCCCCCAAGGCAGTCCCTCCACTTGTGCGCTCTCCATTCCCCTCTGTCGCAGAGTGGAGCTTCTCCGCTCCCTTCTAGTTGTCCAAGTCATGGGGCAACTGTGGTCAGCCCAAGCGAGCAGCTTTTAGGTCTAAAAGGGTTTTAGCCGTCAGGTGAAGAGGCAAAAAGATTTGTACCACTGAAAAGTGGGGTATTACCCACTGTGCAGCTTAAGTGTGTGGTCTCCATTCAGCCATGAACTTTCAGACCTTAAACAGACACAGCCAATTTCACTCACGTTTTGGCTGGAAATTGTTTTTAACCCGTTTAGTTTCTCAAGGGAACCCCACGGAGGCCCGTGATGACAGTGAGCAAGAGACAGGCTGTTAACAGAGCCCAGGGACTCAATAGATCCCAGTTTGACTCCTGGCTCTTACCCACCCCCGCTTCGAGCTGGAGGCAGCAAGGCTGCGACGGGGGTGGGCACAGGGCTGGCAAAAACACAGTACTGCCTCCCAGGACCCCGCACGTGGGGTCCCCACCGAGTGCCGTGCTGAATCCGGGCCACCCTCTCCTCGTGCCACAGACACCCGCTGAAGGTGGCGATAAGCACCCCAACACCCCGAGCTTTACTTACACCTCCGGCAGCAGTTTCCACCCGCAGCACTTGCCCCGTAAGGTAAGGGACAGCCGTCCCCTGGCCGGCTGGCACAGCCGCGCACCCCCTGCACGCACACCCGCACCCAGCGCTGCAGCCACGGCTGTTCCCTGAGTTCAGCTGGCACAAACGCTGACGAACACAGGCCATACCCACACAGCGCTGGCGCCAGGCCTGTCTGCTCCTCTGCAAGCAGCTCGTTTCTGCTGCCTGCCCTCTCACGCCTGTGTACAGGCAGAGGGCCCGGTACGCGCCTGCAGCACCCTGCCCGCAGGAGCCTCCGGAGGAGTGAGGCATTGCCTTGCCTTTCCCTCCTGCTCGCGGCCGCAGGGCTTTTTCCACAATATTAACGGGAAGCAAGCACAGCAAAAACAGGAGATGTGGCTGCAGAAGCACAGGAACAGCCTGAAAGGAGTAGGGGAAAGATTTGAGGCTCTGTTCTGTGGCTTCGACAGCAGCTCCCGCAGGCACTCCCAGATCTGGGGAGAACCAGGTTTCCTTGCAGAGACAGCTTAGGGCTCCAGCACTAGCACCCCGGACCTGACATGTCCAGTGCTCATGTTGGTGGCCCCACTGGGCGCCACTTAGCCTGGTGGCCACACCTGCAGGTTTGCCTTGGGAAGACAAGGAAACCCACTGTGAAAGCAGCTTGGGACACTGCAAGAAACAGTGGAAACATTCCGCCTGTGGCTTACTTTCGTAGATGTCAAGTTGACAATGTTTGGAAATGGGAAAAAGAAATCTGATTTTTTTACTTCTTTCTTTTACATAGCATTTGGAGACATGTTCCCCAAGCGCTGATCCCCAGGCCACGCATGGCTGGTAAGACACAGCACGTCTATGTGGTTGCTGTGTGCCCCCATGTGCTGCCCAAACGCCGCACCCCTGCGGCGGGGAGCCAGCCCCAGCCCCCACGCACCCCTGCGGAGCACCTCCAGGGAGGCGGCGCCCGGCTGCGGCCAGGTGGTCTCTCCCTCACGGAGGTGAGGCTGCCTGGGGCTAAAGCAGCCTCGGCTTCCCGCTGGAAACACGCTGACCCACAGAGTATCCCCCTGCATTCAGATAACTCCTCCGGACGGCGTGTTCCACAGGCCGGGCATATGGCAGCGCAGGATGGTCTCCAGATCTTGGGGCTGCAGCCGTGCTGACCTACACACCTCACCCAGGGCTTTGCCACCGATGAGCAAGGGTCAAAGCTGGAATCACCCCATGCCATCAAACCCACGCGGTCTTAACCGCCACGATACACCCCCACACATACAAGGCTGTGCAGCAGCTGTGTTTGCGCACGTAAATACGGGCACACCTCCCAGGGAAGCACGGCGCTAGACGCAGTACATGGATGGGTTTCACCCTTTGCTGAGGGGTACATCCAGCACCAGCTGCGCCACGAAACAGGATACCACGGTAGCTTATCCCCCGGTCTGTCTCAGCACAGCAATCCCGCTGCAACTGCGTTACGAACAAAAATAGGTCATTCTCCGAGGGCCCTTAACCTACTTCTAAAATGCACCAGCTAGTTTAACCAACGGAGCTGGGACCAGTCTTCGCACGAATAAGAATTATCCACATCCTTTCTAAGAGGAAAGGAAGGGCAAGAGGGATGCAAGAAGCATGTACGTGCTGATGAAGAGAGCAGCTATTTTTTGCTAAAGAGGAGGGAATTAATTATTGATCCAGCTGGACTGGCACGTCGAACTCGGCTGTCTGCAGGCAGCGTGCCTCCAACGCTCGGCTGCAAAGGCAGCAGCCTGCAGGATCGCATCCCAGTGGGGAGCGCCAGGGATGCCTGGCTGGCAGCTATGTCCACAGGGCAAGTGTCAAGGACTACCATGGTTTACAGTAGTTAAAGATCACATCAGCTCCAGCCTCTGCTTCCACCAGCTATCAATCTTGCAGGCACAAGAGCCTCGGTAGACAAAAATAAACTGTTTTTCTATGACTAGTGCTTAACTAAAACCGCACTGCCCAGTCCAGGAGGTGTAGAAGGGTGGCACCACCCACTTCTTTCAGTGGAAATGCCTTTTAACAGTGGAAACCAGGCAGAGCTGGAGCTGAAAGCTGATCAGATGAAAGTTACGGTTCTATTTAATTTCTGAATGACCAGTTACCCTGGAAACCATCCTGCTCCCCAGGTCCACCCCACATCTGGGGAGGCACTTTGCGAAGATGTGCTGGCATCTTGGGCATGGGAAAAAGGGATTTGGGAGGACAAAACTCAAGCACCTTTCCTGGAAAGGCGTGCTGGAAAAAACATACTCTGAAGGGTGAAATCACCTCCTGAAGAAAGACAGGAAGGCCTCTTAGTGCTGAGCCAGCCCCAGGCACTCTCAGATCCTGCCAGGCGCTGCCTCAGCTGTTTAGAAGGACCAGATTAACGTTCCTCCGATTACACCACTGGGGACTATCAACGTGCGTTCACATAAATTGTCTATGGCTTAGCTGAAGTTCAAGGACTATGGATTCAGGGTGGATCTAAGAAACTGGGGTATATCCTCCCATGATTTCTGCCACATCCCAACCCAGGAGCGTAGAGAAAACAGACAAGTGTACCCCAGGCTGGCAGTGGCTCACACCATCCCCTCCTTTTTGCTCTTCGTCAATAGAATAGAATAGAATAGAATAGAATAGAATAGAATAGAATAGAATCATTAAGGTTGGAAGTGACCTCAAGGATCATCTAGTCCAACCATCCTCCCACCACCTATTACCCACTAAACCACGTCCCTAAGTACCACATCTAACCTTTCCTTAAACACCCCCAGGGATGGTGACTCCACCACCTCCCTGGGCAACGTGTTCCAGTGCCCGACCACCCTTTCCGAGAAGAAATTTCTCCTCATCTCCAACCTGAACCTTCCCTGGTGCAACTTGCAGCCATTTCCCCTTGTCCTGTCACTAGTTATCTGCGAGAAGAGGCCGACCCCCAGCTCACCACAACTTCCTTTCAGGTAGTTGTAGAGGGCAAAAAGGTCTGCACGTGGCCCCTGGCAGCTGCACTGGTGCTGTGTGATCTGCCTGGGTAAAACGCCCGTGGGCTGGACAGACCTGGTAACACTGCTCTTCTGCCAGGGGATGCCATCTCCTGAAGACAACCTGCAGACAGCCTTCACACTGGCTCATCTGGCTTTCTCCCTGCCAATACGTAAGCTGTGAGGAACACCTCAGGTATATTTAGTTCTCCTTCGTGACTGCACTGACATCTGTGACCAAGGCAGTGTCACCTCAGAGTCACCTGGCCCATCACATCCACCGCCCTGCTGACTTGCTGGACTGGTCCCACATGACCACGCAATGATTATTTAAAAAACAAACAAAAGAACCCCACCAAAGAGTCGGGATGACTGCAGTAAAGCTTTGGGAAGGGAGTTGAAAGTTGAGGTAAGCATTTTCGTACCAGGAAGCACTCTGCGATTGAGGGATGCTTTCTGAAGGGTGCAAAATTGATCTCGTAAGTTGAGTGGACACAGCACTGGGGAACTCAGCATCCTGCTTCGGCACAGTAACAGTCTGCATGCCCTGCTAGGACTTTTCCCTAGTTTCGGCAGGGCCAGATCCTGCCTTACCCATCATCAGTGGGAGTGACTGATCACCTGCTCGGTGGTGCACGCACATGGGAGAGGTGCGGGCTGTGCTGCTGCAGGGGGGGCTGGGGTGCAGGCTAAATGTCGTTCTCACACATTTGTCTCCTTCTCACCTCCCCACGTCTTTAGCAGGTTTGCTCAATTGCTAAGAAAAGTGCTTTGATGTTCAGCAAGATCCTGAGCTGTAGCATATGTACCTTTTACTCTCGTTAGCAAAACAGCTGTTAGGAATGCCAACCTGTCATCCTGCTCCTTATTTCGCAGGCGCAAACATGCAGAAACTATTTCAGAAGCAAATATCAAGAAAACCCCTAAATGTGCTCAAGGAAGAACAAACTCACGCTAAACGGCAGGGAATGCTTCAGCCACACAGCACGCGCTCAGCTGCCAGGAAAAGGCCGGGAAATAGCCTAGGGGACGTCACAGAGATGGGCGCAGAGGGAGGCAACCCAGAAGCCCTGCAGGTCTGTGCAGAGTGCCCAGCCCCTCGGTGACCTTTCCTTGGGCACAGAGCCGCATTCTTGCGGCCACAACGCTTCTGGACAGACTTGTATTCCAGCAGCCCACAAGACAAGCGAAGCCAATTTCCAGCGGTCCTTGCCTTTCCCCATGGGAAGGAGTTAGCCCGCTACAGCCAGAAGGACTTCTTCACACAACCAAGAAGGGCTTTTTCTAGTATCTGCGTGTGGTACAGCCAAAGCACAAAGTCTTGGTTGTTGGCTACTCTCTTCTCCTCCTCCTCCTCAAGGGAAGGTCACGAGCAGTATCACAGGCGGTGAGGGTCTAAGCTGGTAGCTGCATCCAGTTTCCCACATGCAGGGGCTGGCACTGGAAAAGCTGCCCAGTCCTGCAGGGTGCAAATAAGACCTACTCCATATGTTACAGCATGCCATGGCCAAAAAAACGTCATCTTCTGTCCTGTTTAAGATCTGTGCCTGGACACCAACAGTCACAATTTCACTGTGCCACACCAAGGGAGGAGGAGAGATTGAGACCATGACCAGTTTCCTCAGGCTTTTCAATTTCAAGCTTATCCTTGGAAATGAGCCACAGGATGGAAACATAATCACCTTCTCATCCCTCCTGCCACACTGACCCGCAGGGTGATTTCCTCCTCGCTTCAAATGGGAGAATATTTTTAACCCTAAGTGTGTGAGCACGACACATCACGTGAGATCATTTATGCCCCGTGAGATGTGACTGCTATGCCACCCCCTTCCTGACCCCGGCCGTGGCACTTTCCAGGGTTTTGAAGAGACAAACGTACCCCACTGGCCAAATTATGAAATGGTAGAGGAGTATTTCTTCCAGCCCATCCTAGTGATCAACAAAGCTCTGAAATAGAGGATTAGTAATAATGATATGTGCAAACAATCAATAATCCAACTTAAACTCCTTTATAGGCATCGTTGTGCCAGACTTCCCAAGCTTAATTTCCAGTTTCCAAGAATCTCCCTCATTAATTTTCCAATCCTTCCCATAAGCTTATCAAATGCATCTTAAAACCATTTATGTTTCTTACCCTTGCTAAAAAATGCAGTCCTGTAGCCCCTAAAGCAACTAGGAACCTAATTTTCCCCCTAGAATGTGTCCATAATCAATTTCTAACTATTTGATCCTGTAACTTAAAAATATTATCAGCTCTGCTTAATACTGTCCCTCACTGCCACCTCACCAAACGCAATGAAGAGCAGAGCAGAAAGCTACGAACCCCGCAGTTTGGGAAGGAAAAGCCAACAGCACTAGGCTGGACTGCATGGGGGTTGGATGATAAAATGCAAGCGAAACTGGATGAGTACAGTGTCAGAAAAACAAGGGGATGCAAGGCATCTGCAACGTTCTGCAAGGCATCAGTTTAGCAGATCCATATGCACATATATATATATACACACACACAGGAGAAACGTCACCCCCAAGCACAACGCAGCATAGTATAGGGTGGAGCACAACAACTTTCTGATAGCACAAAACCATTCACAACAAGCAAGGAAGAAACTTGTCTGGAGAACACAGGACAAATATACATAGACAAGGGAACTGTCACTTGTGTGGTCAGGGCTCCTTTGGGAACTAGCAAAAACTGTACTACAGGTATTTTTTAATCCTTGAGTGTGCTGGACACCCTTCCCTTAAGATCCAATGAGAGTTACACAATCTGGGTGTATAAAGCCGCAAGTAGGCTGAAAAATCAGGATTTTTCAGCTTGAAGGATCTTTTGTAATTGAAATTCAAATTTGATCCAAATCAAACCAAACTTGTCTTTGCTTTCATAATTCCTCACACACCAAAAGTACATAGAAGATTAACTACTTGAGAAACTGTGACACTTGATATCCTCCCAGGATCCTGCAACTGTACAGTTGCACAACTGCTTCTCCTGACACTTGTTTTTACCACCACCACATGCAACATCTCTCCTGGAGCCAAAAGACCCTGGACAGGCACAAAAAAAGTAAGCTGAAAACACTGAAAACTAGAAAATTTAGGGAACTTGTAGATCAAAGCTATGAGCGACATCTGTGCCACTTATTTAGCCATCAGATGTAGAAAGGTACGAAGCCAAGAGCTTTGTAAGCATTAGTCTCCTGGTCTAGGACATCCTAAGGTAGTGCTGATGCCACTGCTGGACCTTTTCTCAAGCTATGACCATGGGGATCTGAGCTCCAGCGTAACCGTACAAGAATCCTCTGATGTGATGAAAGCTTTTAACCCTGCACAAAATTTTTCAGCTTCAACTAATCCAAATCTATAAATCAATATATTCCAACCAGAGCCTAATTTAGAGACTTCCCTATGGCACCTTGGAAAGGATTTGCTCCTTAGATACTCAGAAGCAACTTGCTTAACTAGCTAAACATGTAACAGCAGGGTATTACATTTTTCCTGCTAACGGATGGTCACCAGGACTTGAGAACTGCTGTGAAATCACGGTGCGAGTTTTCTTCCTCAACTCAGCTAGCAGCGTCCCATGGTATTTACTGCCGACGGTCCTGACTTTAACGCCCACTGATGATGCACATATCTAGATGGATTTGCTGTGTATTTACATAAAATTAAATCTTTCTCATTTGAAGGCTGCTGCAGGATTTTCAATAACAAAATATAGGTAGGAACTGCAGTTTTTGCATCCCTTTTAAAAACCAGCATTTCGGTCCCTGCTGTCACCCCAGAGATCCAGTTTACGCGGGACTGATGAACAGAAAGGGCAACCAAGACCTTCAGTACCAGCGGCTTTTGCTGGAGGTTTCCCACCCAAAAAAAATAGTCATGCATGATCTTGCTTAACTCCACAACTATTTGAAGCAATGTTTATTCATCATGATACAGGTGCTGGTTACCAATAATCTGAGTACTACTTTTCTATTTCTAGCTGTTGTGTTTCCATGAGAAGAGCAAACATCCAGTTCTGCCCCTTTGGTGTCTGTTGCACCACACCGCGCTGCACGGCCATGTGTGGCACCCTTACCTTCATAGCATGCACAACAGCTTCTGGTTTCTGACCAACAGGGACGTATCCTGCTGCAGGAGAAGATGCCAGGTCAGATGTCATGCGAGCTGGTCCCTGTTGAAATAAGAGAAGATACGCTGTAATTCCCCTTGGGTTATTTAAGCAAGGAAGAAGAAAATATTCAGAAAATTTGTGCACTAGCTTCCCTCAAATTCAATCCCCTTCAGCCACCCGCAAAGACAAAAGACAGCGCTACCCCCTCCTCACAAGTGACTTGATTTAATGCCATTTAAGCCTACCATCACTCAGTCTAGATGTACTCAGGCAGGAGATCACCCTGGTTTAAAGATAAATTGGTTCAAGAAACATGTTTTGCTCACTTAGGATAACTTTGTACAAGGACAAGATCAGACAGTTCTCATCCTTCTAGCCAAGGGGGAATGCAAACGAGATGATTTTCCAGCATAAAGCGGTCATTTCTAAGAAGCTGCATTCGTGAAAGAAACAGTTGGCATAACTTCATTGCTTTTCTGGCAACGTTTTCACATAGACATCAAGTACCAATCTTCAGCTACAGAGAAAATTGTGAAGGCAACCTTAAAACAAGCAGATGTCCAAACCTAATGTTGGCTGGCTTTGTATCCAAAATGCTGGCCAGTCCTCCTGCACGAAGGATCCCATTGGGAAAGATGCCGAAATTACGTTTTACAAAAGATTTCTACTGTCCAAACAGCCTTGTAAGCACTTTTCCTAGGGCTTTCCTTTTTTAAAAGGCATCCGACTTGGATTATGAGAGACACAATATCTTTATTCAGTGAGATGCACCCTGCCTGTCCCTAATATTTTTGCATTGCTTTGTAGCAGTGGGAGAAATCAACAATGAAACCATTGACCAAACTCGTATTTAGTCTTCACATCCTTTAGGAAACACAAAGAATGGTTATTCAGGGGGCCTCTGAAAGCAAATTGGGATGGCAGAGCGGCGTGTAGCACCATCACAGGAATGCTTTCACATCCAACATACGAGGCACTCCATTCTCATCGTTTCCACATTTAAAAACACAGCATGTTTTATGCTTCATCTCATCGCTTTGCCTTCTAAGCCAAGGCCAGCCAGCAAGTTGTGCCAGAGAGGAGGACCCTCAAAGAGGCACTTCGCCACCTCTCATTATTTCAAGTGTTCTAAGTTGTGGGGGCCTTTTTACTAATAAAAGTGTTCATGTGCATACATTAAAGAAAAAGATGGAGATGGGCTGATCCATTAGGCTACAGACAAGACCAGCATGAAAGGCATGGAGCCTTCTGTGCCTAGGCCACTGGTCTGTGCTTACCTCATGTCACGACCAACAGCCATTTACTCATAACAGCAACCTGCATGAACTGGTGATACAAAAACTTCCTTCTGAGAGACAGGCATCTCAGAAAAAGGAAAATTAGGTGTAATAACTCCACAACAATTGTCTAAGGAGATTTAACAGACTGCCAAAGCACGGAGACCCAGATACACTCACAGGCTGAGCATTGTTCTGGACCTGCTGGCAGAGAGTTACAGCCTGCTGGAGCTGCAGCCACCTAGGGACATGTCCTCAGCCATCTCGTCCGTAATGCCACACAGAAAAGGCAGAGGCTGGGAAGGGAGTCCCAGGGACGGGGTCCAGCCAGTCTACAGCTGCATCTTAAGACTGCAAAATGGGATACAAATTTCTCACAGAGCTGGTAAATGCAACAGAGTCCTTCCACAATCCTTCCCAGTCCTTCCAGTCCCTCCCACAGAGGTCAAGGACACCAATACCTGCAGAATTCCTCTGGCTTCAACATGAAAGCTGCCTTCCTCCCATAAATGACCAAGATCATGAGAACTGAAAGCAACATATTCAGTAGTTTGTGGCCAGGAACCATATTTGATATGGATCTTCCCTCACAGCCCTCTTTAGGAGCAAGCCAGGAAATACCAAGCAAAGATCTAACATTCAACATTTCTTCTGAGTTGAGAGTAATCTGACAAAGTAGAACAAATTCTGCTGGATCCTGCTGCTGACAACATTTTAAATACAGTTTTCTGACCAAACTAGAGTGGATCACGAGGTTTCCTGTATGACAGGCAGCGGCAGCTCTTCCTCACAGAACTGAAGTCACTAATGACCTACAAAGCGTTTCCATGATCATAATCATGCTCAAAATCATTACAGAATACAAATGAAACCAGAATGATTAGAGAGAAATGCTTTCCAAAGAGCTTGATCATCCTTAACTGATCACCACACTGACAAGATAAAAGTAATCTTGCAAGCACAGTCATGCGCTGGATATATTGTATTGCACAAAAAACATTCAAAGGGCCACCTTCCTTCTGGGTTGAGTGGCTGAAATTTGGAAAGGGCAATCAGCTGAGCTCCACCGGAACACACACAGAGAATTTGACTGAGGAATGCAGCAAAGGAGGTAGACCCACATCTTTCTATCAAGAGTCTCAGTAACAGATGACTTCATTTCTAAAATAGGCATGATCCTTGATGCCTAGCTTGGAAGACAAAGCCACCAGCCAACTGAAACAGATGTCCGAATTGCTGAGTGCAGTCGGGAGCAATGGCAAGTGCACCCAACCACCACATTGCTGTCCTGTTCGGCCCCGAGCCACAGAGACCTCCCCACCATGCCAGACTGTTACTGCAAAAGGCCAAACATGCACATCAAAAAAGTGGGGGAGCAAGCAAGGATCTCACCAACATCTCCACTTCTTGCCGCTGTAGGATGCAACAAGAAAAAAATAACCACGCTGCTAAGGGTGGCTTAATATCTCATTACACTTAGTGCTTTTTGTGCAGTGGCACCCTTAGAAAAGGCTCTTTCCAGAAACACAACGAGTCAGTTTTATAAAGAGAGGTAGGTGCTTCATTGCCACTGATTTCATGCGGTTCACAAAAAAAAAGCTTCAGCCAAACTCCTACCAGCTTCCTGCATGGAGCCACATGTAAAGGGGGCCAGAAAAGAGGGGACTGTAGTCAGCAAGGGAAGAAATGACAACATATCCAGCAGGATGCATGGCCGGCCTTTGGAGGATGGAGGAGAGGAAAACGGGCAGAGTTCAGCGATAGTGTTAGCTGAAGGGGAGGAAATGGAAGGAACTGGAGATAAGGTCAAGGTTGCTGAACTGGAAAGCTGCCAACAGTGGGAGAGGAGGGAGAGAATGGGAAGAAAGAGAAGGATGTGCATTTTACTCAGCAGGAAAACAGTTGAGATGAAATGCAGGGGCGGGGGAACCAGAGATAGGAGGCTGGAAGAAGGGCAGGAGGGAGGGGGAAGTCTCAGGAAGTCAGCGTTAAGGTAGTAGCTGAAACAACACAGATGGAGGAGATTCCTCATGGCTAAAACAGATGCATTGGAAATGCATCTGGGTGAGAATTACCACAGCTGCATCCCACCACTCCAACTCAACTACTCTGAGGACCTCCATCTCTGCAGAAACCCACGCCCTTCCCCTTCCCTGTAGCTGACTTTTTCATAGCCATGGAACACGACTGACTCAGCACCCTGACAGCCAATAATAGCAAGGTTAATCTGGTTACACCCTAAGAAGCAGAAATTGCCCATTTAGGCAAAAAGCAATACGGTGTGTTTCAGGGCATGCATCACTCCGAATTTCCTCTTCCTGTCTGGTTTTGTCAAAGATGCAGTCTTGGTATTAGATGGACATCTGGCTTTCCCATTCTCAGGTCTTCACAGTGTTTGATAGCTCAGCGATGGTTCGCTCTTCATCGTCAGACATGTGGCTGAGGCATCACATAATTATATAAATGAACAGCCCTAAAAGACAGCTCGGAAGTCACCAAAAAGGATACCATTATATTCCTAATAAAGCTGTTGAGAAATACCATCTGGATCATTTTTCTAGTTTACTTGTGCTGAGGCTGAACCTCAGTAGAATGAGAAGCTGAGTCAATTCAAAGGGCAAAGTTTCTTATTCTCTTTGACCCCAACTAGCTCTGGAGCTGCTCCAGGTTTACAGCAGCAGAAGTGAGACTGGAAGTTAGCTTGTTTAACTCATCACTTCTACAAGGACTTTGTCATTCAAAAAGAAAACAACTGTACATCTATGTTGTGGTGTCAAATGGTCACCTGGGTAGAATTACATCACACACCGCTTTCTGTTTCATCCACAGCCACAGTTATGCTGCCAAAGGAAAGAGCTGCCCAGCGGTACTACCAGCCTAATTAAGAGTGAGGGGGCTCTAAATTATGTATCTGATGCATTGGAGTTCCTGAATGCTCGGAGGAAGCACCTTATCTTCCCTCTGCACAGGGTTTGTTGACCACTGTACCTCAGACCCAGAGATCCAAGATATATCTTTAAGAAGCAAAAGTCCTGGGGAATCAAAGGCTGTGGAGCTGTGTGTGACCCATCTGATGCTTCTGCTTTTGCTGCTCTGCAGCAGAGCATCTGAGAGCATTGCAGCATGGATCTCGGATGAGTTCAGCCCTGGAAAGCACAGCGCTCTCTGCTGCCAGGACGGCTCTGGGACTGCCATGTCCTGAAAGGCTCCTGATGGGGCTCTTCTGCATCCCTCATGGGAAGCAACTGACAAATACCCACGTACCCAGCTCCTCTCCCAGTGGGGAAACCATGACAAGAGCTTTTCCTCTGCCGCCTCTGTGCAGACAGTAGTACCGAAGCACCACTGAACACGTTTCCCTTTCAGCCCTTGCTTGCTTCTCCATTTCAAACACGTCAGTACTGGATATTTGCTGGTGTCTGTGATGGGACCACCTCAGAGCTTGCTGTTCCCACGTACCATCAGTCACTCCCCATCTTGCCAGCCCCACATGGTGCATGCCCAAAACAAAAATCCACCAAAGAAGCCCAATTCTGCTTGAGACCCTCCCAGAAACCTCTCACTGGAGCCTGCAGGGCTTGTGGTTCAATCTCCTTCTCTGTAAGGAGAGTCACAGTCCTTAATAGATTAAGAAAAGAGAGAGGAGCTCTGCAGTTTCTCATGTCAGAGCATCCTAGAAGCAATATGTCACGCACAGGGGATAAATCCTCCAGTTCTCTACTGCTAAGCATGACAATTGACCTGGTGGCAGCCTCAAATCCAAAGCAGAAAACAAACCAAATCAAACTAGCCCAATTCACTGTGCTGGCCCAGAACCCAAGGACAATCAGCAAAGCAAGAGCACCAATGCGAGAAAGAAAATCCAAAGACCACAAATACTGCCGATTTTTAATCTGACATCAAAACATGAAGAGCAGAGGCCTCAACTCACAGCTGCTGGAGAACATCTGCTGCTCTGTATCAAGCCACCATGGCACTGCCAGTGTCTAAGACCAAGTTGCCTAATGAGTCCTTGCTGACTCTATCTGGCTGCACGGGATGTGGTCCAGCGCAGATGCTGACAAGCACCGCCGTCGATACTCCATTCCTACACATTTGCAGGAATAAAATTAATAGGACTCTCTGTAACAGGGCACACTGGGAACTCCTGATAATGACACACCTCCGCAGAGGTAAAATAAGGCTTAACATAGGAACATTTCTTAATAACGGTGGGAACGCTTTGGAACCCAAGAAGAAAAAGAGCCTAACTGGGGACGGCAGGTGTCTGCTCTTTTAGAGGTTTTGGGTTGGAAATCTCAAAAAGGAACAAAGAAATTGTGATAAACAATTTCTCCTTGATTCCTCCAGGGATCTGAAAAGACATGAGACCTTGGTTCTGCCATCATTTTTCAACCTCTTTCTGCTCAATTATATTCTGTCTTTTAATGACATCCTTTCCTACCTCAGCTCCGAGAGAGCTATTCCTGATCACAGAAAGACTGCAAAAGACTAAGTTTCAAAACCCAGAGGAGAACATCATGCTGATTTGACTTCACCTAACAGTCACAGCCCAGGCACTGAGGATGCTGCAGACCAATGCGGAGCGTGCAAGTAAGCATTAATGCTTCTGAACCTCACATCTTCTCCTTGCCTTCTCTTAATTTTTGTCTACCATTTCAAAAAACAAGCAGACATTTAGGATTTGAACCCGATTAAATAAACCACACTTTTCTAATGGTATACCTCAGACAACATTCAAGGTAAATGGAGTCATATCAGGCACAGTGAAGGTTTTATTGCCAAGACAGAACAAGGAAAATTACATTATAGGCAGGCACTGCCAGACAACTTGCAATAAAATTCCCAGGCACGTCTCCTTATCTCACAGTGGTTTTGTTTGCAGCCTGCTTACTCAGGTTTGAATTACACTTGGGCCCTTCCCTAGCACCCGTCATCATCCAGGTGTTTTATGTAAAAAAAGGTGCCGACACCGCTCTGTAAATAGGAACTGGTAAGGGACAAGCAGGAGGCAGTAACATGCCGACAGCCACGTGGAAAGCAGGTGGCAGAGCTGGGCAGCAACAGGGAAAGGTAACGTGTCTGGCTGCAAACCCCAGGCACGGCGTGCTGGCAGAACGGGGAGCCCAAAATATTCTGGTTTTGTGAATGCCACTTGTGGCTACCAAGTTTAGAAAGTGCCTAGAGCAGCTCCAGCCAGAGACAGTGCTGGGGGGCAGATCAGGAAAACCAGCAGCAAAACCAAGAACCGAAAGCATGGGGCTACCCTGCATGGCAGAAGCAGCCCCGGAGCCTCGCAGGGCACGTGCCGAAGCCCCAAAGCACAGTGTCCCCACCAGAAATGTGGCACAGGCAGCACTGAGGGCAAGCACCGGGCTCACGCAGACAGTCGGTCCATTCAGAAAGAGAAGTTTTCCTTCACAGAGATGAACGGATCCCGGGGTGATCACAGCAAAAACTACCTCCCATTACCACCAGCCTGAGGAATTCCCTGGGCCCCACAAAGGCAGACCAGACCCCCTCATCACTTTGCAGCCCGGGCCACATTCCATGTCCTCTGCTGCCTTGCAGCTGCAGGGGCGTTATGGCTGAAACAAAGCGACGGTGCTGTGCGGCGCTGATGCGTGACTTGACTCCGGGCTGACATTTCGCCCTCCCTTCCTTCGAAGCCCCTACCCTCCCTACTGCATCTTCTCATGCCTGTGGCAGCTCTGCCCTTGCCACCACGCCTGGTGCTCCTGAAGGGGTCCGGCTCCTCTCACAGCCCCACGGGGACAAGGCTACCCAAAGGCACCGTGGCAGCAGCCCCAGGGCTCCTCAGCGGCTGCAATAAGATTTCCTGCAGGAGTTTCCTCTACAAACCACACTGTGGGAAGCACAGCACAGCCTTTTTGCCACCCTGCTGCAGGCGATGCCAGACCTCTCGTGCCTCAGCACCGGACACTCTCACCAGAGCCAGGGAGCACCCAGGTCCCGTACGTGTCAAATCTGCCTGGCAGATGAACCAAAGCGATGACGACACTTGGTTATTGTTGTCCCGTGCCTACTGTGCAGAAAGCCTGCCAGCATCCAGCTCAAAACAAACCACCCGCTCCCTCCTTGTGCTCTTAAACGGCTGCACAGCCCTACGTTCCCAAAGTCGCAGCGGGCTCCCTCGCAGCTGCGAGCGCCTGACACCCCGCAGCCAGGCACAGGAGATCCCGCAGACTGACACCGGCTCCCCAGCACAACACGGGTCCCAGCCACTGGCAGCACCGAGTGCAGGAGACGTCAGTGCTCCATATTAGCATCTTCTCTATCAAATCAAGGGACTTTATTGCAGACGCTAATCTCCTTTGGCATTACTTAATTTGCTGCCTTTAATCATAGAGAGCAGCTGGTCATGTAAACATTCAAATCCATGAATTAACCGCTGGGTCCACACAGGAGCCAGGCAGAGCCTGGCTGTACAGCTCAGCCACCACCCCCTGCATCTTCACAGCCTCTGCAGCCTTCTCAGAAATCTAAAGTAACAAAAAGGGTTTACATGGCCCTTTTGATTAATAAACAATCAATTTAAGTGTTTCATGCCTTTCTGAGCATGAACATCAAGGACACCCAACAAAAGAATAGCTCTTCTTCCCGGCAGGCAACACAGCGCTGACCGCACGGGCTGTGCTGGGGCACCAGAGGAAAGGCAGGATTTCAGGGACGGCCTCAGGCAGAATAAACACAGTCAGGACATTGTTTGCAACTGGTCCTCATCTACAAACAGGAAAAGAGTCTTTTCTCGGCACCGCGCTAGCGGCAGATCGTAGCTCCGGCCCTGGGAAACTCATGGGAACGTGCAAAGCCGGTGAGCCGCTTCCTCCGGCAGCGGAAAGGGAGAGCAGGGCGGTCGCTGTCGGGGTTGGTAACAGCACTGTGGAGCCGGAACGGGTGCACGCTCTCAAAAAGCCCTACCAACAGCTTCAGCTGCATCCCCCAGGCTGTGAAGTTATTACCAAGGTGACATATTCAGAGTAGTTCCATCCCGTAACGTGATACAGGCAAACAAGCACTCCGATGGCTACGGACAGAGCGAGCCCGTGCTGTACCCATGACAGAGTGCACTAACGCCAGCCAACTCACAGGGGCACTGTCAGCACAAGGATCTTGAGAGGCACTAGTTCTTCTCGTAAGGGAATGTCACACTTTTGATTTCAGAAGGAAACAGCAGGTATTTTTAAGACTTCCCTGATTTTGAAGCAACCCTGATTTGGGGATGGCACAGGTGACAGGCTCCGGGCGGGTGGAGGGTGCAGGCAGCTGTGGGAGGGTACCTGCGCACATCTGTATTGCCCCTGCGGGTCTCCGTGGCAGCCTGGCTGCGCCGGCCGTGGCTGGCAAAGCTGCCTCCTCCCAAGCCTGGGGCAGAGCGGGGGTCTGCTGCGTCCCTGTTTCCCCCTGACCCCTTGCCAGCCCCACGCAAACACATGCAAGAACTGAGCATGAGAACCTACAGCAGATCCCCAAAGCAGATGAATTTTTCTCGCCGCCTGCCGTTACCTGTGAGGGCAGATTACGGATACAGACTGTCGGCGCCTCGCGTGCTCATCAAACCCCCAAACTTTGCCATTGCCTAACTTTGTGCCGGTTGGCTGCCGTGGGGAAAAGAGCCACCCACCGTTCAGAGCCGCCACAATAACGGCTGATGAAGGGCAGCTGCCTTCAAAAATGTATTGGCTTGTTCTCAGCTGCTTGTAATACACTCTGATGCTTCACAATAGCACTCCATGGGCTGCAAATCCTGACAAACCTTTCATTTTATTTTCCCTTCTGCAGCCGCTGTTGCTGCAGCAGCAAAACGGCTGCCTTGAATTTCTCCCTTTGTCTGCTCAATGGTATCCTGGTGGCATCGGTGCTGCCGGTGGGAAGGAGCTGCCTTCTGCCGCGCTCCTTGCTCATTGTTTTCCCCTGCCTAAAAAGGGACTGCAGGGGGAAGACGAGCAGTGGGCCTGGGGCCATCCTCTGACATGCACCAGCAGCATCAAGCTGAACTGACAGCCGTGGGAATGGGGTGCATGGAGGGGAGAAGGCAGGGGACCATCATGGAGCTCAGTGAGATGGGCTTGGTGGAGCGACAGAAGCGGCTGAAGGCGTTTTGAGAGGCCGTGACTCAGATGCTGAAGCTACAAAGATGCCCTGGAGATACCAGAGATGCTGCACCGGGCAGCACAGACCCCAGCATGTGGGGGCTTTGTGCAGCACAGCGAGGAGCTGGGGGCTCTGTGCTGGCGTGGCAGGGTCACAGTGCTGCCCAGGGACACCTCAGGGCCACGCTAGGGTCCAGCAGCTTGATCCTTCGCCTGCGGGGAGCTGAGGGTGAGACACTGAGTGACGTTCTCACTTTTCTTCTGTGTTAGCCCTCGTATCAAAGAGGATGGAGACCACCATCTTTCCAGCTAGAAGGAGGAGATAGGACTGTCACTGGGACTGGGGTTTTGCTACTACTCTTCACAGCTCCCAGAGGCTCATGAGACAGCCAGCATGTCAGCCAAGGACTCTCTTACCATCCCTTCCCACCCCATCTAATGGCTTCTCTTTACACCTACAGACCACAAATATTTGGGTTTGTTTTTGTAATAGCATGTGTGCCATCTGGCAAAATGAAATACCCTTCTTGCAAATGTCTCTAGAAGGCAGAGCTGTGAAATGCGGCTGGTTGTGACAGCGTGGTGGGAATCGGGGGAAGGAACCAAAGAAGATGGTGCTGCAGCCAGAGCTGCCTCCCAGCCTCTGCACCCTGCACGTAACAGGCACTGGAGAAAATGCAACAAGAGGCATTGCTGGGAAGCCACGGGCTCCAGGCGCCTCTCAGCCAGGTGCTCTCCGCTATATAACCACACTTGTCCTGCTTCTTTGTGTCTTCCTATGGACCTCACAGTTTCTGGAGTAGGCTGAGGGAGGGAAATGGTACGGTCTCTTCCCAGCCTGGCCTCTAGTCTAAAGCAGACTCCCGAGAGATGCAGTTTTGAGTACCTTAAAGAAGGAAATCTCACCTTTTCCCAGAGATACTTACTGTAGTAGTCACTAGGGATGCAGTAAGGCTGGGCAATGGCACCATCACCGCTGTCCCTCAAAAGCGGGAGCTCTGTCCAGCCCTTGCAGAGCATGCCTGCAGGCACCTTCCCCAGGGACTCCCAGCTCCAGACCTTGGATGAGCACGGGTCCCTTCCTCCAGTCACCGCCCATGGCACCCACAGACATGTCCTCCCGCACCCAGCCAGAGCCAATGTTGGGAGCTCCTGCTCCTCAGCAAGGGGTCACACAGAAAACTACCACGGTACAAAATCAGTACAAAAACTTTGGGAAGGGGAAGGTGATATTTATTTTAACTCTAACGTGTCACTCACACTCACACGCCTACAAACTCACACTCATGCACTGATCAAAAGGTAGATGTCCATGTGGCGTAGTCTGGGTCACTGTGTGCGACACAGAGAACAAGGGACAGCAGCAAATCCTAACGACAGGTCTGGCATCCCTCCTCACTGACAGCAAAGGACTGGGATTTGGACACATTTTTCACATGCTTTAGGAGTCAACAGTTATTATGGGCTGATCTTTATCTCAGTGTCCTGCTCACTCACCCCCCATAAACGCTAGGAAAGCTGCTGCTTGTTGCCTCCTTTCCCTCATTTTGGGCACCTTATCTAAGGTTTCCTCTTGGAACCACAGGAAGCGCAATGGCCCATCACAGTGTGACCTTGCTGCTGTTATCAGCAAACAGGTCTTCTAGTGATGAGCCATCTGCGCTGCAGCCTTATCACATGGCAGACCTCCTGGTCCTGACGCAAACCACACACCCTGCAGTGCCCACCCATTTGTTTGCTGTCAGTTGTGCCTTTGGTGGTTAGCACAGGCCACCCCTGCATCCCTGCTCTAGCGTTCCTGCTAGTGTTTTCACACACACTCTTCCATTCACACCCCATGCATGCTAACCTTAATATTCCCACTAACAGCCTCAACAGTTCTCCCCACTGAAGGCAGGACTCCTGTTACAAATCACATGAACGCTGCTAGTAAATTTTAAGTCAAAGCCAGCCAGGCTAGCCCTGACTGCTAGGGACAGGCTGGTTCACATTGAACCATTGAACCGTTATGCCAATGGGGATAAACGGCTCCTCCAGGCAGCTGGCTTATGAGCTTCTCAAGGTGAAGGTACCTCCGACCACAGGAACATGAGCAGCCCTTAGGCCACCTTCCCAGGCCTGCCCACTGAGATGTGCCTGGGGCACAGCTGCTGGGCAGCTGGCAGGAATGTGAAGGGCTGCAGGGACTGTGTGTCCATGTGGGTGGTCAGAGCACCCAAGAAGAGGCCAAAGGGAGCAGAGAAGAGACAGATGCAAGCTCTGAGCCATGCATCTGCCACTGCATCCATCCTCGGATGTGCTACGGGGGCCTTGAATGCTCCAGAAGTCAGCAACTGAGATTCTACCTCTTAGAAAATGAATTTCTGAAACATGACTATTAGTAACAAAATAAGAGCTTTACTGCTGTGGATGGGGAATTTCCTTTTCCCTCATACATTCTCCCCATGTTGGAAAAGTAACTCAGCAATCATTAGATGTGACCAAAGGTTAAGCACTGTGTAGGGTGGCTTTATAGAGAGAGAGAGAGAGCTCAGAGCTGACAGCAAGTGTGGACAACTCCACCTCCCAGTCTTCACTCACCATTAGATTAATGCTGGAGAAAGCTCGTGAGAGAAACAAGTGAACACTCCAGAAACGCTACGCTTTCCCAAAAACTGAACACCACCTTACAGTGTGCTCCCTTGGAGGACCCTGGAGCACTGAGTGCTCTTTAGCCTAGTGCTAAAGAACTGCCTGAAAACCATGCTGTGGAATGGGTGATTTCCCACCCAATTCCTTTGAGGGAAAAAATGAGGCATGGAGATGTGAAAGAAGGTGCAGCTGCTCGTGAGAGAGGAGTCCCTCCACAGTGGCAGACACAGCTCCCAGTCCAGATTCACAGCACTGCGCCAACACTGCTCCCTCTTTCCCCTGCAACAGCAGCTTCCTGAACCTGATGTTATTCTTCTAAAATTCTCAGTGTTACTGAAATGTAATTTCTGTCTCACTAACCAGAGGTGAGACTATATGAACAGGCAATTCGGACTCCATGGACAATGCCAACAGAGCTGAAGGTCAGCAAGTCCCACCTGGTATTGTTAAACTCCAGAAAAGCACTGAGCTGGAAGCCAACAGCTTCCTGCGGTAAATCAGAGGACTGCTCATCTGAGTGCAATAACTCATCCCACGTTCTGCCGTGGAGGAGCCATGAAGGGAACACATTGCAGTGCAGGTAAGATACAAACACCCTAGGGGTGTTTAAAGAAAGGTTGGATCTGGTACTCAGGGACACGGTTTAGTGGGTAATAGGTGGTGGGGGGACGGTTGGACTGGATGATCCTGGAGGTCTCTTCCAACCTTAATGATTCTATGATCCTATGAACGCAACCTGGGTGAAAAAAATCTGTTTTAGCTACCACAGAGAATCAAAGTACTGAAGACATAGCAAGAGCTCAGGCTAGCAAATGCAAGTGCAAGGCCTCCAAGGATGCTGTGGGATCATTTCTGTCACTGACACCCAGACACCAGTCTGGCCAGTGGGTCCTCAGCACTGCACTGCTTATAGGTAACTAAAAGTCAGCTCCCATGCCTGAGACATCATCTGACTCAAGGCCAGGCTGGTCTGGAGGCTGCCAGTGATGGGAAGGATCAAGGCAGCTTGCCAGCTTGCCCTGGAGCCTGCTCCTCTCATCCCAGGGGAATGGCAGGTTCCATGGGGAGCTGCTTGTTGCCACCTCCTCTCATGCCTCATTCAGAGTCCGCATCCAAGGAAATCGCCCTCACCTCCCAAAGGACACAGGGAGCCTCTGGTACATCACGGGATGACTCTAGTTGGCAGTTCTCGGGGCTGGGAAGTAGGACCAGCCTGCTATCAGTTCAACCTAACATACATGTCACACCTTCCCTTGCAGTGGCCAGGGGCTTGTAGCTCAGAACTGACCTGCAGGATATTTGGTAACCCATGCAGACCACAGAGTAAATACACAATTCACTGCCTGCATTATGCACCCCTGACTATACAGAGCGCAGGTTGCAACGACGAGTGTCTTCTGAGTCTGTGTCTTGATGGTGCACTGGTGTCCATGATCCAGCATTCATCAGAAATACCAAACTGTTTCACTAACCGAGGTGCATCAGGGCCATGGAGAGCTGGAGTGCTGCCTGCGTGCAAACCATGCGACAGTGAGGGATGTGCTGAGGAGCTTCCCCAAAGAGCTGCACAGGCAGTGACAATGATGAAACCCTGAACAGATGTGACAGCTTCGGAGCCGACACCAATTGTCCACCATCACTCACCTGTGTGAAGCCTGTGCAGGCACAAAGAGGAACAATTTCTCACAAACTCATGCCTGTTGTCAAAAAAAAAAGGCTTCAGACAAAGTCTGGTGTGTCTAACCATTCACTTTCTGAGAGCTGCCTGAGACAGTCAAAGATATCTGTATTGATTTGTGATCGTCATCCTTCATCACAAGAACAACACATTATGCCAAGTCACAAAACCAAAGGGATTTTGGTAGGAATAAATAAATAAATGACTACATAAGTACCCCAGACAATGTGGATTTGGATCCAGAACTGGTTTTGTTTTTTCTCTCAATCATCTTCCTGCAAAGAAGGCAGAACACAGCCAGGGTGACAGCGGAAGGTGAGTGTCACGCAACACCCAGGCCTCTCCATGCACGCCAGGTGCCACTTCTTCCTTGAGGATGGAGGGAAAGCAGGGACAAGTGGCTTGGCAGGGCTGCAGCAAGCAGCACCATCTGCCACCAGCCCCCACGCAGCCCTGGTGAGCTGCAGGGGTGGATGCTCCGGCAGAGAAGTCTCCTGCCAGCTCCCAGCCCAGGCACAGCTCCCCTGCAGAAAGCAGCTGGCTGTGGGACACAGCCCGACCCCCAAGATAAATATACAATTGTGCGCAGCGGTGTTCCTCGGGGCAACGAGCACATGCCAGCCAAGCGTCCCCCACCTGAAACCAAGCTGGGGGTCAAAAGCCTGAGCACGAGGGAAGCAAAGCAAAATCCCCAAAACTGTAAGGCACCGGCACAGCCAGATGAACATCTCCAGGTTCATACACCTCTGCCCTCCTTATAAAGTCTCCAGACTATGTATGTGGTACAAAGTTAGAAAAGCAGATATTCAGCCACAGTCTTCCATTTCATTTGCATGGTTCTGTCCCTTTTTTTTGGCTGTAGGGTTTCCATCCATCCATTCCGCAGTTCAGCAGGGATAGAAAGGGGCTCTGCTCTCACACTGACTGGAGTTTTATTTATGCAAACTTTCTTAAATTAGCACTATCCCTTTTTTTACAGCTCTAAGAGGCAAGCTAAGCCTACAGAATGACTTTTACCCAAGCAGGCAGCCAATATATAGTTGGTCCCACAGTACCTGCAGCTCTGCTGACAGCAGGAGCCCTGGCACAGCCAGCACGGAACGCATTTTTCACAAGAGGATTTAATCAAGATTCTTCTGTTGTTCGAGAAGAAGCAACACAGGTAAATCTTAGGAAACATAAACCTTATTTGTGATACACAAAACCCCGCAAGTGATGTCCTAAGAACTTAACTGCTAAAGCAACCCAGACCACACACTGCCAGACACTTGGGAAACCATCTTTCGCCTCATCCATGACCGCCTTTTTGACAGCAAGCATACCAGGCATTTACAAAGAGAGCTGCAGGTATAACAAGACTAACCCCTGCTTTAAAATCTGCACAACAGTAACCACCAGTTAACCAAAAGACCTGTGCTGGGAAGCTGATGTTCCAACCACAGGCAAGGATCAGTATTTCCAGGGGCTGCCCATGCTCCCAACAGCTGCAGGTCTCAGCTGCATGTCTGCACCACCGGTTTGGGGTGAATTCTCAGCTGGGAGAGCTCCCCTGGAATCTTCACGTGCCTCCCTCCAGCCATGCCCGCTTTTGAGGAAACCCACAGCTCGCTCTGTACAGGCAAGGAAAGGGCTCTTACGTTTTGCAGGGCATCTTGATACTGCGGCAGTGACGAGAGCTGCGACTCAGAGTGGTACGGAGACAACCCTTTCCTCAGAGTCCTCAGGTCCCCCGTGCTGGACTGCTGCAAAGGCAAAGACAGAGAACATGACAGCCTGTATTAACGGGAAGAAGGAAAGCTGTGCCCCTCCTGCTCTGTTGCCTTTTCCCATGACCTGTTCCCATCACTTCTCCCTGCAACAGCAGTTACAGTGACCATTGTAATAAAATGCTTTTCCCATGCCCACACCTGGAGAAAACATTTGCAAGCAGTTGGAGGTGAGTCGCTCAAGGTCTACTTCATTAAGGGATACAGCGAGAAAGCATTTTATCCGAGTCCATACATGTTAGCTAAATACATTTGTTAAGATGCAAATGAAAAAAATATTTTTAAGACTTCAGATTAAATCAAAATCAGCAAAAGAAATCCACCAGGAGACATTTTCTATCTTTTTTTTCTTTTTAAGACAGCATAGGCCATTTGAATCACCTGCATGCGGAAAGCAGTGACAGTTTGTAAACAGTGCTACTGTATTCACCTAAGCTTGCAAAATGTTGGTGACAGGAGCAGTTTCTTATTTGGTTATAAATTCGCATGCACCCACAGGTCTTAAACAAAGTCACATAAGTAAAGGTAATCTATATGACCCTAGGAACCAGAAAAATGCAATCAATAGTCTGCGTGCAAAGGGAGAAGCAGCGCTGGGTGTAAGAGTACTGAATAACCTCCCTGGGACAAAGTTTCTGCCTCATGTTATTCTCTCTCTCCAGGACTCTGAAACAGTCTTAGAAAGACAACAGTTTCTGATTTATACAAGTACCCCCATAAAAGGCCAATACACAAGTAGCCAAAATCAAAGGTCTGGGAGAAGATTATATCTTCTTATTACTGATAAACATCCTCATTAACTTTTCATATTTTTCAGAGTATCAAGCAGTGCACTGTCCTCTATTTTATAGCTATAAAATCATGACCTTTTAGATTTTTATGCTCCATTAAGAATTTTGACTTGCGTTTGCTGCAGAAATGATGTTTTCTACTTCAAAAAGAACCACCGAAAAGCCACTGGTGCAATAAAATTTAACAGGAAATCTCATAAATCAGCTCAACTGCATATAAAATCCCCTCAGTAACCCCAAAGGCCTGACCATAACCGAGACTTTGGGGTGTGCGGCCCTGCACAGATCTCTGGAAATACGGGAAGTTCCTTTCTATTTCTTGCTCCCATTTAGCAGAGAAGAACTGGTGCGTTCAGAGTGGATACATCATTTTCTATCGTGTCAGAAACATTTTCTTGTAGCTACAGGACCTGTTTCAGGACCTGTTCAGCTTTAGGTTTATTTCAAAATGTTGTTTTCTTAGGTTAAAACATCTGGTGTGACCCAGTGCTTCCACAACCACTCCAGCGCACTCACCCTATCAACTTTCCTTTTATAAGCTGTGAAGAGAAGAGCAGATTTCAAGAAAGCCATCATGAGAAACGGATACTAGCCCTGTATCACCCAATCTGCTGGGAACTGTGGTGCCTCACGTGGAGTCCATTGATATGGAACGACTTCAGCATATCGGATGTCTGGGATTCCCTTCAATTTACAAGGTGGCATCAGAAGATCGTAGCCCATATTTCTTTTGCATTTCACAACAGTGTCAGAGACAGAAAGATCTGAAGGAGATAACTCCTTCTGAAGCCGAGCTTCCTCCACCATGCCTGGGAGGTATGTACTTTCAAAGGAAGGTTAGCAGGTCACAAAGGAAGATGATGAGAAGGCTCTGAAGTTTACTGGCATTGTCCCAGGCATGTGATGTGTAGGGGTCTCTTGGCACTTATCCTGAAAGGATTTTACCCCGTCTGGTTACGCTTCCACAGCCCTGCTGTGTGCAACCTCTTCTTCACTATTGTATGTGCACGGGGGGACAGCAACCTCCTGGAGAGGTCCTGACACTCTGCTACCCACGCCTTTAGCTTGTCAGCTCAGGAGCTCATGCACGCATCCCTGGTGGGTACAATGAATGGGCACTTGCACGGGCAAGTGGAAAGCAGAATAAAACAGCAGAGCGAAAAAGTGCGGTTGTAGCTTTGTGTTGGAGACCCCAGAGGTCACAGATCTCCTCAAAGGCTCTGCTCCAGAAGGACTGTGCACTGTCTTGACAGTGTTTAAAGGCCCTGGATTGCTCAGACATTTGCAAACCACACTGACACTTGCAAGATGCCACGTGCTTATGGGGCACCAGGAGTGCAGAAACAGGCAGGAGAAAAGAAGATTTGGTGGACATTTGTTTGCCTCCCAGAACCTCATTCTCTTGCCCCCAAATCTGAACCGGCTGGTCTAATTAAACATACCATGTGTTTCATCACTCTACAGGTTGTCCTTACAGAGAGCCGAAACACCTCACCCATCAAAGGAAGCGAGGCAGCCAGGCCCAAGTCTAGTCAATGCACAGTATCATACTGCTGTGCCTAGAAATATGCTGGTTTAAATTGATTTAATTTAACTGCCCTATGCTCCTGCCTGGAGCAGAAGTCTGCATTAATTTCAATTTGGCTTAAATCGGTTGAAATTGTGTTGGTAAATATACAGACACAGTCAAAACTCTGCTCTAACAAGTGTCTATAATGGATTAGTTCTGTTGGTTTTTTTAAGCAAATCCCACGTAAGACAGTGCACTTGTGTGTGACAAAACTATTGTTAGGTTGTTTCAGTGACTGCTGATTATGAATCTGACCTAATATATTCAATTTGATGGAAAGATTCCCACTGAGTTCAATGAACATCAAAACAAGCTCTTAATTAAAGAAAGGGAGAAGGAGAAGGAGAAGGAGAAGGAGAAGGAGAA